>CM053026.1:688269102-688285218 GCA_028564925.1 Lithobates sylvaticus | reverse complement strand
TAAACGCATGTGATACAATGACCTTTAAAGGCTTACCAACAGTGGTCAGTTCGCGAAAAAAGTCCTCATAAGCGGTCATCCTCAGAGAGCTGGTTGTTGTAAAATGCAGTGTACTTCTGTGACTGAGTTTGGATTAGGATTTCCAATGCCATTCTGTATCGTAAGAGCCCCTAGCAAGCTCTTTCCACACTGTATATAGCAGGCTTCGTTTCCCCTGGTTGAAGATCCAAGGTAGAAGGGCCCCGTGCTTGAAATTGTTTGACCGCCCATAAGCTTATCAGTGTTTACTTTTATGTGACTGATTCCAACGTTTCAGGGATTTGGGGTCAATGCTGTGCAATGTGGATCCGGACAATGACATTGCATTTTCGGCAACCAGTGCCCCTCCAACCCCCCCCCCCACATCCCCCCCTTTTCAACTCTTGACACGTTTGTTGCCATGCCATTTGAGAAGGGTGTGTGAATATTTTCTCGTCCGCTTATATTTTGTGTAGCGGCCATAACCCCTAGGGGGGGGGCGAACCTTGGGACTTTTCTCTCGCCTTCTGTTTGGGCGATAACCCATTAACCTCCTCACAGCTCGTCCTTTTTCGTTCTCTAGGGGGTTCCCAGGGTTAGTACCCCAGTAACTTCAGATGCGTGGACATCACAAACACGAGTTCCTTTTTTGAGGATTTTTTTTTTTTGATTCTGCCGGGTTAACCATCACAACTAAAACACAGTTCCTTAATAGGGAATCGAGGACAACGGTTGATGAAACTCAAGCACTTTAAAAACTGCTGACATCCAATGAATGTCTTCTCAACATAGCCACCAGAGCAGTAGCCACTTACTGTCAACGGCTATCTAATACCCTCTAAAACAACCATAGATGATTAGCAGCCAACATGTGGACTTCGGAGAATTTTGCAAAGTCCCTCTGCCACAGACTAGATTTTAACTGAACGAAAACCTTAGGGAAGCCTTTCTCTCCCCTAACTCCCACACGTACCTGGGTCTTTTCAGCCCTATCCTGGCGGATACTGTGAAGAAGTGTGTCGCATTACAACTTCAGGTTCCCAAGCTGTTACCGAGCAGCCAGCCTTCTTTGGCGCGCCTCCTACGAAGCGTCCCCCCCTAGGTCGCTTGTCCGTGTTGCCGTGCCTCTCAAATGCCGAGAGCACATCCGGGACACCGTCCGAATTCCCCCCCTCCTACAGTTTAGTGAGGCCTCGATCTAGCTCAGTGTCCGAGGCCGGGTAATGGATGGACGGAATCCCTGCCCCAGAACCATGAGGGCCTCTTGGGGCTGGTCAGAGTGACCAGTGCTTATGGGGACGAGCAGACACTGTTGGGTCCGGGTCCCCTCACGGTGGGTTGGTCCGACCCTGAACCCAGGAATCAATCGCCAGTAGACCGTCCGAACCCTGAACCACGTTACTTCAGCACAGTCATCTAGAAATAGCCCCATGCCCAGACTACACCGCCACGGTAACCAGATGATGCGCCCACTGATTGGCTCCTGGAGAAAGCTTGGAACCACTAACACGTCCTCGCCAACCATCGCTAGGTTCTCAGCCTGTCAAAGGTGCCTCACGTGCTCAATATCACCCAGGCAGAACTCCCGATCCGAGAGACTAAGGCCCAGCCAATCTGAAGCCAAAGGTACAAACCCAGCACAATGTAACCCCCGAGAACTTCTGTCAGAAGTTCTGGAAAAACTAAATTTTGACATTATATAGGCGACAGCCCATTAAACAAAAAGTTGTCGTCAGTCTACATCAGTTTTTTTTTAATTAGGTCCCACACACTTGTTCACACAATGAAATACAGGTTTTGGGTGATCAACCCTTTGTTTTCACTTCGCTTATTAACCTCACTTAAGAAGAGAAATGGAGCCCCGGACGCCATTTGCAAGCCAAAGGGAGCCCCAGGCTGAATGTCGGCCACTTTTGGTCTTGTTGTCGTTGCTGTAAAACCTGACAGATTGTGCGGTCGTGCGACGTTAGGCGCCCTTCCCTAAAACACCAAACATTGGGCATCCTCCTTCTTTTCCATATATAGAGCTTGTCCTTTGTTTCTTTTGGTGGTATTTGATCACCGCCCTAGGCGGTTTCTTTATTTTTTTGCGTTATAATCATCAAAAATAGAGCGAGACAATTTTGAAACAAAAATGGGCAATATTTTTTTTTTACTTTTATGCTATTATAACTATCCCCCCCCCAAATATATAATTTTTTTTTTTTTTACTTTTTTTATTTTCCCCTCCTCAGTTTAGGAGGCAAATTCATATGTATTCAACTATATTTTAGGTCAAAAAACATAGATGTGCAAATTACGCGGATCTATTGATTGGTTTGCAGACCACCTATACTAGACCTCCACAACGCGAAAAGCACCCATCTGTTCAAGTAAACACCACCGCCTAAAACGCACCACATAAAGAAAACCGCTCGTACCCATGGTCGGCTCACCGAGCGGCAAAAAGGGTCATTATCCAAGTCCTGTGAGCTGCGGCCCAAGCATTGCTGCTCCCACACGTACTCGGCCATATATGTCCCGAGCACCACAAGAATGAGGGCACCCTATTGTACATTACACACGCACTCAGTGCTATTTACCACTGCACTGATCCTGTGCAACAATGCCACGGGGCCCTTGAAGGCAGGTTTACCCACTAGGGGGCGTCGGTAGAGGGTGTTAAGTGTCGTTGTTTTGATTTTTTCTAAGACTTTAAATGAGGGGTGCGTGGCGTATGGCGTGTCTAACGGCACTGATTTCGTCCTTCCCTATGACAGGGAACCAGACGATCAGTGGAACAGGCTCAGTAGGAACCCAACGAGGGGAGGTTTGGCGCCTTACACATACCTCTCCTCGTTTCTCCAGGCTCTGTGACCCGATTACGGGACACCCAGCGGCGATCGGGTCCGGCTGGTTCCCGGCCGGCCACTGGTCCACGGAGCTCATGATCGGTCGCGAATAGTGCACGACCCACGAACTGGGCTCTTAAAGAGACACTGTACAGGTACGGGCTTGTGCCAAGCCGTGCCATTTTTGCTGACGCTATATCGGCGTGAGGTGGTCCTTTAAGTGGTTAAAGGAAGTTGTAGAAAGGCAGAAGGTTTTTTATCTTAAAAAATCCTTCTGGTGTGTAGCACGCCTCCCCAGCACCCCCCAGGGAAGTTCCTTCTCTCTCTCCAGCCGATTTCCACGATCCTCCTCAGCCATCCAGTACACTCCTCCTGATTGGCTGACAAGAGGCAAGCAGCGCTATTGGCCTCCCACGATGCTGTCAATCAAAGTTCAGACAGCCCAATCAGGGGAAGGGGGCGGGGCCACGGTCTGGGCTCCCATTGTCTGAAATGGATACATGGAGCCTTGGATGACCCCTTGTAGCAAGCTGCTGGCCTGAGTATGGCATTCAAAGGAGGGAGGCACTAGGAGCAGAAAAGAGGGACCTGAGCTAGAGGAGGATCGGATGCTGTGCACCAACTGCACAGAGGAGGTAAGTATGACACCCATGTTTTGTTATTTTAAAAACCTACCAAACAACAAGGAGCCCTTTACAATCACTTTAAAATCTCTGTGCACATTTTGTTTTAGGTATGACTAGATGGTTGCCATCCTCTTATTTTTGAGGCTCCGGACCTACAACCATTTTGCCAAAATGCATTCCATTTGTTGCAATGGAGTTTACACCTTTTGTTATAAGCCGGACACTTGTTGCACTTTTTGTCAGGCCTCAATGTTCAGGAGGTGCGGCAGGGAGGCAGAGAGATGACATCATCCTCTCAACCGCCCGCCCCGCATCCAACTGCTCTCCTGCCTTCACCTCGGAATCCCACCACTGCACGAGGAGGCCTGCCATCTGTGCTAACTGTGACCAAGTGCTGCCACCCAATAGCAGAAAAAAAAAACAGAAAACGAATGCAAGCCAACCTACATAATGATTGGTAAGCTGCAATAATTATCTAAATGTGTGTTTTGGGTTTAATACCCGCTTTAAGATACAGTTTTATTGGTGTGACGGTGTTTGTTGTTTTGGGCTAGGTTACAGTTCCATTGTGACTGTAAAATTGCAATATGCTTCTTATGCAGCCATGATTACAGAGAGCTTTGGTTATGATTCTTTATTGATGGCAGCTGAATCAGATTCTCCTTTCATGTTTTAAGTACCTGAAGGAAAGTAATAAAAACATTGTATTATGTTGCATTGTGCTGCAATAGTATAATGCTTTTCGCTAGATAACACTTTCTCATAAAACAGGCTACTTACACACTTGCATCTTTAAGGGAAATTGGCTGTATATATTCCTGGCCTTATAGACAGTACTTTCTAGTTATTAATGTAAACGTTTTACCCAAAAGTCATTTTATGTGGCTTTCTGAATTTTTACATGCTTTCTGTTCCATGTGTTTCATGATTATGTTACAGTTCAAGGGGAAGTATCCATTTTAACAACCAGTGGCAGAAAAAAATAAAAAAAACCCAGATGACATCTTCTTACAAAAGGCCGGGGGAGGACCTCTTCATCTGTAAAGTCCAATTTCAAGTTTCAGCTGCCCATTACTCTTCCGATTGTTATATAATCTTTTAGTTAATTATTCCAGATAACGCATACCACTTATGTTTAAAAAAAATTGTTAATGTGAACATTAAGCCAAAAGGGTCAAGGTACAATTTTCTGGAGCTATTCATGGACTAAAGGTACTCTACTGGTAATTTACAAGCTCATTAGTTCTGATGTTCAATCATTCTCCATATTGGGTTTTTCTTTTGGGGGGTGGTGTTTTTTTTTTTTGAGACAGTGGAGGATATATAACTTTATTAGTCTTTACATATCACTAGTGGTTCTGGAATCATCTACTTCTCTTCTGAGTAGAGACCAGGAGAGGAAACATCTTTCCAGCACTCAGGCAAAAACATGACTGGCCAACAAACTCTGTGGCTTCTGGGTTCAATGTGTTATCTTCCACATCTTCCGTAGGTGGAAGATCTATGGCAGAATTTCCTGGAGTTGAGTAAGGCCATAGCCATTCAAGTTCTCCCTCCTCTTTCTTCCTCAGGTTGGGGGTCCTCACCACCCCCTAGCTCTGGATGTTTGAGACCTAGTGTTAGGCCTGGGGGTATCCAGAATGGAAACAGATTCAGGTAAGTCTCTCGCTGGAGGCATTCTGACTGCTTCAGTGAGCGGGAGCAAATGATTCCTATGCCAGGTCTTCAAAGGCCCCACTCTTCCTTCTGGCTTCAACTTGTAGACAGCAATCCTGGAAGTTTTCTACAGATGATATATGGCTCTGATCTCCATCTATCAGCAATCTTGTGTTTTCCAGGGATCCCTAGATTGCGTAACAGTACACGGTCCCCAGGCTGTAGGTCCTTGTACTCTAACTTTCAAATCAAAGTTCCTCTTGTTTCGGGCCCCCCCTCTGGTCGGAGGCCGCTTGAGCTTTCTCATAAGCTATCTTCAGACTGTGCCTCAGTCTGTCCACATATCCTTTGTGGGAGGCAGCAGAGGCATGGTCTAAGGAAATGCCGAAGGCCAAATCCACTGGCAATCTTGCTTCTCACCCAAACATAAGTCGGTAAGGAGAGAACCCTGTCACATCACTTGTGGTGCAATTGTAAGCATGTAACTAGAGCTGAAATGTGTTGACTCCAATGTTGCTTCTTCTCTGTTTCCAAAGTTCCCAACATGTTCAATAGGTCCTGTTGAACCTTTCAGGCTGGGCATCACCTTGAGGGTGATACGGTGTGGTTCTAGTCTTCTCTACTCCTCCAGAGAATCTAGTAGCTTCCTGATCAGGCGACTCTCAAAGTCCCTTCCTTGGTCTGAATGGATTCTCTGTGGCAGTCCATAGTGAACAAAGTACTTCTCCAAAAGTACCTTGGCCACTGTAGAGGCCTTCTGGTCCCTGGTTGGGAAAGCCTGAGCATAACGAGTGAAATGGTCGGTTACCACCAGAACACTTCCCAATCCGCTCAAATCGGGTTCAAGGCAGAGAAAATCAATGCATACCAGATCCAATGGGCCTTGACTCTGTAGGTGGCCCATTGGGGCAGCTTGATGGGGTAAAGTCTTTCTCTGAATGCATCTTGCACAGGAATGGCAATACTCCTCCACTTCGGCCCTCATGCAGGGCCAATAAAACCGATCTCTGACAAGTTGGAAGGTTCTCTCTGCTCCCAAGTGACCATGCTGGTCATGTAAGGCAATCAGCACAGTCTCTCGATGCTTCTCTGGGAGAAACAACTGCCACTTGTCTTCTGGGCCATCAGAGGGGCCCCTTCGGTAGACTACCCCCTGATGCACCTGTAGTTTGTCCAACTCTCTCCTCAGTAGGCGAGCTTCTTTAGAAGGGTGAAGGCGAAGTCCCTCTGGACTCTTGTCTTCCAGGGCTTCCAGGACCAATCTCCCCATGGGGTCTTCCAATTGGTCACACCTCAGCTCCTTCTTGGACAGCTTCGGTAGGCACTCTTCTGCTAGTTGAGTTACCCCACAGTAACACTTTGGGACTCCCACTGTGGTAACTCCTATCTCTTCAGCTCTGGATCCTCCTCTGGCTTGGAGTTCAGCCCCCTGACAAAGGGCTCGCACTCCATCTGGTGCCACTTGGGTCCAGTCTTCCCAATCATCACCTATGACATGGGATCTTCGGGACAGGGCATCTGCATCCCTATTTCCAGCCCCTGGCCTGTACTTGAGGCTGAAATTGAATCCAGACAACGCCGCCAACCATCTGTGTCCAGTTGCATCCAGCTTGGCGGTGGTGAATAGATAGGTCAAGGGGTTGTTATCTGTCTTTACAGTAAACTCGGCCCCATACAAATAGTCTCTCAGTTTGTCAACAACTGCCCATTTGAGGGCTAAGAACTCCAACTTGTGGGTGGGATAGTTCTTCTCGGAGGGGGTCAGGCTCCGGCTCACATAGGCCACTGGTCGTAGCTGGTCTTCATACTCCTGGTAGAGTACTCCACCTAGGCCCTCATGGCTGGCATCAACATGTAGCTCATATGGTCTAGTGGGATCAGCGTAGGCCAAAACTGGGCTGTGGTGAGACTTCTCTTCAAGGTTCTGAAAGCCTCTTCACACCTTGAGTTCCACTGGTCTTGGACCGACTCACTGGACCTCCTAGGCCCCAATCCATCTTCCTCTCCTTCTGTCTTGAGCAGCTCGTTGAGGGGTTTGGCAATGCGGGCAAACCCATCCACAAACCTGCGGTAGTAGGAGCAGAACCCCAAGAAAGACCGAAGTTCTGTAACTGTTGTGGGCCTTGGCCACGAAGTAACTGCCTCCAACTTCTCAGGTCTGTAGCCACTCCTTTTTCAGACACTATGTGTCCCAGATAGTTCACAGAAGAATGATAGAACCGGCACTTCTCGGGAGAAAGTTTAAGTCCCTCTTCACTGAGCCTCTTCAGTACTTTCTCCAATCTGGCTTCATGTTCTTCCAAAGTCTTTCCAAAGACAATGACATCGTCCAGATACACAAGGACTTCTATGAGGTTCATGTCTCCAACTGTCCTTTCCATTAGGCGTTGAAACGTAGCAGGAGCTCCAGATAGGCCCTGAGGCATCCTGTTGAACTCAAAGAATCCTACTGGGGTTATGAAGGCAGTCTTTTCTCTATCTTCTGGATGCATGGGGATTTGGTAATACCCACTCTTGAGGTCCATCACACTGAACCACTTAGCTCCAGATAAGCTCTGTAAGGCATCTTCTATCCTTGGCGTGGTGTACTGGTCAGGAATGGTCCTCCTGTTGAGAGTTCTGTAGTCAATGCAGAGCCTCAATGACCCATTCTTCTTCCTGACTACCACAATTGGGGAGGCATAGGGGCTTCTGGACTCCCTAATCACTCCCGTCTTCTTCAGTTCCGCAAGCTGCTCCTCAGATCCTCCAGATCTGCTAGCGGGACTCGCCTCACTCTCTCTCTGAATGGCTTGTCCTCTTGCATGCGGATTCGATGGGTGGCACTCCTCGCACACCCCACATCAAACTCATCTTTAGAGAAAATCTTCTCCCATCTGGTCAGCTGGGCCTTGGCTCTCTCTTTCCAAGCTCCAGGTAGGTTTGGGTTTTCCATGGAGAGTTTCTTCCAAACATCTTCTCCTTCACCCGTCCCCTTCACTTCTGACCAGCCAACTGGGACAGAAGGACTCACCTGTCCCAGAAGCATCCTGGCAGGGATCTCCACAGGCTGCTCCGTGGGGTTCCTCACACTGACAGGGACTCTTCCTCTAGCCTTCTTCAGGTCCTTCAGTGAAATTACTTCTGGTATCACCTCCAGACCTGAGTGACCCTCCATTGGGTCGGGTTCCAACATTACAAAGGGGCCAGGCTGCTCCCAAGTAAGTTTCACCGTGGCTCTCATGCAGGTCACCTCTCCAGGCTGTAACACTGCTCCTTCTTTTCCAAGCCTCCATACCCTTCCTATCCCCTCACTTGGGGTCTTCTGCTCTAGGACCAACCGCTGATAGGCTGCCTTCAGCATGGGATGGATCTTGGGAGTTGAAAGATTCTCTTTCTTCACCAGGGGGGTCAGAAGTCTTCTGACTAGGTCCGTGTTCGTCCCTATAATCAGGGACGTCTTGCTGGTTCCTGGTGGGCGGGGACACACCACTGCTAAGGTGTCGAACACTTCAGACTTCCCAGCTACGGATGGGTCAAACGTCAATCTGATGGGTAAGTATCCATCATAGGGGAAACTCTGAGTTCCCAATCCCCTTATCTCCAACTCTTCTATCTTCTGTATTGGCAGATGACTCAGGTATCTGTCATAGAAGTCCCTGTACAATAGGGTCACTTGTGCTCCAGTGTCCAGGAGGGCCTTCGTGTACACCCCTTCCACCTGGATGGGTACAGTAGGGGATGGACCAACTAGCTCTTCTGGGTAAGGCTGAGTTGATGCTGTCCTCTTCTTTGGACTCTTCTTCTTCTCACTGGATTTGCGCTTGCTCCTTTCTTGAGCCTGGTATGCATTAATTTTCTCCCTCTTAGTGGGAGTGTGAACCCGTTGAGGGACATTGTTATCTCTCACTTTGAAGAGTTCTCGCTTGGGAGTGCTGGGTCTCTTCGGAGGGGTCTTGCCCCCTTTCTCTGGAGTGCACCTTGGTTGAGGATCCCTGGGTTCCTTTTTAGGGGTCTGATCTCCTCGCTTTCTCTTTCCGTTATGCTTCTTGGAGCTCACTGAAGGTGATGGGCACCCGGTTGACTCCTTCACCGGGGCCCTTTGGCGTTTCCCGCCGGCTGGCGACTTTCTGTTTTCTTCTTCTTGGGACTGGAACATACAGCTGCAATATGACCAATTCCTCCACAATTAAAGCAAATCATCTCACCGTAGTCAGGTGGGGATGCTGGTGCTGAAACAGCTGGAAACAATTCCCTCCTGCCTGTTTCTTTCTTGGGACTGGGCGTCTCTTTCGCCACTAGAGACGTCAGTATCTCCATCATCTGGGACATCTGCAACTTCAGGGCATCTACCTCTGTGTCTCTTTCAGGGGTTAAGGCCGACCTGACCGTGGCCACTGGAAGTTTTGTAGACCCCATCACTTGCTTTTCCCTTTTCTCTTCCAACATGGCCTCTTCTTCTCTGACCATTCGGATGAGGTCAGGGTAGTCCAGGCTCTTCCCATCCTGCCGGGTGCGTAGAATTAGTGCGACAGGGTCCAGGGGTTGGGCTCCCCTCATCACCTGCTGGGCACGGGCTTCATCTACCTTCCCTGGATCTATCCCCTTCTTCAGGATAATCCTATGCAGGATCTTGTCTATGCGTCCCATGTACTCTGACAGCTTCTCCCCTGTCTTCTGGTAACAGTGTTCCAGTTGATAGGTAAGTTCTGTGACTTTTTCTGTCCCACCAAACACACCTTCCAGGATGTCTATGTAGTCCTGGGCAGTGCAATCCTTTTTGCTTGTCTTCAGATTGTGTATGGCCTCTAAGGCAGGTCCTTTTAGGCTCTCAACAATCCTTTGCTTCTTTCTGCCTTCTGAGACCTCCCATTCTTCTAGGGCCTGCGTGGCACCATCTAACCACTCTTCAAATCCCTCTTCTCCCGAGGGTACAGGTGTCCTCCCAGAGAACATCCGGAGTTTCCTGTATCCCGACATTGGGTAATCCCCGGGGTCTCTTCTGCACTGAGTCACAATCTCCCCTAGGACAGCACACAGTTCTGCACTAAGAGTAGTCTGTGCGGGACTTTCCGCGCCCTTCTGCTCTTCCTTCTTTGGGGATAGAATGGCTTTCATAGGAGAACAGTCTCCCTTGCGCGGCAGCGCATGCAGCAATTGGTAGGCCTGACCATTCGGTGCCTGTATGCTTTGGCTCCTGAACTGCTCTGGAGTCTCTTCCTTCCATTCTATTAAGGCGTATGTGTACCCAGCATCATTTCTCATGTCCATTATCCATGACTTCTGGCATGGGGATAATGACATTATGAGCTGCTTGACTGCCTCTCTCTGCCATATCCCTGGCAGTTCAATGACTGCTGCTGCGGCTGGGTCAGCGGCCCATGTTGCGGACCACCGTCCCACTTCTATTGGGTCCATGCCGGTACCTTCTGGCGGCTTTTCCCGCTGACTCAGGATCCCGGATTACGAGCCCCCACGTGTAGCGCTACCCCCAGTTAAGAGAGCCGCTGGTTTGTTTTGGGTCCCTGAGTACAGCTCCACCAACCCCCGGCAATTGGCTCTACCCGCTCTGGCACAGTTAGTCAAGGGGTATGTATCTATGCACATAAAACATCACTTATACTCTAAGTGTAATGGGTATGAACTCACAAGCAGACTGCTGAGATAAGAATAACTGGCTTTACTTTGTCAGTAAGGAAAAGAAATAGTAACATGCATTTAAACATATGACTTACAATACTTTAGCAGGTCCCTGCAATATGCACTTAAACATGTACACATATATGTATCAACTAGCAATGGGGAAACGGAGCGCCAAGTGTGGCGACCGCATGCTATGCACCCCTGAGGTGCAATAAATCTATCTGCGCCTACCTAACGGACCAGGCCTGATCCCTAGTAATAGAGCTCAGTCCTTGTACTAGTACAGTGTTCTTCACCGGCAATGAATCTGTAGAGGTGGTGCACATGTAGCTTTAAATGGTGTCTTTGTAATCCACAGAAAGTGACATTTGCTGCTCTGAGGTAAATTGCGCCTAGGCAGTTCAATAGGCATAAAACGTGTGTATCAATGCAGGATGAGCCTTCCGGCTCTCTCACCAATCCTGGGGTACCGTCCTTTCGCTCCGGTCCCTCTAATGGCGGCTCTGGTCTCCTCAGTCACAGCCCCTGCGCTCCGGTCCTCAGCTCCGACCGACCGTCTGTAGGGAAGAGTCTCCGCTCCGCTGCTGCTGACTCTGAGGTATGAGAGTCTCACTCCATCTGCTGCAAGGCCCAGGCTTCAGGCCTTCAGCTCCGGTCCGCACAGGTGTCTCCGCTGGCTGTAGTCTCCGCGTCACAAGCTCTGTCAGCAGAGGCAGGCCAGTCCTGTCAGGCCTCAGAAGAGGAAGTGTCCCAAGAGGAAGAGGCGGTCTCCGCTCTTCCTTTTTTATAACCTCCCCCAGCAGCCTCTCGGGCGGAAACAAGCAGCCCGGGAGCCTGGGGGATTATGGGGGATGTAGTCTCTTCCCCTAAAAGGGGTACGACCCCGCTACACTAAAATACAGTTTTTAACAAGTGAATGTGATATACTTTCCTATCAATTTACTAATGCTAGCAACATAAGGATTAAAAATAGTCAATATTGATTAATATAGTTGATTAAGAGAATGCAGATTTAATGCCCAAGTTTAGCAAAAAATTTAAACATAACAATCAGCACAAGGGACATAACTTACTAATGGTATGATGTGTCCCTTGTGCTGATTCTTCTTTTTTCTATAAAAATCTACCTCTGTCCTACCATTCCACCCCCCATTGCTATAATATTCCAGTGCTGTGGAGGTTAGTTCAACTAAAGGGCTGCCAGGAGCCATACTACAGCTTCTATGAATGACACAGGATTAAAAAATGGGAGATGTGAGGATGATTGATAGTTCAACCCCCTTGTGCAAATTTTTATGTTTTTATTTGTCACTACACTTTAACCACTTCCCGCCCCCTCCCACAGTATGTCTACTGTGGGCGGGCGGCAGCTGCAGACCAGGTGAGGTACTTGTACATCGCCCAGAACATGGGGCACTCAGTGTGCCACTCCTATGACCACTGTCCCCTGGACACAGCAGATTAGGGCTCCCTATACCCGGCCGCTTTGGGGGGGCCAGGGAATCACATGATCCCAATGTAAACACAATGGGTTTTATTCACAACAGCTGTACTTAGTATTGTGATGCTGTGATTGGCCCACAGCTATCACATGATACCTGGGCCAGTCACAGCACCCTATACCATGTGATTAGCTGTAGCCAATCACAGATCACCACAAATCACACCTGTTATGAATGAAACCCATTCATGACAGTTCAAGACATTGCTGTTACAGTGATAATCACTGTAACAGCAATCAAAGTGTTAAAAAAAACTTGACCCCCCCCCCAGAGTAATACAGTGTCACTATGGTACAGTGTTGTTTGACCATGCAATTGCCAGTTAAAGTAGCACATTGTTGAATAGCAAAAAATGGTCTGGCCATGAAGGGGGTAAAACCTTCCGGAGGTCAAGTGGGTAATTCTTTAGTGAAGTCCATCTGGAGGTGCAGCTAACACTACCCTCTTCCCACATTCACAATGTTTTCTGATCCTCCCCTCCTTCCACTGCCCCCTGATAATTTCCTGATAACATAGAGTCTATGGAGTCAGGCTGCACATGCTCAGTTTGGTGTGTATTGCTAGAGAGGTATTTTTTACATGTAATCAGCAAAGGGCCAATCAGCACTGTCCAGACAGAGGGTCAGGAGTCCTGCAGTCTCATAGGACAGTCAGAAAACTCCTCCTACAAGCTTTAACCAGTGCTCTGCAAGACACTGATAGGAATCACAAGACTGATATATACTGCTGATGAGAAAAGGCATTTAGTAGTTTATATTTACTAAAATAATTGCATTCCCATGTTCTGTGTACTGTGGGAGACCAGATATAGTGATTGCAGGGTCCTGGGTTTAGTAACACTTTTAATTAACAACCCACTTCAGCACCCCGGGCATTTTTTACACCCTTCCTTACCAGAGCACTTTTTGCGATTCGGCCCTGCGTCGCTTTAACTAACAATTGCGCGGTCGTGCGAACGTTACACCCAAAACAAAAATTTGATACTTTGAATTCCCACAAAAAGAGCTTTCATGTGGTGGTTATTTGATCACCTCTGCGGTTTTTAATTTGTTATAACAAAAAGAAGAACAATTTTGAAAAAAAAAAAAACACAATTGTTTTTACTCTATAATAAATATCCATTTTATTTTTAAAAAAACTAACAGTTTAGGCCGATAGTAATCTTCTCATATTTTTGGTAAAAAAAATCGCCAATTAAGCGTATATAGATCGGTTTGCGGCAAAAGTTATAGCGTCTACAAATTAGGGGAATAGATTTATTGCCATTTTTTTTTTTTTTTACTAGTAATGGCCGGCATCTGCACTTTTTTTTTCGTGACTGACATTGCGGCGGGACACTTGAAACTTTTGACACAATTTTGGAACCATTCACCTTTGCACAGCGATTTTGTATATAATTGCAGTGATTAACATGTTTAAATGTGAACTGGCAGGGAAGGGGTTAACACTAGTGGGCGCTGCAGGGGGTTAATGTGTTCCTTAAGTAGTGCTTCTGTGAGGGGAGAGACTGACAAGGGGGGAGACGATCGGTGTTCCACCGATACTATCAATTTGTCTCCTTCATCACACCAGGACTTGGTGCTGTTTGTATACACACACAGCTCCACAGAGAACGGTCCCGTTGTTTTAACGGGCAATCTCGGGTGCCCGGCGGACATCGCGGCCACCGGGCAACACGCTCCTGGTCGCCGATCCGGCGCCGCGGGCGTGCGCGCGCCGGCGGCGGCCGGGAATTGGGAGTACGTCATAACGCCCATCCCAGATGGGAGATCCACCCTTGTATGGGCGTCATATGTATGGGCGGGTATTTTGTAATATAAAAGAAAAAATAAATGGATCTGATTCTTCTTCCTTAGTTATCTAGACAGGACGTTTAGTGGTGCCCATGTCACTACTGTAGTTTTTTTTGTAAAACAAATTTTGTATTTTGTTTGCTAAAATATGTGTTTTTAAACAAACAGCATAATAATTTGTATTATTCGACAGAGAGCTGACAATTTATTGTAAACAAAATCACAGCTATATACAGATTATGGCAGATATAAAAGCTAAATAAAAACTGTTTTTGGTGGGGGGGGGGGTGTTGTATTTGATACTTGCCAGAAAAGCTGATGTTGCAAAGATTGTGCAGAAAGTACACAACCCACACACAAAAATAAAATTAGCTTAAGATGAATAAACTAAAACTCATTACCCTGACCGGTTTATAGAAACTGTATTCAATTTCACAAAAACAAAACAAATGTTGTATCCTTCACCTGTTCAAATGCTGCCATGCTTCAGTGTGTTCAATATAATTGCTAAAAAAAAATGTATGCCAGTAGTTGCTTTTAAAGAGATAGTAAGCCTCTGTAAAAAAAAAAAAACAAAAAGACACCCTGCAACGGCATAGGCATAATGAGCTTAGTATGCATAGCATACTGACTTTCCGGGTCTCGCCGCTCCAGCGCAATATCAATCGCTGTGAGCGGCGATGGACGTCACTACTCCCGCGCATTGCGCACAGAGATCGGCATATTTGCGTGTGAGCGGCATATGCTGTGCGCCCTCAGTGCGCCTGCGCGCCGCTGTCTGACGACGCATGCGCCGTAGACAGCGATGCTTTTTCATTCGCTTAACTTATCTCCTAAACCATGTAGGTTTAGGATATATTTATTGGACCCTACAGGTAAGCCTTTAATCTAGGCAGACCCTGTAGGCCAAAGTCATGTGGAAAGGGTTATACTTCCACTTTAAAGCAGGTCGTTGGTATGTTTTTAATTACATAATTTCAGGCATTTTGAAATTGGAATTCTTACAGTTGTCTACGTTTTTAATATTTCCTATTTTCTTGCAACCAGATGGAGCACAGTACGGTAATTATAGACTTGAAAAAGATGTTGTGTTTTTTTTCCATAGCTTTTGTGGTGTATTTGCTTTCAAACATTATGTTTGTATAATTTAGCTGCTGCCTGTTTCCTGAGCCAGTTGCAGATACACTGTAGCAATAAAAGTTATATATACTGTCATATATCATGCATCTTAGCAAGACCAAAGAATAATAATTGGCATAATTAATTAATAATTAACATCCTATTGTTAGATTAACAACAGCATGTCTGCCAACATTTTCCAAAGTTTTCCTATTTCATCCCATATTAGGACTGTCTGGTGCACACCACTGTTGGCATAAAATATGGTCCATCATGTTTTTATGGTGTGGTCATCACCATTCACCATTATGTATTTTTAGAAAAAATTCACCCCTCAAAATAAATGTTTTGCACTATGAAAAGACATCTACCAACTTTGGCAACTGGAGGTAGGAGGTGTGCAATTATTTATTTATTCTCGGCACTTATAAGCAGTGCTTTACACATATTTTATACATTCACATCAGTCCCTGCCCTCGAGGAGCTTACAATCTAAGGTCCCTAACCCATATTCATACACATACTAGGGACAATTTAGACAGGAGGCAATTAACCTACCAGCATGTCTTTGGAGTGTGGGGGGAAAACAGAGTACCTGGAGGAAACCCACGCAGGCGCAGGGGAAAACTTGTAAACTCTAGGCAGGTAGTGTTTGCGGTTTGAGATTTGAGACGATTACCCTAGTGCTGCTAGGCAAAAGAGCTAACCACTTAGCACTGGCTGCCTTATTTGGCCTAGTTAACATATAGGATTTAAACTACATAGAACAAAGGAGTTGGTGAGAGGGTCACAGACCCACCATTAAGCTGCATTTACCTGCTAACAACTTACAGTTATAGACACTGCATTAAGTTGCATTCACCTGCTAGCAACTACTTACAGTCACAGACCCCTCACACTGGCTGCACTGTAAATCACTCCAAGCCCATTTCAGGCAGAGCCCTACATA
>CM053026.1:688209519-688268602 GCA_028564925.1 Lithobates sylvaticus | reverse complement strand
GGGAGATTGTGACCCAGTGCAGAAGAGACCCCGGGGATTACCCAATGTCGGGATACAGGAAACTCCGGATGTTCTCTGGGAGGACACCTGTACCCTCGGGAGAAGAGGGATTTGAAGAGTGGTTAGATGGTGCCACGCAGGCCCTAGAAGAATGGGAGGTCTCAGAAGGCAGAAAGAAGCAAAGGATTGTTGAAAGCCTAAAAGGACCTGCTTTAGAGGCCATACACAATCTGAAGACAAGCAAAAAGGATTGCACTGCCCAGGACTACATAGACATCCTAGAAGGTGTGTTTGGTGGGACAGAAAAAGTCACAGAACTTACCTATCAACTGGAACACTGTTACCAGAAGACAGGGGAGAAGCTGTCAGAGTACATGGGACGCATAGACAAGATCCTGCATAGGATTATCCTGAAGAAGGGGATAGATCCAGGGAAGGTAGATGAAGCCCGTGCCCAGCAGGTGATGAGGGGAGCCCAACCCTTGGACCCTGTCGCACTAATTCTACGCACCCGCCAGGATGGGAAGAGCCTGGACTACCCTGACCTCATCCGAATGGTCAGAGAAGAAGAGGCCATGTTGGAAGAGAAAAGGGAAAAGCAGGTGATGGGGTCTACAAAGCTTCCAGTGGCCACGGTCAGGTCGGCCTTAACCCCTGAAAGAGACACAGAGGTAGATGCCCTGAAGTTGCAGATGTCCCAGATGATGGAGATACTGACGTCCCTAGTGGCGAAAGAGACGCCCAGTCCCAAGAAAGAAACAGGCAGGAGGGAATTGTTTCCAGCTGTTTCAGCACCAGCATCCCCACCTGACTACGGTGAGATGATTTGCTTTAATTGTGGAGGAATTGGTCATATTGCAGCTGTATGTTCCAGTCCCAAGAAGAAGAAAACAGAAAGTCGCCAGCCGGCGGGAAACGCCAAAGGGCCCCGGTGAAGGAGTCAACCGGGTGCCCATCACCTTCAGTGAGCTCCAAGAAGAATAACGGAAAGAGAAAGCGAGGAGATCAGACCCCTCGGAAGGAACCCAGGGATCCTCAACCAAGGTACACTCCAGAGAAAGGGGGCAAGACCCCTCGGAAGGAACCCAGTACTCCCAAGCGAGAACTCTTCAAAGTGAGAGATAACAATGTCCCTCAACGGGTTCACACTCCCACTAAGAGGGAGAAAATTAATGCATACCAGGCTCAAGAGAGGAGCAAGCGCAAATCCAGTGAGAAGAAGAAGAGTCCAAAGAAGAGGACAGCATCAACTCAGCCTTACCCAGAAGAGCTAGTTGGTCCATCCCCTACTGTACCCATCCAGGTGGAAGGGGTGTACACAAAGGCCCTCCTGGACACTGGAGCACAAGTGACCCTGTTGTACAGGGACTTCTATGACAGATACCTGAGTCATCTGCCAATACAGAAGATAGAAGAGTTGGAGATAAGGGATTGGGAACTCAGAGTTTCCCCTATGATGGATACTTACCCATCAGATTGACGTTTGACCCATCCGTAGCTGGGAAGTCTGAAGTGTTCGACACCTTAGCAGTGGTGTGTCCCCGCCCACCAGGAACCAGCAAGACGTCCCTGATTATAGGGACGAACACGGACCTAGTCAGAAGACTCCTGACCCCCCTGGTGAAGAAAGAGAATCTTTCAACTCCCAAGATCCATCCCATGCTGAAGGCAGCCTATCAGCGGTTGGTCCTAGAGCAGAAGACCCCAAGTGAGGGGATAGGAAGGGTATGGAGGCTTGGAAAAGAAGGAGCAGTGTTACAGCCTGGAGAGGTGACCTGCATGAGAGCCACGGTGAAACTTACTTGGGAGCAGCCTGGCCCCTTTGTGATGTTGGAACCCGACCAAATGGAGGGTCACTCAGGTCTGGAGGTGATACCAGAAGTAATTTCACTAAAGGACCTGAAGAAGGCAAGAGGAAGAGTCCCTGTCAGTGTGAGGAACCCCACGGAGCAGCCCGTGGAGATCCCTGCCAGGATGCTTCTGGGACAGGTGAGTCCTGCTGTCCCAGTTGGCTGGTCAGAAGTGAAGGGGACGGGTGAAGGAGAAGATGTTTGGAAGAAACTCTCCATGGAAAACCCAAACCTACCTGGAGCTTGGAAAGAGAGAGCCAAGGCCCAGCTGACCAGATGGGAGAAGATTTTCTCTAAAGATGAGTTTGATGTGGGGTGTGCGAGGAGTGCCACCCACCGAATCCGCATGCAAGAGGACAAGCCATTCAGAGAGAGAGTCAGGCGAGTCCCGCTAGCAGATCTGGAGGATCTGAGGGAGCAGCTTGCGGAATTGAAGAAGACGGGAGTGATTAGGGAGTCCAGAAGCCCCTATGCCTCCCCAATTGTGGTAGTCAGAAAGAAGAATGGGTCATTGAGGCTCTGCATTGACTACAGAACTCTCAACAGGAGGACCATTCCTGACCAGTACACCACGCCAAGGATAGAAGATGCCTTACAGAGCTTATCTGGAGCCAAGTGGTTCAGTGTGATGGACCTCAAGAGTGGGTATTACCAAATCCCCATGCATCCAGAGGATAGAGAAAAGACTGCCTTCATAACCCCAGTAGGATTCTTTGAGTTCAACAGGATGCCCCAGGCCTATCTGGAGCTCCTGCTACGTTTCAACGCCTAATGGAAAGGACAGTTGGAGACATGAACCTCATAGAAGTCCTTGTGTATCTGGACGATGTCATTGTCTTTGGAAAGACTTTGGAAGAACATGAAGCCAGATTGGAGAAAGTACTGAAGAGGCTCAGTGAAGAGGGACTTAAACTTTCTCCCGAGAAGTGCCGGTTCTATCAGTCCTCTGTGAACTATCTGGGACACATAGTGTCTGAAAAAGGAGTGGCTACAGACCCTGAGAAGTTGGAGGCAGTTACTTCGTGGCCAAGGCCCACAACAGTTACAGAACTTCGGTCTTTCTTGGGGTTCTGCTCCTACTACCGCAGGTTTGTGGATGGGTTTGCCCGCATTGCCAAACCCCTCAACGAGCTGCTCAAGACAGAAGGAGAGGAAGATGGAATGGGGCCTAGGAGGTCCAGTGAGTCGGTCCAAGACCAGTGGAACTCAAGGTGTGAAGAGGCTTTCAGAACCTTGAAGAGAAGTCTCACCACAGCCCCAGTTTTGGCCTACGCTGATCCCACTAGACCCTATGAGCTACATGTTGATGCCAGCCATGAGGGCCTAGGTGGAGTACTCTACCAGGAGCATGAAGACCAGCTACGACCAGTGGCCTATGTGAGCCGGAGCCTGACCCCCTCCGAGAAGAACTATCCCACCCACAAGTTGGAGTTCTTAGCCCTCAAATGGGCAGTTGTTGACAAGTTGAGAGACTATTTGTATGGGGCCGAGTTTACTGTAAAGACAGATAACAACCCCTTGACCTATCTATTCACCACCGCCAAGCTGGATGCAACTGGACACAGATGGTTGGCGGCGTTGTCTGGATTCAATTTCAGCCTCAAGTACAGGCCAGGGGCTGGAAATAGGGATGCAGATGCCCTGTCCCGAAGATCCCATGTCATAGCTGATGACTGGGAAGACTGGACCCAAGTGGCACCAGAAGGAGTGCGAGCCCTTTGTCAGGGGGCTGAACTCCAAGCCAGAGGAGGATCCAGAGCTGAAGAGATAGGAGTTACCACAGTGGGAGTCCCGAAGTGTTACTGTGGGGTAACTCAACTAGCAGAAGAGTGCCTACCGAAGCTGTCCAAGAAGGAGCTGAGGTGTGACCAATTGGAAGACCCCATGGGGAGATTGGTCCTGGAAGCCCTGGAAGACAAGAGTCCAGAGGGACTTCGCCTTCACCCTTCTAAAGAAGCTCGCCTACTGAGGAGAGAGTTGGACAAACTACAGGTGCATCAGGGGGTAGTCTACCGAAGGGGCCCCTCTGATGGCCCAGAAGACAAGTGGCAGTTGTTTCTCCCAGAGAAGCATCGAGAGACTGTGCTGATTGCCTTACATGACCAGCATGGTCACTTGGGAGCAGAGAGAACCTTCCAACTTGTCAGAGATCGGTTTTATTGGCCCTGCATGAGGGCCGAAGTGGAGGAGTATTGCCATTCCTGTGCAAGATGCATTCAGAGAAAGACTTTACCCCATCAAGCTGCCCCAATGGGCCACCTACAGAGTCAAGGCCCATTGGATCTGGTATGCATTGATTTTCTCTGCCTTGAACCCGATTTGAGCGGATTGGGAAGTGTTCTGGTGGTAACCGACCATTTCACTCGTTATGCTCAGGCTTTCCCCAACCAAGGACCAGAAGGCCTCTACAGTGGCCAAGGTACTTTTGGAGAAGTACTTTGTTCACTATGGACTGCCACAGAGAATCCATTCAGACCAAGGAAGGGACTTTGAGAGTCGCCTGATCAGGAAGCTACTAGATTCTCTGGGAGTAGAGAAGACTAGAACCACACCGTATCACCCTCAAGGTGATGCCCAGCCTGAAAGGTTCAACAGGACCCTATTGAACATGTTGGGAACTTTGGAAACAGAGAAGAAGCAACATTGGAGTCAACACATTTCAGCTCTAGTGCATGCTTACAATTGCACCACAAGTGATGTGACAGGTTTCTCTCCTTACCGACTTATGTTTGGGAGAGAAGCAAGATTGCCAGTGGATTTGGCCTTCGGCATTTCTTTAGACCATGCCTCTGCTGCCTCCCACAAAGGATATGTGGACAGACTGAGGCGCAGTCTGAAGATAGCTTATGAGAAAGCTCAAGCGGCCTCCGACCAGAGGGGGGCCCGAAACAAGAGGAACTTTGATTTGAAAGTTAGAGTACAGGACCTACAGCCTGGGGACCGTGTACTGCTACGCAATCTAGGGATCCCTGGAAAACACAAGATTGCTGATAGATGGAGATCAGAGCCATATATCATCTGTAGAAAACTTCCAGGATTGCCTGTCTACAAGTTGAAGCCAGAAGGAAGAGTGGGGCCTTTGAAGACCTGGCATAGGAATCATTTGCTCCCGCTCACTGAAGCAGTCAGAATGCCTCCAGCGAGAGACTTACCTGAATCTGTTTCCATTCTGGATACCCCCAGGCCTAACACTAGGTCTCAAACATCCCAAGCTAGGGGTGGTGAGGACCCCCAACCTGAGGAAGAAAGAGGAGAACTTGAATGGCTATGGCCTTCCTCAACTCCAGGAAATTCTGCCATAGATCTTCCACCTACTGAAGATGTGGAAGATAACACATTGAACCCAGAAGCCACAGAGTTTGTGCCATTCAGTGTTGTGCCTGAGTGCTGGAAAGATGTTCCTGGTCTCTACTCAGAAGAAGAAGTAGATGTTCCAGAACCACTATTGATAGTAAAAACAAATAAAGTTATATATCCTCCACTGTCTCAAAAAAAAAAACACCACCCCCCCAAAAGAAAAACCCAAAATGGAGAATGATGAACATCCACTAATGAGCTTGTAAATTACCAGTAGAGTACCTATAGTCATGATTAGCTCCAGAAAATTGTACCTGACCCTTTTGCTAATGTTCACATTACAATTTTTTTTAAAACATAAGTGTAATTCTGAATAATTAACTAAAAGATTATATAACAATGGAAGAGTAATGGGCAGCTGAAACTTGAAATTGGACTTACAGATGAAGAGTCGTCTTTGTAAGAAGATGTCATCTGGGTTTTTTTTTTTTTTTCTGCCACTGGTTGTTAAAATGGATATTCCCCTTGAACTGTAACATAATCATGAAAACATGGAACAGAAAGCATGTAAGAAATTTAAAGCCACATAAAATGACTTTTGGGTAAAGTTTACATTAATAACTAGAATGTACTGTCTATAGCCAGAATATACCATCATTTCCCTTAAAGATGAAGTTGTAAGTGCTGTTTTATGAGAAAGTGTTATCTGGAAAGCATTATACTATTGCAGCACTGCAACATAATACAATGTTTTATTATCTTCCTTCAGTGTACTAAAACATGAAAGGGAGAATCTGATTAGCTGCCATCAAAAAGAATCATAACCAAAGCTCTCTGTAATCATGGCTGCTAAGAAGCATATGCATTTACAGTCACAATGACTGTAACCTAGCCCAAAACACAACACCGTCACCCAATAAACTGTATCTTAAAGCGGTATTAAACCCAAAACCACAAATTTAATTTATTGCAGCTTACCAATCATTATGTGGTGGCTGCATTCGTTTTCTTTTTTTTTTTCTGCATTGGTGGCAGCACTGGTCCAGTTAGCACAGAGGCAGGCCTCTGTGCAGTGGTGGGTTCCGAGTGAAGGCAGGAGAGCAGTGATGCGGGGCGGGCGGTGAGAGATGATGTCATCTCTCTGCTCCCTGCCGCACCTCTGACATTGAGGCTGACAAAAGTGCAACAAGTGTCCGGCTTATAACAAAAGGTGTAACTCATGCAACAAATGGAATCATTTTGCAAAATGTTGTAGGTCCGAGCCTCAAAATAGAGGATGGCACCATCTAGTCATACTAAACAAAATGTGCACAGAATTAAAGTGATTGTAAAGGCTCTTTTTGTTTGTATTTTTAAATAACAAACATGTTATACTTACCTCCTCTGTGCAGTTGGTGCACAGCATCCGATCCTCCTCTTCTCAGGTCCCTCTTTTCTGCTCCTAGTGCCTCCCTCCTTTGAATGCCACTCAGCCAGCAGCTTGCTACAGGGGTCATCCAAGCTCCATGTATCCATTCAGACATGGAGCCCGACCTGGCCCCGCCCCCTCCCCTGATTGGCTGTCTGACTTTGATTGACAGCTGTGGGAGCCAATAGCGCTGCTGCTCTGTCAGCCAATCAGGAGGAGTGTACTGGATGGCTGAGGAGATCGTGGAAATCGCTGGAGAGAGAAGGAACTCTGGGGGGTGCTGGGGAGGCTGCTACACACAGAAGGTTTTTTTAAGATAAAAAAACCTTCTGCCTTTACAACTCCTTTAACCACTTAAGGACCACCTCACGCCGATATACGTCAGCAAAATGGCACGGCTGGGCACAAGCACGTACCTGTACGTGTCTCTTTAAGAGCCCAGTTGTGGGTCGTGCACTCGCGACCCGATCCTGAGCTCCGTGACCGTGGCCGCGGGACCAGCGGACCCGATCGCCGCTGGTGTCCCGTAATCGGGTCACAGAGCTGGAGAACGAGGAGAGGTATGTGTAAACAAACCTCTCCCCGTGCTTCCTACTGAGCCTGTCACTGATCGTCTGTTCCCTGTCATAGGGAAGGACGATCAGTGACGTCAGACGCCAAGCCACGCCCCCCTACAGTTAAAAAAAAAAAACACACTTAACCCCTCACCGCCCCCTAGTGGTTAACTCCTTCACTGCCAGTGTCATTTACACAGGAATCAGTGCATTTAAATAGCACTGATTGCTGTTTAATGACAATGGTCCCAAAAATGTGTCAAAAATGTCCGATGTGTCCGCCATAATGTCGCAGTCACAATAAAAATCACTGATCGCCGCCATTACTAGTAAAAAAAAAATATTAATAAAAATGTTATAAAACTATCCCCTATTTTGTAAACGCTATAACTTTTGTGCAAACCAATCAATAATCGCTAATTGCAATTTTTTTTTACCAAAAATATGTAGAATAATATGTATTTGCCTAAACTGAGGAAAAAAAAATTATATATTTTTTGGGGATATTTATAATAGCAAAAAGTAAAAAATATTGCATTTTTTTTCAAAATTGTCGCTCTATTTTTGTTTATAGCGCAAAAAATAAAAACCGCAGGGGTGATCAAATACCACCAAAAGAAAGCTCTATTTATGGAAAAAAAGGATGCCAATTTTGTTTGGGAGCCACGTCGCACGACCGCACAATTGTCAGTTAAAGCAACGCAGTGCCGAATCGCCTGGTCCTTTGGCTGCAAATTGGTCCGGGGCTTAAGTGGTTAATGAAGTGAAAAGTGATGATCACCAAAACTGTTTTCATTGTGAAAGTGTGGACCTAATTAAAAAAATGTAGCGCCGACACTTTTTTAAAGTGTGCGCTATATATGTAAATTTAGTTTTCCAGAACTGTGACAGAGTTCTGGGGGTTAATTGTGCAGGTTTTTACTTTGGCATCAGATTGGCTGGGCTGTACTGGAGTTCTGCCTGGTGATATGTGCAGTGAGGCACCTGTGACAGGCTGAGAACCAAGCCTGGTTGGACGTGTTAGGTACCAATCTTTCTCAGAGCCAATCAGTGGGCGCATCTGGTCCCGCTGTGTAGTCTGGGAAGGGGTATTTAAGATGCTGAGTAACGTGTTCAGGGTTCGGCTACTGCTTTGATTCCTGGTTCTGGTCCGGACCAACCCCGTGAGGGGACCCGGACCCAACAGTGTCTGCTGTCCCCATAAGCATGGTCACTCTGACCAGCCCCAGAGGCCCTCATGGTCTGGGGCAGGGATCCGTCCATTCCCGAGCCTCGGAACTGGCTAGTTCGAGGCCCACTAACTGAAGGAGAATTCGGAGGTGTCCCGGTGTGCTCTCGGCATTGGAGAGGCACGGCAACACGTACAAGCGACCAGGGGGGGACTCTTCGTAGGAGCGCCAAGAAGCTGGCTGCTCGGTAACAGCCTGGGAACTGAAGTTGTATGGACACACTTCTCACAGTATCGCCAGGAAGGCTGAAAGATCCAGGTACTGTGGGAAAGGTTCCTAAGGTTTCTTCAGTTACAATCTAGTCTGTGGCAGAGACTTTGCAAATTTTCCGAGTCACATGTTGGCTGCTAAATCTATGGTTAGAGGTTTATATAGCAGTTGCGAGTGGCTACTCTCTGGGCTATGTGAGAGACATTCAATTGATGTCAGCAGTTCTAAGTGCTTGAGTTTCATCACCCGTGTCCTCTATTCCCAATTAAGACTGTGTTATAGTTGGATGTTACCCCTGCAGAATAAAAATCCTCAAAAAGGACTTTTGTGTGTCAGCATCTGAAGTTACTGGGTACTAACCCTGGGAACCCCTAGAGAACGAAGGACGAGCTGTGAGGAGGTAATTGGTAAGCCCAGAAAAGTCAAGGTCGCCCCTAGGGGTTATGGCCGCTACACAAATAAGGGAGAAATATTCACCACCTTCTCAACTGCATGCAACAAACGTGTCAAGTTGAAAATTGACACTGGTGCCAAATGCAATGTCATGTCCTTATCCACATTGCACAGCATTGACCCCAAATCTGAAATTGATCAGTCACATAAAGTAAACCTGATAGCTTATGGCGGTCAAACAATTCAAGCACTGGGCCCTTCTACCTTGGATCTACCAGGGGACAAGCTGCTATTATACATTGTTAAGAGCTTGCTAGGCTTACCAGACAGAATGCACTTAAATCGAATCCAACTCAGTACAGAAGTACATGCATTACAACAACAGGCTCCTGAGATGACCGCTTATGAGGACTTTTTTCGAACTGACACTGTTGGTAAGCTTATAGTCATGTATCACATGCGCTTAGATGAAACGGTACAGCCTACTGTGTGTGCCCCTCAAAGGATCCCACTGGCTATAAAAGACAAAGTCTTGCAAGAGTTGGAAAGGATGACTAGACTGGGCATCATTGCACCAGTGCAGGAGGTTACCCCACTGGGTGTCTGCCATAGCAGCAGTAGTCATGAAAGACCGCACTGTCCGCATATGCTTTGATCCTGTGCACCTCAATAAGGCTCTCCTGAGGCCGTATCACCCATTAAAAACTGTGGGGCAAGTGATCCCTGATATGCCACAGGCAAAGATTTTCAGCATTCTAGATGCAAAATGTGGATTCTGGCAAATCCCTCTGAATGAGGAATCATCATTACTCACAACATTTAAGACCCCATATAGGAGATACAAATGCTTATGGATGCCATATGGAATTTCAACTGGAAGCAAAGTCTTTCAGAGATGTATAAAACAGCTCTTTGCTGGACAGCCATGTGAAATAGTCGTGGATGATATCTTGATTTGGGAATCCTCCATTGAGGAACATGACACATGACCTAAATGCGAACTAGACTGTCTCAAAGCCATCATTAGGCAGTTTAACCCTACCAAATGTCGTTTCAGGGTCTCAGAGGTACCATATGTTGGACACCTTCTCACAGCTAAGGGTGTCAAGCCTTACCCAGAAAAAAACAAAGCCATCCATCAAATGCCTGCTCCAGAGAACAAACATGGATTGCCAAGGTTTCTTGGCATGACCAATTATCTCTCCAAGTTCATTCATCACTACAGTGAGATAACATCTCCACTCCATCAGCTTTTGGGCCAAGATGCCATCTGGTGTTGGACTGAACAACATGCTGTTGCTGTGGATACATTGAAAGCGCAATTAACTAGTCCACCTGTCCTACAGTATTTTGATGTGTATAAGCCGGTGGTATTGTCTGCTGATGCTTCCCAGCATGGTCTTGGCACAGTCTGTCTTCAAGATGGGAGGACTGTGGCTTTTGTATCAAGAGCCCTTATTGAGACTGAAGCACGCTATGCACAAATTGAGAAGGAATTATTAGGACTAGTATTTGTCTGTAAAAATCCAAGATTATATCTATGGCCCCCTGTGACTGTGGAGACTGTTCATCAGCCACTCATAACCATATTGAGAAAACCCCTGCACACAGCAACTGCACGCATCAAGCGAATGATGCTAAAGCTTCAACGCTACCACCTGAATGTAATCTATAAACGAGGCCGTGAACTGTTTGTTGCGGATGCTCTTTCACGTGCCCACCTCCCCACTTCTGATTAATCTGAAGCTATTGAGGTTTATGTTGCGTTGGCTTTGAATGGGGTGTTGTCACCCAGAAGGATTCAGGAACTAAAGCAAGAAACACAGGCATATGCCATCTGTCAGCGCCTCATGGACATCATTCTCAATGGGTGGCCTTCCCACACGATATCCGACCATTCTACTCTATGAGGGATGAATTGCGGTGGATGATGGATTAATCCTGCATGATCAGCGATATGTAATCCCTCACTCTCTTCAGAAATACTACTTGACACAGCTCCATCAAGGTCATCCTGGCATTCATTCCACTAAGCGAACGGCACATGAAACCATGTTTTGGCCCACTATATACACTAGGGATGGGCCGAACACCCCAAAGAGGCAAAAAGTTCTAGTGAACATGCAAACCCTATTAAAGTCTATGGGGCAAGAACATGAAAAATCGAAAGTCCTCATTTTAAAGGATTATATGCAAGCTATTGCCATAAAAAGTGTATGGAGACCTGGGTACTGCCTTGGGGGGGGAAACGTTTTTAAAACGATCGTTTTAAAGGAGTAGTGATTTTAATGATGCTTAACCACTCCAATACTGAGCAAATTCCCCCCTTCCTGCCCAGACCAGCTTTCAGCGCTGTCGCACTTTGAATTGCAATTGCGCGGTCATGCAACACTGTACTCAAACAACATTTTTAGCATTTCATTCCCACAAATAGCTTTCTTTTGATGGTATTTGATCACCACTGGTGTTTTTTTTTGCTAAACAAATAAAAAAGACCAAAAATTTTGAAAGGTGAGGTGGCATTAATGGCCACTGATAATGAGGCACTAATATGCAGCACCGATGGACACTAATAGGCGGCACTGATGGGCACTGATAGGTGACACTGATATGCAGCACTGATGGGCATTGATGGGCGGTACTGATGGGCACTCATAGGTGGCACTGATGGGCTCTCATAGGTGACACTGATGGGCACTGATAGGCAGCACTGATGGGCACTGATAGGCGGCACTGATGAGCACTGATAAGTGGCACTGGTGGGCACTTATAGGTGGCACTGTTGGGCACTGATAGGCACTGATAGGTGGCACTGATGGGCACTGATGGGTGGCACTGATGGGCACTAGGGATGAGTTTGAACATCGCATGTTCGCCCATTGGCAGAACAGCGAATATTATAGGGCTTTCGTGGCAAATTCGAGTAACCGGGTGACCCCGTCCCCTTCTAACATCATGTGATGTCCGAGGTGGCGGGGTCACCCATTTACCGCCCACCCTAGACTAAATACCAGCTGTCACAACCAAGAGACAGCAGTCGGCGGGACACCTCCCATCGAGGCGGAGCTTCTTTTTTTTTATATTTTTCGGATCCATTGGGTGTCATGATTGAAGATGGATGGACATTGCGGGACACTTTTTTAATAAATGAAATGTCAAAACCTCCTGTAGTTTTAACTTTTTGACACTTTTGTTGGTGAATGGGTAGGGGTACAATGTACCCGATACCCATTCACATAGGGGGGTGGGATCTGTTAAAGGGGGCTTCCAGATTCCAATAAGCCCCCCACCCGCAGACCCCCACAACCACCAGGAAAGGGTTGTGGGGATGAGGCCCTTGTCCCCCTCCCCATGTTGAGGGCAAGCAGCCTGGTATGGTTAAGGAGGGGGGGGCAGGCCCCTTTCCTGGCATGCCATGGCTGCTTGCTCAGATAAGGGTCTGGTATGGATTTTGGGTGGGACCCCCACACCATTTTTTTTTTTTTTTTTGGCATGGGATTCCCCGTAGAATCCATACCACACCTTTTTTTTTACATTTTGGCGTGGAGTTCCCCTTAATATCCATACCAGATCTGAAGGGCCCGGTATGGATAGGGTGGAGGGGGTGTAATTTTAAATGACATTTTTTCCTTTAGAAATGTAATTTTGCTGTGGCACAGTAAAACACATGAGAAAGATGCGCCACTTTACAGGCAGACTAAGGGGACCCCCAGGCACGATATTTAAAGGGATATTTCATTTTTATTGTTTAACTTTAAGCATTATTGAAATCACTGCAAATGAAAAAACAGTTTTAAAAACTTTTTTTGCATTGATACATGTCCCCTGGGGCAGTATCCGGGTCTCCAAACACTTTTTATGGCAATAAAATAAATATAAGCCTTTACAATGAACACTTTTGATTTTTCACATTCGTGCCCATAGACTTTAACGGTGTTTGCATGTTCGCACAAATTTTTTGTCTGTGTTTGCATGTTCTGGTTCTATATATATAGCATGCCGCAGCAATAATCGCATTTCTAAAGGAAAAAAATGTATTTAAACTTGCTCGCGGCTGTAATGTATTACCAGCTCCCCGCAATTTAGATGAAAAAAAATTTAGGGCATGCCAAAACTTTTTAAAAAGTTGGTGTGGGGTCCCCCCCTCAATCCATACCAAACCCCTATCCAAGCATGCAGGTCAGGAAAAGGGGGGACAAGTGAACGCCCCCCCTCCTGAACCATACCAGGCCACTTTCCCTCAACATAGGGGGAGTAGGGGCTCTATGCCCCCATGTTGATGGAGACAAGGGCCTCTTCTTGACAACCCTGGCCGGTGGTTGTCAGGGTCTGTGGGCAGGGGGTTTACCGGAATATGGAAGCCCCCTTTAACAAGGGGGCCCCAAGATCCCACCCCCCCTATGTGAATGGGTATCGGATTTTGTATTGAACCCTTACCCATTCACTCAAAAAATGTCACAAAGTAAAAACCACAAGAGACAGTTTTCGACAAGTTGATGTAAATCACATTGAAAAATAGAAAAAATGCATGTTGAGGGCAAGCGGCCTGGTATGGTTCAGGAGGGAGGCTGCTCGCTCATCCCCCCTTTCCTATCCTGCCAGGCTGCATGCTCAGATAAGGGTCTGGTATGGAGTTCCCCTTAAAATCTATGCCAGACCCAAAGGGCATGGTATAGATTTTGAGGTGGGACCCCATGCCATTTTTTTTATTTTAGCGTGGAGTTCCCCCTTAAAATCTATACCAGACCCAAGGGGCCTGTTTTTTTTTCTAAATTCTGTCAAAGAGTTCTCCTTAACACCTTAAATACACTTTATTATATAATCTGCACTGCACTATATACTCTGCACTGCGTTATATACACTACACTGACTACACTATATACTCTGCACTGTATTATATATGCTACACTAACTGCATTATATACTCTGTACTATATTATATATACTACACTGACTGCACGCTCAATCCACTAACTGACTTGCCTAATTTCTCTCTTAAATTTCTCTCTTAATTATACACGGCCGCCGTGTAAGCAGCCTTATATAGTGTGGGGTGTGGATTTTGGCCAATCCTGGCTTTGTCCAAACATGGCTTGACTGGCCAAAGCATACAGGTCAGGTGCATGCTTGGCCAATCAACAGCCTTCAATGCACTGCGATCTTAAAGTTACGTTCGACTCAAACATCTAGCCCATCACTAATATACACTGACATTGAAAGAGAAGTTTCTAGATGTGCCCCATGCAATGCTCTATGACAGCACCAGATGAGAGAACCTTTATCACAGCAGCTGACATATTTCAGTGGTTAAAACAAGGATTACCTGATCTTGGCAGATTCATACTCTGGCTGGTGAGAATTTGATGTCCTCCCAAACACTTCCAGTAACACAGTGATCAGGACATTAACCACTTAAAGACCAGGCCTCTTTTTCAGACTTGGTGTTTACAAGTTAAAAACAATTTTTTTTTGCTAGAAAATTACTTAGAACCCCCAAACATTATACATTTTTTTCTAACACCCTAGAGAATAAATTGTCGGTCATTGCAATACTTTTTGTCACACCGTATTTGTGTAGCGGTCTTACAAGCACACTTTTTTGAAAAGTAGAGTTTGAGTAAAGTTAGCCCAATTTTTTTTATATTGTGAAAGATAATATTACGCTGCGTAAATTGATACCCAACATGTCACGCTTAGAAAATCTCCATAGGCAACGTTTAAAAAAATTCTACAGGTTGCATGTTTTGAGTTATAGAGGAGGTCCAGGGCTAGAAATATTGCTCTTGCTATAACTATTGCGGGCACTACTCACGTATGCGTTCGCTTCTGCGTGCGAGCTTGTAGGGGTGGGGAGCTTTAAAAAAAAATGTTTTTTCTTATTTATTTTACTTGATTTTTTTTTTTTTTTTTTCACTGTTTAAAAAAAAAAAAAAAAAAACATTGGGTCACTTTTATTCCTATTACAAGGAATGTAAACATCCCTTGTAATATAAAAAAGGATGACAGGTCCTCTTAAATATGAGATCTGGGGTCAAAAAGACCTCAGATCTAATATTTGGACTTAAATGCAACAAAAAAAATATTTACGTATGGGTGGAAGTGACGTTTTGACGTCACTACCGCCCTGCTATTGTATGGAGACAAGTGGGGGCCATCTTCCCCTCACTCGTCTCCATACCCAGCCACGTACAGGTCCTGATCGCCTCCGCCGCTTGCCGACGTCTCCGATAAGCGGCGGAGTGCGCGAGAGGGCGCAGGAGGGCTGTGGGAGGGGTAGTGGCCCCTCTCCCGCCGCCGATAACGGGGATCTTGCGGGGAATCCGCCGCAGAGACCACCATTATCGTAAACAGGACCGCTGTCTCTAAAGATGGATACCTCGGTAGTGGCAGCAGCTGCTGCCATTACACAGATATCCATCTTTAAACTGCCGACGAATATGTACAGGAGCAGTCGGCAAGTTAAAGCGGATAATCTCCACACAAGGAATTTCCTATCAATTGATGACTGACAATACAACATAATTTTCAAGTAGAGAATTCAAGAACTTTTGATTTTTCAGCACGTCACTAGCAGTACCAACTACCCTAGATCCACTGGTCTTGCAGAGTGTAGTGTAAGATCAGAAAAGCAACTCCTAGAGAAATGTGCAGGTGATGATTCTGACCTTTATGCAGGCCTACTCAACCTCTGCAACACACCCAGGGATGGCATGCCTTCTGCGGCACAACGTTTACTATCACGATGAACCAGGACTCTGATTCCCATGGTCCCATCCCAGCTCCTGCCAAGAGTTGAGACTGATGTTCAGGCTGCTTTATTCAAGCTAAGCCATGACAAATAGGCCAGACACCTTTCCCCTCTGGAGCCTAGGCAGGTGGTAAATGATGGAGACAATTCGTGGGTTTGACAAACTGGCCATGGTTCATGGAAAGGCCTGCCAACCAAACAGCTATGTTGTCCATTCTGATAATAAGACCTATGTAAGAAACCACCGTCATCTCCTACAGATACCTGAATCATACTGTACTGCCGCTGCCCATGTGCCTATGTTCACTTCAGAACCTCAAACACAGCCATCTGCTGCTGTGCCAATTGACACTTCCACCAACAGATGTAACACACAACCACAACAAAACTATGATGGCAACAGGCAAGAGGTTTCAGACTCACAAGCCCCACAAGTTGTTACTGGATCTGGTAAAGTGTGTAAACCCAATCCATCAAGTTCCAAGACTTTATCACACAGTGACTCTTAAGCCACGTACACGCGATCATATTTTCCGACGGGAATTGTGTAATGACAGGCTGTTGGCGGAAAATCAGACCTTTTGTACGCTCCATTGGACAATTGTTGTCGGATTTTCCGTGGACAAATGTTGGGTGGCAGGCTTTAACATTTTCCGTGAAAAAATGTCTGTTGTCGGATTTTCCGAGCGTGTGTACACAACTACATCGGACAAAAGTCCAAAGTACAAACACCCTGACTCGGAAGCAAGGAAGAACCAGTAGCGGTCGATCTTGTAAACTAGCTTTCGCAATGGAGAATTAACATTCGTGATGCGGTGCACATTCTCTTCTTTAATGGGATAGTAACGAAGCTGCTTTGCTGGTGATACTGATGGAGTTATTGCAAACTAATTTTCAAAGGCTTTTTTTTCTAGTGATATCAAGAATAATATTATTATGCTTGTTATTTTTGTATTTATTTTTTTTGGTACAAGTTACCACAACACCATTATCCCATAGTTTTTAAGATCAAAGATACAACTATGTTGGTGTGTCCCTTGTTAATTTTACATTGTATTTTTTAAAATGTAACTGCCTATTCCCAAGCTGTCATTTGAAGTAAAACACATAGCCAAGTATTATTCTCCACATTTTTTTTTATTGTGCATTAAAAACAGAAAACAAATACAATTAGACATGCTATCTGCCAATAGAACTTAACCAAAAAGTGCATTCTATGCATCCAAAAATATAGAAAATATATCAAATCATTATTTAACCAAAAAATAAAATAAAAGCCTCATGCATGGGTCCTGCTTCTTAATATATGTTGTCAACAATGCCAAGAGTTGGTGAAAGCAGGGGTCTGTCATCCGGAGATAATTCCGAAAATCATCTGGATTATTCTCCTGGAGCTCCCACAGCAAAGGCATATGACATAATTGGTCACGTTTAATAAAGCAACCAATTTTTGGTCCAAGAAATCCTCCTTCTCCTGTTTCTGGACTGGACTTGGGTCAAAGCAATAACTCCAAGGCCAATAATAAATAACACGTTATCTCCTCCAATTCTGCAACATGGCTGGTTGACAAACGGCCATTCAGAAACAAACTGAAAAGCGCGAAATGAAAAGTGCGAATCAACACTCGCCAAACTTTTACTAACACAAAATTAGCAGAAGGAGCCCAAAGGGTGGTGCTAAAGAGCTGAAAAAACACATAGTACGTCACTACGTTCGTGTTTGTTGGCTGATAATTCCTTGCCGTTTGTATGCAAGACAAGTTTGGGGTCAACGCCCTTCGGAGAAAAGTCTGAGGTTTTGTCTGCGGAAAATCCGATCGTGTGTACGAGGCTTTACTCGGCATTTTGCATTTTATATTGTAGTTTGTTATTGCTCCTTGCTACATCTCATTTATATATGCATATCTTTTCTTTAAAAGGGGAAAGATGAAGAATATGTATGTGTTGTATTTACATAGATGTGTGAGGACCTGGGGGTGGGACAGGAGTGGCTCTCTGCTGGCTGGAATAAACAAGTTCTTCACAAGACTCATCTCACTAATCATCGTTGCTTCTACAATAATCTACAAATCATCAACCATGTGAGTTGCTAAATGTTATATCTTCATTAAATGTAACCATATTGCTACACTGGGGCGGTGCCGACGTTAGCGGTTAAACGTTAGACGTTAGCGGTAAAGTCCCGCTAGTTTTAGCGGCGCTTTACTGCTGTTATGGCGGCGCTATGTGACTTGTGCTTTTAACCCCCACTAGCGGCCGAGGAAAGGGTTAATAGCGCCCGAAAAGCGGCGCTGCCGAACCGTTTTGCAGGTGCTTCGGACGCGGTGCCCATTTATTTCAGTGGGTAGGGGCGGTGGAGGAGCGGTGTATACACCGCTCCCACACCACCCCAAAGATGCTGCTTGCAGGACTTTTTTTCCTGTCCTGCAAGTGCACCGCTCCAGTGTGAAAGCACTCAGGCTTTCACACTAGGGTGTCTTGAGAGGCGCTTTTCAGGTGCTTTACACACGCGCTATTTTTAGCCCTAAAACACCTGAAAAGCGCCTCAGTGTGAAAGGGGTCTCAGATGTGCCTCTCTCTTCTCTTATATACACGGAACAAATTATGCTCGCAATCCAAGGTTTTACTGTATATTTATACACCAACAAACAGAAGCCTAGTCACAGATGGACTTTGCCCATTAACTAAAATAAGGAATAAATTCATTTTATTGAAGTGGGAAATGTAAATATCTTTAGTTTTAAGAAGGCTCTACTGTGTTTTTCATTAGTTAGCCTCACCATAACCTCTCTGGCACCTACATGTTGGTCCTAGGGTTGCCACCTTTTCTTCAAGACATACCTGAACTCTTTAGTGCCGCTCGGCATGTTTTCTTTTTTGAGTATACACTATAAGATTGTAGACTTTTGGGTGAACCAAGGAGAGTAGTGATGCAGTTCAGTGAGCCACAGTGAGTGTGGCCAAATTGTGGCTCCATTCACACCAAGGAGTTCCAGATCACGATTCCTGAATTGCTGAAATTCACGATTTTGCGCGATTTTGCACGATTTTGCATGATTTTGCCACGATTGTCGCCCGACAAATCATGGCAAAATCGTGCAAACATAATCGCAGGGCGCCTGACGCCCAAAAAAAGTTTCCATTTCGCCCGCGATCCGGAACGCCTAGGTGTGAATAGAGCCTGTGAGTCCTATGCACAGAATACAGGGGACAGGAGTGTGTAATGCATATTAGGAGTCATGAGTACAAAAAAAGAGTGCAGGAGTCAGGAGTGTGTAATGCACAGTGTAGGGCTAAGAAGAGTGTAAAATTCTCTCTACGAGCAAAACTCTCCCCCCCTTTACCCTTTCATCATAAATCCCCACTCACTCTGCTGCAAAAAAATCCAGCATTAATCTTTTTGCTCACCATCCACCCCCCCCCCCCTTCCCCTCACCAGCAAAGATCAATTCTCTCTTGTAGGGGGCCCCAGCACACAGGGAGACCCAGACAGCAGGGCGATCAGTGCGGCAGGGCAGGGGACAATCATGCCCCGTACACACAATCAAATTTTCCAACAACAAATGTTGGATGTGAGCTAGTCTGATGAAAGTCAGACCGTGTGTATGCTCCATCGAACATTTGTTTTCGGACTTTCCGCCAACAAATGTTGGCTAGCAGGTTCTCAAATTTTCCACCAACAAAACTTTGTTGTCGGAATTTCCGATCATGTGTACACAAGTCCGACGCACAAAAGTTCACGCATGCTCGAAATCAAGCAGAAGGAGCCGCACTGGCTATTGAACTTCCTTTTTCTCGGCTCGTCGTACGTCTTGTATGTCACCACGTTCGTAATTGTTGGCCAACATGTGTCACCGTGTGTATGCAAGACAAGTTTGAGCCAACATCCTTCGAACAAAAACCCCACGGTTTTGTTGTCGGAAAGTCCGATCGTGTGTACGGGGCATTACAGAGTAGACAGACTAAAGGGGAGAGAGAGGCACCAGGTAGCCACTAGTGCAGTCGTTTTTAGTAAATTAATCTCAACAATCTGTTTTGCCATCACACATGTTACAGAGTGGTAGGCATATCAAAGTCTGTGAAGCCCACTATCAGCATTCTCCCGATCCATGCTGCTGTGTTCACTGAATTACTTGAGGAAGACGGTACAAGGATACAGAGAGCTGTGGGAAACTCCAATGAACTGTCAGATAGCCTGGAACGCTGTAACCAATCAGAGCGTTTCGGAGGCTTAACCACACCTCCATCATCAGCGGCTGACAGTTCACTGGAGCTCTCTGTATCCTTGTACTGGTTTCCTCCAGCTGTGGGGGGCTGCTGCACACAGAAGAATTTTTATATTAATGTACAGAATGCATTAAGATAAAAAAAAACTTCTGCCTTTACAACTACTTTAAAGCGGAGGTCCACCCTAAAAAAAATTACATAAAAATGCTTTTTTTTACTTACCAGAATTGCTGTTGCTAGGCAGATCATCCTAATGTGCCACTTCCTACTCCGCAGTGATCTTCATTCTTCTCCTCCTCGGGTTGTCTTCTGGGGAACGGGCGCGCTGTGTTCTGCGAACTGTGTGTGTCCCAAAACACAGCCGGCCATTCACATGGCGATACGCGACTCGCGCATGCGCAGTAGGAAACGGGGCAGTGAAGCCGCAAAGCTCCACTGCCTGTTTCCCTTAGTACGAATGGTGGCGCCGGGACCCGATCCAATGAATGGATCGGTCTCGGGCGGCCGACATCGCAGGCACCCTGGACAGGTAAGTGTGCTTATTAAAAGTCAGCAGCTACAGTGTTTGTAGCTGCTGACTTTTAAAAAAAAAGAATTTTCAGCTGGACCTCTGCTTTAAGCTTCATAGGTATTTGGGCAGCGCAACCACATATTGTTTTTTGTGTATACTGCTCCAGTTTATAGGACTGTGGAGGTGTGAGAGTCATGCTCTCAGTAGTCAGGCCTTCATTTCACTGGAGCTCAAGGGACTATCGTTCTTACCAACCGCTTAAGAAAAACACACACAAAGTTCAGGTTATGTATTGAATATTCATTCCTTTGTGTTTTTCATATGTTATTGAACACGGTTAAAACTTTTTTTTTTTGGAAACAAGAACCCTTAATCGGGTATATTTTGTGAATTGTATCTATGGAATCAAAGAAATATTAATAGTGATAGTATTCCACCAAATGTACCAGTGTTTTGTTTGGGTGTTCCAGTTTTAGGACGGCAAAATAGAAAAAGCTTAGCATAGTGGTTTGTTAGGTATTCAGTGGATTTTGGTGAGTAGGTGACCAGATTTTTTAAATGAAATATGGGGACACCATAGTGACCACGTCCACTTTTATTGGGGGTGGGGCAGGGGTTGAGAAGGGGGCTGGGATAATAGTGGCACACGAAGCATACTACTCCAAATGTTGGGTGTGGTCAAATTGTGCTAACAGTGGGAGAGGCTTAACGTTATTCTAAATTTTTATTTTAAATAACAAAAATGTTATATTTACCTGGTCTGTACATTGGTCTTGAATGGAGCAGCCCTATTTGCTCTGGGGGCACCCATACATGCTAGCTCCCGAGCTGGCTTCATGTGTCCATTGAGACACAGAGCATGGCTTGGCCCCTCCCCCGACCTCTCCTCACTTGCTGTGATTGGCAGAAGCAGGAGCCAACGGTTCCTGCTGCTGCCTCTCTGTCCAGTGAGGAGAAAGAGCTGCTAATCTCATGCACATCACTGGAGGGAGGCTGGGGGATGCATGCAGAAGGTTTTCTAATATAATGCATAGACTGCATTAAAAGAGAAGTATGGGATTAAAGGGGTTGTAAAGATAAAAAAAATGTTGGCAATATCTGGTCTATATGCTATATAGATCATGAATCTAGCTGTTATTTCTGCCAAAAAAATTTATTTACCTGTTAGATAAATAGGCTTTATCAGCACTTCCTCCTTTCCTCTCTGTATGTTCTCCTCAACTTCCGGGTTTTCGAGCGTGCTCCCTGCAGCAACGTCAAGGCTTTAAAGCATCAATAGACTTGATGTCCACAAGCTCACTCAAACTTAATGGAACCAAAACAGAACTCCTTCTCCTAAATGCAAACCGGAAAACTAATTCTACAACACCATGGACTCCGCCCACCATCCTTGGACAGACCATCCCCCTAAGCATAAAAGCCAAAAGTCTCTGAGTCACCTTCGATTCAGAAATGTCAATGGATGCACAAATAGGATCAGTAGTCAGCGGATCCTACCACCTTCTACACCTGCTGCGTAGACTCATCCCCTTCATTCCAGAAAAGGACAAAGCCATAGTGGTAGGAACAATCATCAACTCTCGACTCGACTATGCAAACTCCCTCTACATAGGACTACCTAAATTCCATATTGCACGCCTACAAGTCGTTCAAAACACGGCAGCAAGACTAGTCACAGGAAAAAAAACATGGGAATCGATCTCCCCCTCCCTGAGGACCCTCCATTGGCTAACTCTAAAGGATCGTATCACATTCAAGACCCTCTGCCTGACCCACAAATGCACATAAGGAGATGCTCCTCAATACTTATGCGAAAAAATACAACACTACACTCCCAATCGCAACCTCCGATCTAACAACCAAAACCTCCTCCTCGTCCCCAAGTCCCGGTACTAATCAAGGGGAGAACGAAGATTTGCAGTCCAAGGACCACGGCTATGGAACGCTCTACCTACGAACATCCGCTTAGAAGAAGACCATCGGGCCTTCAGGAAAAAACTCAAGACCCACCTCTTCTAAGAAGGAATCAACGCAGGTCAGATCAAGCGCCTCGAGGTGATTCAGTTTACAGTTGCAGCGCTATACAAATCTTTCATTCATTCATTCATTCATTCAAAGGAAGGCTCCCCTGCCTCCCGTGCCTGTGAATGCACACAGTGTCTCCCCGCAGGGATGAAGTCCCAAGGGAGGGAGCGAGAATGCTGACCAACCCCCAGCCAGAACGGCTCAGATGATGGGGGCAAGCTTCTAGAGGAGGAACAGGAAGTTGAAAATTCACACACAGAGAAAAAAGCATTTACAAAGGAAAACGAAGGAAAAGGTAAGTGAACCAACAGTACACTACTTTAAAGGAACATATTTAGAAAATAAAAAATGAACCTTTAGTATCACTTTATTTAAAAAAAAATCATATTCACCTACAGTAGGTGGATGCAGCATCGGTCTGATCCTGCATCTGTTCCCCGCTGGCTCTAAGACCGAAAACCACATGACCAAACACTGCTGATCGCTTATGCCCTATACACTCTGAAGGTTTTTCCGACGGAATTCCGCTCAAGCTGTCTTGCATACACACGGTCACACCAAATTCCGACGGTCAAGAATGCGGTGACGTACAACACGTACAACGGCACTATAAAAAGGAGGTTTAATAGCCACTGCACCACCCTTTGGGCTCCTTCCACTAATCTCATGTTTATCTCGTGTTAGTAGAAGTTTGGTGTGCGACGATTCGCACTTTTTAGACTCGTGACTATAAAAAATAATTCTAAACATTATTATGGAGATCTGGCTTTAAAAAAATAAAAGATTATTCATGAGATCACAAGAAATAATAAAGAAATAAGTTTGTGAGAACTCTGTGTGAATATCAGCAGCAAAACAACTTCATTATTCTAGCATTATAAAGCACAAAAGAATGCGCTGCATTAAAAGATCACAAAATATGCAGCGTGAGGAATGTGCTATCTCCATTACGAGCGCTAGTTTTACCAGACCGAGCGCTTCCGTCTCGTACTTGCTTCAGAGCATGCGTGGTTTTTGGTGCGTCGGAACAGCATACAGATGAGCGTATTTTCCGATAGGAATTTTTTCCGTCTGAAAAATATAGTCCGTCTGAATTTTCGACTGAAAAAGTCCGATGGGGCATACACATGGTCGGAATATATGATGAAAAGCTCCCATAAGACTTTTTCTGTCACAAATTCCTACCGTGTGTACGCGGCATAAGCCCTCGGTCTTCAGGCAGCAGAGAGCTGGTCTCTGCTCTGCCCCTCCAGTGCTCACTGGAGAACCGGGCTGTAGAAGGGGCGGAATCACTGAGAGGCTGAACCAGCTGTCGGTCCAGGCATCTGGGTGGATCCCGACCATATGGTGATGGGTCACAGGAGAGCATAGCGAACTGCACTCCTGTGATCCATAGGAGAAGTACAGCCAAAAAAGCTTTGGCTATCCCTCTGCTTTAAGGTAAAAAACCTTCTAGAAGACTCACCCCTCCCTTCATATTCTCCAGGCCAATCACAGAAATGTTGCTATGACAGATTACCCCACAGCCACCCAGGGACTGTCCTCAGAAACCAAGGACCTCTGGTTACCTTATGTTAAAGAAACATTGTCACCTTGCCCCAATAGTGCAAATGACAATGTCTCTACAATACCACGCCATACCCCAACCGCCTTTAACTTGTTTATCAGCACTCCCCTGGTGCTCCTTCCTTCATCGTAGCTTTCCACACTACCCCGCGCTTCTGAGTGTGAAGTAGGATGTGGCTTCCTCTCCTCGGTTTGGGACTAGTAGGCAATCTCTAGGACAGAGCATTGTCACATGGCTGAATAAGTATAAAGGGGTTTGGGGGGCTATTTGCAGAGACACTGTCACTTCGCCCTGAATGGTAAGCTCTTTCTGTTTTGCAATCCTAAAACTGGAACTCACAAACAAAACACTGGTATATTTGGTGGTGTACTATTAAATACAGGAAATAATACATTAAATGCTGAAAGGATTGCTCATGCTGTCATAATGTACATATAACAAAAGTCCAAGTGGAACCTCTTGAGTTTGAATGATTTATAGTGTTATAATAAATAAGCTGACTGACAGATCAATAGCTCCCCCTGGTGTTGTAATAAAATATAATTTCACATTGTACATGTATGTGTTTATTTATTACATTTATAATTTTCCAGATAGACCTGGTATAAAAAAAAAAAAAGATTTTTGAACATATCAAGATGGAATAGGTTTAAATAAAGGTTCTTGTATGGCCCTTGCATGCTCCAAAGGTTTGATTGCAGCTATGATGTAGTAAATTATGGCCCCCAATTGTATGTCCTAGTCTTTCATTCTCATTATCAATTTGAAATAAACATAGAATGAGAAAAAATCTTTGTTCACCTCATACACCTTTATCTCCTTTGTTTAATAAGCCTGAATTTATACCTGGATTATCCTCTGAACATTTTCGGTGGTGGGAAAATAGGGGTTTGTCACATATTATAAACTTTTTATCTGGGAATAAATTATATTCACTGGATTATTATAAATCCATACAGAACTATCCTTTATTCTTAAAAATAAATTTAGTAAAATTAATTAACTACTCCTGTTATCCCTTTTCTAAAACTCATGTACTACTAGAACTTCAATAACAGGCCGTATCTCTATTATATATAGTATTTTAATTGAACCTGAACATAAGCTCCCATAAATGGAACAATGGGAAACAGATCTTATTTTTTCTTGGGAACACTCAGAGTGGAATAAAACGATCAATAATCTGTCTCAAATATAATGATCAATACGTCTTTAGCGGAATCTAATTACAAAACTCCATTGCAATGGCACATGGTTCCATTGAGAATAGCTAAAATAAATCAACAAGTCTCTTCTAAATGTTTTAGAAATTGTGGTCAAGAAGGTTCTATGGTACACATTTGGGGACGATGTCCCAAAATATGTAAATTTTGGATCAAAATATTTTACTTTATACATGAAATTACCATTATAAATGTTATTAAAGCCCCTGAAATTGTTCTCTTTCAAAAATGTAATATGAATTTAATTTCATTTCCTGTATAATCCTAGCCGCTAGAATAACCATTATGTGTTGTTGAAATCAATCTGATTTGATTATGTCATACACAAGTTGAACTGGGTCATGATCAATGATAAATTGACTTGCATTTTACATAACCACCTAGCTATTTTTGAAAATATGTGGGGACCTTGGTTGTAGTATTCATCTGTGATGAAGATTCGTGAAAGGAAAACCTTGACTGTCCTTGTCTTACCTACATCTTTCTTTTGTATATTTCCTTCATTTTTTTTGGTATGATATATTTTATTTTGAACAACTTTAACCACATCAGCCCCAGAAGGATTTACCCCCTTCCTGACCAGAGCATTTTTTGCGATTCAGCACTGCATCGCTTTAGCTGACAATTGCACATTGTACCCAAACAAAATTTACGTCCTTTTTTTCCCACAAATAGAGCTTTCTTTTGGTGGTATTTCATCACCTCTGCGGTTTTTAGTTTTTGCGCTACAAACAAAAAAAGACTGTCAATTTTGAAAACAAAGCAATATTTTTTACTTTTTGCTATAATAAATATCCCCAAAAAATATGATATGTATTCTTCTACATATTTTTTGGTTAAAAAAAATCGCAATAAGTGTATATTGATTGGTTTCCGCAAAAGTTATAGTGTCTACAAAATAGGGGATAGATTTATGGCATTTTTATTATTATTTTTTTACTAGTAATGGCGAGGATTTGCAATTTATATGGGGACTGCGAAATTATGGACAGATCGGACCCTTTTGACACTATTTTGGGACCATTGACATTTATATTATTTAGCTTGTAAGCTCTTCTAAGCAGGGCCCTCTTAATTCTCATGTATTTTATTGTGGTATAACTCTATTGTCTCCCTTTCCATTTTGTAAAGCGCTGCGTAAACTGTTGGCGCTATATAAATCCTGTATAATAATAATAATAATAATAATATAGCGATCAGAGCTACAAATAGCAACTGATTACTGTATAAATGACACTGGCAGGGAAGGGGTTAAACAATAGGGGGCGATCAAGGGGTTAAGTGTGTTCCCTGGATGTGTTCTAACTGTGGGGGCGATGGGCTTACTAGAACATGACAGAGATCACTGCTCCCGATGACAGGGAGCAGTAGATCCCTGTCATGTTGCTAGACAGAACAGGGAAATTCCTTGTTTACATCTCCCCGTTCTGCCTCTCCTCAGCGCAAACGTGGGCCGCCAGCAAACATCAAGTTCGGGTGACCCGCGGCCATGCTCCCGCGGTGGTTGCACGCGCCCGCTAGGCTGCAAATTCAAAGGGACGTACGGGTACGTCCTTTTGTCTGCCCGTGTCATTCTGCCTACGTAAATCGGTGTGCGGTGGTCGGCAAGTGGTTAAAAACACTATTCAGTTTATTAGTGATTAATAACAAGGATACTTACTATACTACATATTATACTACATGAATACTACTTTATATACCGATCCTTAGAATATCTTGTTTAAACAAGATATTAGTCTAATTGTTTGATTTTGTTAACATATCTGCTATATCCCTACTTTGTTTTTGTTTTTTAGGGATACATTTCAATGTCAGTTTTATTTATATATTCTTCTTCTACTTGTTTAATACTTTAGGTATATTAAACCTTATGTTATTAACAATGTGTTAATTATACTATGTCAAGAAAAAACAATACAAATGTTGAACCATATACCCCTATGGTATTGAACTCACCTGATAGACAATAGGTAAATGCCCGTATAATCAACTATTCATAGAGCTTCAAGATCCGTTCTTCCATCTACATGTCACTCACGACAAAAAGATGCATATACATAGCGTAATTCCGTAAAGTAAAATGTATTATTTAAATCCCCGTCCCCCGTTATAAGTTGCACTTACAAGTGAACTGGATTAAAAAGCATTTGAAAATTAAACAGTCCTATCATGATCGGGGGGGGGGGAACTCTCACTGCCAGATGAATCTCTCACACAGCGGCATACCCGGGTCGAGTTGACCGCTGATCGACAGATTGGATGGCTGTGTGGTCACGCGCTGACGCATTTCGTCATCACTTCGTCAGAGGGCGTGGCCACACAGCACAGCACATCCGTCCCTTCAGGACTTCTCCAGAGCCTCTCCCATCCTCTGGAACTCCCTGCCCCATTATGTCCGATCAGCCCTTACCCTGTCCACCTTTAAGAGATCCCTAAAAACTAATTTATTCAGGGAAGTCTATCCCACACCCACCTAACAACAACTGTCCCAGAGCCACCCCCGTCAAATCCTTCTCGGCAGCTATTACCTTTTTTACCACCACCCCGTCCCTTTAGAATGTAAGCTCTACGAGCAGGGCCCTCCTGTACCTTTTGTATTGTACTGTACTGCACTTGTGTTGTACCTCCCCTTTACATTGTAAAGCGCTGCCTAAACTGTTGGGGCTATATAAATCGTGTATAATAATAATAATATACACACGTACGGGCGAGTGAATTTAACCCGTCGCTCGTCAAACAACACAATACATTGTTAACTCAAATGGTTTATCCAAAGGATGTGCGTGAGGATGGGAGTTGGGAGATCTACACATCTTCCATCACATAACACTATACATTATTCTAATTACAGAGGTGCGTATGCTTACATAAATCCCATATCAGATAATATGCTGCACATTAAATTGCAAATCCGAACTAGCACATCAGCCTTGATTTCAACCCTTGTTTAAGATTAATTAAAATCAAGCTCACATGTTCACATTGCGATCGTCCCTATACCGGTCGATTGCACTATGTATGTTCATTTAATATTAATAACATCATCAAATTGATTTCATTGTAATCACATATACTCTGCTATAGAATAGGTTTTTTTTACTGCCTGTTTCCCTACTGGAAAAAAATTTCCCTTTGTTTGCCCTTTGTTTGCCCTGGTAATCATTATCACAAAAATCAGGGCAAAAGTGTTGGGAAATCCAAAATGTTACAGTTGCCATCAATAGAATAGAATAGAAGGGGAAACTTCCAGTGTTCAGGTGATTGTAAATGGTAAATTTACCTTCAATTTAGAGATGGAACCTCTCATATCCTGTTGTGTCACTTTTAGAGGAAAGCTAATGCCTCGTACACACGTACGGACTTTCCCGGCGGACCTAAGTCCAGCGGACAATCCGCTGGACTTTCCGGCTAGGTCCGCTGGACTTTCCGAGGGTGTGGACTTGCCCACACACGCACGGACTTCTCCAGCGGATAATCCGCCGGCCAAAAGTCCGCGGGACTTTTGAAAATGAACGGACTTGCCCACACACGGAGCAGTCCGTTCATTTCGAACGTAACTTCAGGTTACGTAGCTAGCGTAGGCAGTAAATAGGCAGTAAATGCCGCCGCGCTAGCTCCGCAAGCTGGCATGGATTTAAAGGGAATCCCCACGCCGAAAAAACGGCGTGGGGGTTCCCCCCAAATCCATGTCAGACCCTCATCCGAGCACGCAGCCTGGCAGGCCAGGAAAGGGGTGGGGACGAACGAGCGCCCCCCCCCTCCTGAGCCGTACCAGGCCGCGTGCCCTCAACATGGGGGGTGCCCTGGGGAAAGGGGGCCGTGCGGCCCCCCCACCCCAAAGCACCTTGTCCCCATGTTGATGAGGACAAGGGCCTCTTCCCGACAACCCTGGCCGTTGGTTGTCGGGGTCTGCGGGCGGGGGCTTATCGGAATCTGGGAGCCCCCTTTAATAAGGGGGCCCCCAGATACCGGCCCCCCACCCTATGTGAATGAGTATGGGGTACGATGTACCCCTACCCATTCACCTAAGGTGTAAAATGTAAAGTAAAAAAAAAAAACACCCACACTTTTGAAAAAATAGTTTATTGCACTGCTCCGGGGGTCTTCTTCCGTCTTGGGGGTCTTCTCGCCGACTCCCCCGCCATTTACCAAGCTCTTTTACCGAGCGAGGGGAGTCCGGCTACCTTCTTCGTCGTCGCCGCCGTCTGGGGGTCTCGATCCGCCTTCGGGGGTCTTCTTCCGTCTTGGGGGTCTTCTCGCCGGACTCCTCCCCTCTCTTCTGCTCTTTTACCTAGCTCTTTCACGAGGGGAGGAGTCCGGCTACCTTCTTCGTCGTCGCCGCCGTCGTCTGGGGGTCTCGATCCGCCTTCGGGGGTCTTCCGGGGGTCTCTTCTGTTCTTGCGGCGGTCGTCGTCTTCCGCGCCGCCGGCGCCTTGTCCTTCTTCTTGTCCTTCTTGTTCTTCTTCTTCTTCCGATGTTGACCCGTCGCTGTCTCTGCCCGGAATGCCTGTGCCGATCTGCGCTCGGACTTATATAGGGACATGGGGGACAGGGTCACATGCACATGTCACATGGTGACCCTGCCCCCTTGTGTTGTCACAGTCCCGGAGGATGCTGGGACTGTGACATCGCAAGGGGGCGGGGTCACCATGTGACATGAACATGTGACCCTGTCCCCCATGTCCCTATATAAGTCCGAGCGCAGATCGGCACAGGCATTCCGGGCAGAGACAGCGACGGGTCAACATCGGAAGAAGAAGAAGAACAAGAAGGACAAGAAGAAGGACAAGGCGCCGGCGGCGCGGAAGACGACGACCGCCGCAAGAACAGAAGAGACCCCCGGAAGACCCCCGAAGGCGGATCGAGACCCCCAGACGACGGCGGCGACGACGAAGAAGGTAGCCGGACTCCTCCCCTCGTGAAAGAGCTAGGTAAAAGAGCAGAAGAGAGGGGAGGAGTCCGGCGAGAAGACCCCCAAGACGGAAGAAGACCCCCGAAGGCGGATCGAGACCCCCAGACGGCGGCGACGACGAAGAAGGTAGCCGGACTCCCCTCGCTCGGTAAAAGAGCTTGGTAAATGGCGGGGGAGTCCGGCGAGAAGACCCCCAAGACGGAAGAAGACCCCCGGAGCAGTGCAATAAACTATTTTTTCAAAAGTGTGGGTGTTTTTTTTTTTTACTTTACATTTTACACCTTAGGTGAATGGGTAGGGGTACATCGTACCCCATACTCATTCACATTGGGTGGGGGGCCGGGATCTGGGGGCCCCCTTATTAAAGGGGGTTCCCAGATTCCGATAAGCCCCCGCCCGCAGACCCCGACAACCAACGGCCAGGGTTGTCGGGAAGAGGCCCTTGTCCTCATCAACATGGGGACAAGGTGCTTTGGGGTGGGGGGGCCGCACGGCCCCCCTTTCCCCAGGGCACCCCCCATGTTGAGGGCACGCGGCCTGGTACGGCTCAGGAGGGGGGGGGGCGCTCGTTCGTCCCCACCCCTTTCCTGGCCTGCCAGGCTGCGTGCTCGGATGAGGGTCTGACATGGATTTGGGGGGAACCCTCACGCCGTTTTTTCGGCGTGGGGATTCCCTTTAAATCCATGCCAGGTCACGGAGCTAGCGCGGCGGCAGTAACTGCCTACGCTAGCTACGTAACCTGAAGTCACGTGCTAAATGAACGGACTTGCCGATGAGCGGCAAGTCCCTTCATTTCAAAAGTCCCGCGGACTTGCCCACTAACGGCGGGATTGTCCGCTGGACTTCCAAGTCCAGCGGATAATTTGAAAACAAAACCTGAAACTTTAGTCCGCCGTACTTTGGCGCCAAAAAGTCCGCCGGCGCCCACACACGAGGGGATTATCCGCTGGACTTCAGTCCAGAGGATAATCCCGCGGGATTGTCCCTTCGTGTGTACGCGGCATAAGGCAGACCATAGACGGTGCAAATGTCTTTCCTGCAACCCGTGGTTCGCACAATTCCCCCATCGACACAGTCAGTTCTGACAGGGCAATCCCTCCTGCCGAGCAATTGTCTGCTTCTGGCGGGGAGCAGGGGAAGCCGACCCCACCATGAGAAAACAGTGATCACTGCTAATGGCTATAATAGCCGCTATCGATAATCGCAAGTAAATCTGGCAGGCTGGTTGTACCCAACTTGATCGATCAACTTGGTACATTCCGCCTGCCCATGCACGGTTCGAATCTCAGTCTGTTCCTGTTGAAGCTATATCTACTCAATAGGACACAGACAGCAAAATAACCCGAGGATATGTCATTGTAGCGCTGCCCTCAGAGGAGCCACTGAATTGTTTTGTGATTTCTCTGTACAACTGACCATGACACACTTTGCTCCCCCAGCACTCACCGCCACACCTTGAGGTATTTCAATGAATTTATTAGGCCAAGCATAGCCCAGTGGTGTATTTAGGTTTTGTGCTGCCCTAGGCCTGACTAAACCCGTGCACCCCTAATTTAAATATGAACCACCCCTTTTTGACAAGGACACAACCCTTCCTGTTTAAGATCTGCCCTGTCAACAAATACTTTTTCTATAGCATATATATATATATATATATATATATAATTTTTTTTTTTTCTTGATTGTAGTTTAATTAAACTAAAAAACAAAAATATGCATATTATAAAATATTTCATAATTTAATAACTACATGAATTAACAATGAGAAATTCAGTTTTATATAATACCGAGTTTTGACATGGCCAATATAATATGGATTGCACATTGTACAGTATGTTGTAGAGAAGAAAAAGTATACTACTGATCTTAGCTAAAACGTAAGATATTATCTGGGACTTTGTTTCAGTTAATCTAGGACCTGATTGCCTATATGTGCTATCACAATATGTCACTGGATTAGTAAGATTACTCCTATCTTGTAAGATATTTGGACTTGTTTGCTGCCACTGATTGTAATCATAGGGTTATTTCACTTATTTATATAATACAAATAAGTGAAATAATCAGCCTCCCCTTGGCCCAGTCCGCCCCACAAGACTGGCATTACACTGAAAGTGTAGCGTAAGACGGCAGGGACTCTTTTTGTGTGGGAGCCGGAAGGAGGCTGTTTTTTTATGTGCACGGGGGCAGCTTTCTTTCTGCCCCCCCTCCAGAGTGCCGCCCTAGGCCTGGGCCTTGTTGGCTTAGGCCAAGATACAGCGTTGGCATAGCCTAAAAGAAGAGAGCATTAGCAAGGGTATACATACAAAGAATCAATAAAACATCAACATTGCCCTGAAATTTAAGGTTAAACACTGGCAGTTTTCTAACTAATGGTAATTAAAACAGTATTAAACCCTGGAGCAAACATTTATTATATTGCACGTTAGCGATCCTTAGAAGTGATGGCTACATTTGTTTTCTTTTTTAGGCGTTCTTTCTTTTATTTTCTTCTGGCTATCCAGCTAGTCTATTGCTCTTCAAAAATACACGCTCTCCTGTAAAATGTAGTGGTTTAGAGGGATAAGACAAACCAGTGAAACAATGATCAGCTTTTTTTATTCATGCAAAATCTTTATCCCAAAAGAAAAAGCTGTTGCTGTAACTGCTTGTGTAACTGGATTGTGAGCTTTGGCTTCAATTTTTTTAGTGTATTTAAATTTGCTAGTCTATAATGCCGCGTACACACGAAGGGACTATCCCGCGGGATTATCCGCTGGACCGAAGTCCAACGGATAATCCCCTCGTGTGTGGGCGCCGGCGGACTTTTTTGGCCCAAGTACAGCGGACTAAAGTTTTAAGTTTTGTTTTAAAATTATCCGCTGGACTTGGCAGTCCGGCGGACAATACGGTCGTCTGTAGTATGGTCCGGCGTACCAAAAAGGACGCATGCTCAGTAGCAAGTATGTCACGGACTCGCTCGGTCTGGTAAAACTAGCCTTCGTTTTGAAGCTCGCACAATCGTCACGCTGCTGATCTTTTTTTGTTTTTTTTCTGACAGCGGAATTTGTATGTTATCGTACTTGAAGAATGATTTTGCCTTGCTGCTTGTATGTTCACGCAGAGTACTCCCGAACGTTTTTTCTTCAGCATTCTTTAGTGAAGTTATATATTTGTATATATATATATATATATATATATATATATATATATATATATATATATATATATATATATATAGATATATATATAGATATAGATATAGATATATATATATATCCAATTCACCAAATTTAAAATATATCTATATTTCTCAATAAACCAAAAAATATATATATCTATATATATACATATATATCTATATTTATATATGTAGATATATAGATATTTACGTGTATATATATATATATATATATATATATATATCTATAATATATATATGTACATATATCTCTATTTAGATATATTTTATTATTTGTTGGTTATCAAAAGGATTTGTTATTACACATGATACAATTGTGGAGTCAGCAGAGCTTGCCCTTAATTCAGATCTTAACCCTCACCTTTCCAGCGACTGCACTTGCAGTTCCATTGAAGTTGCACTTTACACTTGTATTGTCAAATGAATGTGCGTTTTTGAAATGCCCTCCATATAATTTAGACATGTACCTGCCTACTCCTAAAGAAACTATGTTTTTGAATAACAAGCACGTATATCATTATTTTCTGAAAATTAAATTACCATTTATTCTGGTTTAAACAAACAAGGCAAAACAAAATAGGAAGGCAACACTGGAGCCACTTTGCGATTTGGAGAAGACTTTTTGCCCCAACGGCAGACATCAAGTTTGTTAAGCCAAAAATTAAGCTTGGACAGATTTCATCCAATATAGGGAGCACAAGAAGATTGACCAGGAATCAGACAGACCAGGAACAGCAGCAGATGACATCTATGTCCCCAAGCTGTGGCACTACAACAGCCTGTGTCTTCTGTGAGACCAGACTGAAGCCAGGCAATCACTTCCGACTCTTCCCACCACGCTGCCCTGCACTCTTCCCTGCAGTCTTCCCTGCACGCTTCCTTGGAGGCTGACTTGTGGTAGGAGGAGGAGGAGGAGGAGGAGGAGGAGAAGAAGGAAGAGGAGGAGGAGGAGGAGGAGAAGGAGGAGAAGTTGCTGTCGGGCCTTCATGTGTCAGGCGGGTGGATTCTCTTAATTGACCCCTCAAACCCCCCTTAATAGCCTCAAAAATGAGGCCCTCGCACAGGTGCCGTTGGCCCTTCTCCATTTCCAGCAACCTGCTGGCCAAGTAGGTGCCATAGGCCTCTTCTGGAATGGGGGGTCTTTCGAGAATCGCACTCGCCTTCCGAATAAGTTGGAGTGATTCCTCCTCAACAATGGTCATCCTCCTGGGCCTTCTTGGGGGTAAGGGCAGGGGTGGAGGTAGACTTCTTAATCCAGTCTGGCTCGTGCTGGGCCCAGCCACCTCCTGGCTCTCGCTGGTCATGTCCTCCTCCTCCATACCACTTGTCCCGGCATCATCCTGGGTCAGCTCATCCTGTGTGCAAATAAAAACAAAAATCAAACACCTGTTTTTTGGTTTATGGCCTCCTCAATCATCCAATTGTAAACTTATGAACGAGCAGATAAATTTTAAAAAAGATCCCAAAGGCTATCATTTGGACCCCTGCATTTTCCAAGCAGATCACCAATGTTGTATAAGGCATTTTTTAAAACTACTGGATGTATGTATACACTATATATGTATCGATATGTAGCACCAACACTTTTTCGAAGTGTGCGCACTTTTTGGCAGTTTTTTTCACAATTCTGAGTTCAGGGTGTTAATTTTTTCACTTTTTAACGTTTACATCATTAATATTCACACAATCACTATTTAGGCTACTAAATATATACCTGACTCCAGCTGGGCGCATCAGCCTGCTCCAAGGTGGAGGGGTCTTCTCCTTCCGTGGAAGCCTCAGCTGGGGTGGAGGGAAGAGTGGAGGGAAGAGTGGAGGGAAGGGTGGGGGAAGAGTGGACAGTGATTGCCTGGGTTCCATCTGGTCACCTATAAAAGCCAGTTGGTTGTAGTACCACAGCTTGGGTACATAAACATTCTCTGCTGCTGCTCCTGATCTGACTGATTCCTCAATCTTCTTGCGCTCCCGCTTGTACATGTGCCGTAAACTTGAAATTCTGGCTTCAACAAACTTGGTGTCTGCGTTGGGGACTTGAGTCTTCACAAAATCCACAAGTGGCCCCAGTGTTGCCTTCCGGACATCCCTATTTCCATATAAAGGGTTCTTGAGCTGCCACAGGTTGGTATTTTTACGGTACAGCGCAATGAATTCTGACATGAACTGCTGGTCCTTGAATGGATTCAACTGGGCTGCTAACATGTTTGTTTCTGTTTTGTTAGTAATGGCAATAGAAAAGACCAAAAACACAAATGTTACTAAAAACGCACATCCAGTTTTTCAAACCAAACATTACACAACACACCCACACACAGGCAGCAACCCCTACACACAGGCAGCAACACACCCACACAGGCAGCAACCCCTACACACAGGCAGCAACACACCCACACACAGGCAGCAACACACACATATCTTTAAAAAATGCAGGCCCAAAACCCAATAAACCACAGTAATGCATCCTAGAAAACACTTACCTTCGTACAGAGCGCTCACTACTTCCGTTCGGGAACACGTGGGGCCCTCAAACAGCCTTATATACACTGCGCACGCGTCGAAGTCCGCCTGCGTCCTCCGCGTCGCCCGCCCATGACGTTCCTCCTGACGAGTATTCCCCGGCCCGCTTCCCCTCGTTGCATTGTGGGTGAATAAATTCATGAAGATGGCGGACACATTCTCAGCCAGTAGCGCGGAGGAAAGCCCAGAAGCGAACACATCTGCATCCAGCAGCAGATATAAGGCCACCAATATGGCCTTTGAAGAGATGGTGGAGATGGTGGACATCCTCCAAAGGGAAGATTACGACGGGGAAAATGGCCCGTACCCTCGACCCAACTTGCGCAAGGACAAGATTCTCACTACAGTCGTCAGCACCCTGGAGCAGAAATTCGGCGTACGAAGGGGCAAGGATCAACTGCGCAAGCGATGGTCCGACATCAAATCCAGGGAGCACGAACAGTACAGGAGAATTCGAAAAGCCATCAAAAAAAGTAAGTCAAGCACGTGCGCTACTATGGTTATACTTGATATGTCTAATCTTGCGCAGCTGTTATTACCATTCGTACGTGAAACTTGCGTAGATGTTATTACCATTCGTACGTGAAAAACTTGCGCAGCTGTTATTACCATTCGTACGTGAAACTTGCGCAGATGTTATTACCATTCGTACGTGAAAAACTTGCGCAGATGTTATTACCATTCGTACGTGAAACTTGCGCAGATGTTATTACCATTCGTACGTGAAACTTGCGCAGATGTTATTACCATTCGTACGTGAAAAACTTGCGCAGCTGTTATTACCATTCGTACGTGAAACTTGCGCAGATGTTATTACCATTCGTACGTGAAAAACGTGCGCAGCTGTTATTACCATTCGTACGTGAAACTTGCGCAGATGTTAATACCATTCGTACGTGAAACCTGCGCAGATGTTATTACCATTCGTACGTGAAACCTGCGCAGCTGTTATTACCATTCCTACGTGAAACTTGCGCAGACTTGATGAAAGTTCCGTTTGTCTTCATAACGTTTATTCAGTTTACCTGGCTTTGGGTTGTTGGAGTTGTAAGGTTGTTTATTATTGTCACTATCTATACAATTACTGCTGTAGTAAGGGTTTTAGGGGTAACTTACACAGGGACTTCAGAAGCTGTTTTGGGGGGGGGGGGGGGATAAATATGTTAAGCAGGGTGTCAAGCTCACAATTCCCGAAAAATGCTCATCATCTACAAATACTGTAGGTGGTGACTTTTCGAAGAAGTACACTCACCTGTCCCTTGGATGGTGCAGCTACAATCTCTGATCTTGCAATCATGAAATTAATCTTTGCGGCTTCACTTCCCGGGTCACTATTGGGCATGTGCCAGTTGCGCAATGCAATAGGACTGGTCCGCGCGAGCTCGGGGACCCCTGTGTGTCCCAGCAGACAGCACGGTGGGACGGGATGTGGCGTATACTTCTGTGGGAGTCTAGGGCCGGATGTGTGTGCAAATACCTGCCTTACACAGGTATCTGCAAACCCTCCCCCTAAAAGGTTCCAAATAAGACACCACAGGGGTGCAGGGATCCAATGAGCGGAAGTTCAAATTTAGGGTTGAAGGGCGGTTTAAGTATTGGAGTTTCATTAGATAGACATTTCAATTCTGTCTTCAAGTAGGATCTTCTAACAAACTGCTAATAATTGGACAACACTTTTAAACAATGTTTAATAATCCTATTTTGGCACTCAAATATCAGTGTGATTAAAAGTGTACCTTTTTGTGTTCCATTACCATAGGGGGCAAAAGACTCAGACGTCAGTCCGAACCTACGAGGACCTCCCGGCCTCACCAGACTAATTGGGCAGTTAGCCCAAGCCCACGCGTGGATGTGGAGGAAGAGGTGGTTGAAGTGGAGCACATCTGCACCCCACCAAGTGAGTGTCTCAGAACACAGATTGACCTAATAAATTAAGGTCTGCATGTTTTTGACACTTTTTTTCTTGTGTTTTATCTACCCAACTTTTAGGTGATGCTGATCTGTTTGTGGAAGGACAAGCTGCGGAGCCATTTTCCACAGACAGTGCCCACAGGCTTATTGGTCAGATCATGGCCTGGAATCTGCAGCTGGAAAATATGCAGAAGGAGATGGCCACCATGCAGCAGGGAATGAAGGACATGATTGATGTTTTGGGGAGAATCTAAAGACCCCTTTTCCATTTCTTAACATCAATCATGTCCTTCATTCCCCTTTTGCTGCGCTATTTTTTTACCATTTTAAAACATGTTTTTATGTTTTTTAAAAAAAAAAAAATCACAAAAAAAAAAAAATATATGTTGTGAGAAAAAAACCAAAATTGTTTTTAAAAGATAGAAAAAAAAAAATAAATATGTTGTTAAAAAAAAATAAAAAAAATAAAAAAAAATACATATTAACAAAAAAGACCAAAAAAAAAAAAAAAAACAACCAAAAAAAAACCAAAACTAAAAAGGTTTGGATGTGCACTAGAATAAAAAAAAAAAATGTTTGCACAAATTAAACAATGTGTGGCTTCTTCTTTTTAAATACTACCAGTTTGACCAAAACATGTTGTGGTTCATTGACAAAGGGTCTTATTTACTAAACGCAAACCAAGTTTGCCACTATTAAGAAGTGCACTAGGACAACATATAAAACAGGCAAAATTAAAAGCAAAACAATACGAAAATACCAATCTTTCAAACATAAATAAATGTATTTATTCTTTCAAAAAAAAAGATGTTTTAAGGGTCTGCTGCCATTGCAATGGCCCCCCTACCATTAAAATAATGTAAATAACGGTCCCGCACTTGCTGGGCTGATTGTGTGGCCAAACCAAGACGGCGAGTATCCAGCCCTGTCATGTCGCCTTCCTGTCCGGCCTCCGGCCCGATTGGTAATGAGTAGGTTCCAGAATGTTTGCGTAAATAATTGTGCATTACACAGCATGCAAGAATAATAGTATTCAGTTTGTACTCTGCCAGATGTATGGATGTAAGGAGCAATCTGAAACGGTTGGCCATAATACCAAAGGCATTTTCCACAACCCTTCTTGCTCTGGCCAACCGAAAATTAAAAATCCTCCTCTCAGGGGTGAGGGATCTTTGGGGAAATGGCCTCATCAGGTGGTCACCCAGACCGAACGCCTCGTCGGCAATGAAAACGAACGGGAGTCCCTCCACATTATCTTCATCTGGTGGCAGCTCCAGGCCACCAGTCTGGAGACGATGACCGAACTCCGTGTGGTTGAAGACTCCTCCATCCGACATCCGGCCGTTTTTCCCCACATCCACATAAAGAAAGTCATATTGTGCCGACACCACCGCCATCAACACTATACTATGGAACCCCTTATAATTCCAATAGTAAGACCCCGAATGGGGTGGGGGCACAATTCGCACATGTTTCCCGTCAATCGCCCCTCCGCAGTTGGGAAAGTCCCAACGGACAGCAAACTGGGAAGCCACAGTCTGCCATTCCTGTGGCGTGGAAGGACACTGTGAAGTCAAACAGAAAGATACAATTCAAATTAAAAACCAGGCAAAACACCAAACTAAATGCAACAAATTAACAAACAATTTGGAAGAACATATGTATTTATTTTGTAAGTCCTTGAAATAAAGCCTAAAGATTAAGGATAAGGGACAAATCTCTGATTGATGACCCCTCTGATGGCCCAGAGAAGATAATAATGGGGATGTGGGTGGGGAGTAATTAATTGTAAGGTCACACAATACACATGCAAGTAATTAAAGGGGTGTGTGTGGGGGGGTGGGTTAATTACAAGCTGACCCAAACCACATGCAATTAATTAAAGGGGTGTGTGTGGGGGGGTGGGTTAATTACAAGCTGGCCCAAACCACATGCAATTAATTAAAGGGGTGTGTGTGGGGGGGGGGTGGGTTAATTACAAGCTGACCCAACCAACTTGCATATAATTAAAGGGGTGTGTGTGGGGGGGGGGTGGGTTAATTACAAGCTGACCCAAACCACATGCAATTAATTAAAGGGGTGTGTGTGGGGGGGTGGGTTAATTACAAGCTGACCCAAACCACATGCAATTAATTAAAGAGGGTGTGTGTGGGGGGGGGGTTAATTTCAAGCTAACCAAATCCACATGCAATCAATTTAAAAATGAGGGTCAAGGGGGGTGAAAGGGGTGAGGGTCAAGGGGGGTGAAAGGGGTGAGGGGCAAGGGGGGTGAAAGGGGTGGGGGGGGTGGGGGGCAAGGGGGGTGAAAGGGGTGAGGGGCAAGGGGGTGAAAGGGGGGGTGAAAGGGGGGGGGGGGTGAAAGGGGGGTGAGTAAAGCAGTACAATGGAGCTGGTAATATACATTTTTAAACAAAGAAAGTGACTAGGCTAGGGGTGTTTAGGGGGCCAAGATTCCATGCTGGGGAGGTTGGTGCAAGGAAATATGCATGTGACCCACTAAATAATACATTCTTAAAGCTATTTCGATAAGTCAACCATAAAATACTAGACAAAAAACAAAAATTAAAAAAAAAAAAGGAATAGGGGACATTCATAGAATAGTCCTATCATGGTAATTAGCTAATGATGACATTGATGCACTACATTAGCAAACATACAAGACATAGGTAATTTTAAAAGAGAAGACTTACCTTAATGTATTCCTCCTGCAGGACGTGGATAATGGCAGAACAGGTCTCTGGAATAATGAGCCCCAGAGCCTGGGGGGAGATGCCTGTCGTGAACTTGAGGTCCTGCAAGCTTCTCCCCGTCGCCAAGTAACGCAACGTGGCGACTAGCCTCTGCTCCGCACTGATGGCTTGCCGCATGCAGGTATTCTGCCTGGTAATATAAGGGGACAGCGAAGCCAACAGACGGTGAAAAATGGGGTCCGTCATCCGGAGATAATTCCTGAAATCATCAGGATTATTCTCACGGATCTCACGGAGCAAAGGCATATGCGAGAATTGGTCACGCTGGCGCAACCAATTCTTGGTCCATGAACTCCTCCTCACCCTGTTCATGGACTGGGCTCGGGCCAAGGTGTTAACCGCAACACCGAGCCCCTGCACAGCACGAACTCGTTCCCGAGTACGTCCACACTCCATGGCTTCAAAACGGTCGGCTGATCAAACAAACAACTTAACCGAACGCACTGAAGAACAGCAAGGCCTATGAAGAACGACCTGAAAAACAGGAACGAGCGGACCAGAACGGCCTGAGAACAGGTAGGAACTGATCCACACGCACTGAAAGCCAGATACAAACCTCACAAGCACAAACTGAACGGCAGAAGCGAGCGAATTAAGCAGAAGTCTGAGAAGCGCGAATCGTCTCTAACCAAACGTCAACTAACACGCGATACACACGAGATCAGCTGACGGTGCCCAAAGGGTGTCGTTTGGGATCTCGAGCTTCCTTTTTCTAGTCCCGTCGTACGTGCTGTACGTCATCGCGTGAACCGCCGGACTTTTTGCGTGATCGTGTGTGGTCAAGTCCGTTCGCTTTTTAGTCCAGCGTACCCAGCTGGAAAGTCCAGCGGATTGTCCGCTGGACTTAGGTCCGCCGGGAAAAGTCCGTACGTGTGTACGCGGCATAACACTCCCCTCCCCCCAGACTGACAATGCTGCTGTCCAAAGGTGCCCCCTGTGCTCCTTCATCCAGAGTGGGGACACTCTAATACAGGAGGTGTGTTACTGGCCAGATCACCATGTAATAACAGAGGGAAAAAAGCCAATTAAAAAAGAAAAAAAAAAGAAAATGAATGTAGCCGCCACATTTAATGATTGGTAAGCTGCAATATATTACATGTTTTGGTTTTAAAACGGCTTTAACAGAACTAAATTGTATTTAACTAGTAACAGTATATAAAGACAATCTTACCTTTGCTATAACAGTCCCCATTTTGTCACACTGGTTAGTGAATGATACAATTTAAAAAGAAAAATCTGTTGGCTGGCAAAGTTGGGGCCCCTGAGGAAAGCACAACAGTTTCCAGGACCCAGGAACAACATATTCACTTGTATGATGTTAGTCTCTTACCAGACCCAGGGCACCCTCTTCTGGATCTCATACTCTCATGCCGCCTACTAGGGATGGGCCCGGTGCTCGATGCGAACCCACGTTCGCATCGAGCACCGGGCGTTCGCTCGCTCGGCGAGCCCAGAACTATTTTGGCCGCTCGCATCACGTTCGTGTGATGCGAGCGGCCCCGCAATGCATTGCGGCCGGCGCGGCCGACGCAGTGCATTGCTGGCTGATGATTGGCCAAGCATGCACTGTGACCCCGCATGCTTGGCCAATCACAGCCCCGGAAACTCGAAGAGCCATAATTGGCTACAGGCAGGACGCCTGTAGCCAATTACAGCTCAGGGGCTGTAGTACACGCCCCCCCTATAAAACGCCGCCACGCCGTCTGCGCCGGTCACATGCTGTTCCGGCGCAGATTGAGCAGGCTGATTCTGTGACACTCTGCTGCATTTAGATAGTTAGAGAGATTCACTTACAGAGATTGAGTTAGATAGATTCAGTTACAAAGATTGATTGAGAAAGAGGGGCTTGTAGTGTGTTCGTGGCAGGCAGGCAGAGCTACTATATTTTGTTACCAGAAGCACCTATAGGACTTGTAGTGTGTTCGTGGCAGGCAGGCAGAGCTCCTATATTTTGTTACCAGAAGCACCTATAGGACTTGTAGTGTGTTCGTGGCAGGCAGGCAGAGCTCCTATATTTTGTTACCAGAAGCACCTATAGGACTTGTAGTGTGTTCGTGGCAGGCAGGCAGAGCTCCTATATTTTGTTACCAGAAGCACCTATAGGACTTGTAGTGTGTTCGTGGCAGGCAGGCAGAGCTCCTATATTTTGTTACCAGAAGCACCTATAGGACTTGTAGTGTGTTCGTGGCAGGCAGGCAGAGCTCCTATATTTTGTTCCCAGAGGCACCTATAGGACTTGAAGTGTGTTAGTCCCATTACACACACAGAGCTATATTTTCTTCCCAGAAGCACCTATAGGACTTGAAGTGTGTTAGTCCCATTACACACACAGAGCTATATTTTGTTCCCAGAAGCACCTATAGGACTTGAAGTGTGTTAGTCCCATTACACACACAGAGCTATATTTTTGTTCCCAGAAGCACCTATAGGACTTGAAGTGTGTTAGTCCCATCACACACACAGAGCTATATTTTGTTCCCAGAAGCACCTATAGGACTTGAAGTGTGTTAGTCCCATCACACACACAGAGCTATATTTTGTTCCCAGAAGCACCTATAGGACTTGAAGTGTGTTAGTCCCATCACACACACAGAGCTATATTTTGTTCCCAGAAGCACCTATAGGACTTGAAGTGTGTTAGTCCCATCACACACACAGAGCTATATTTTGTTCCCAGAAGCACCTATAGGACTTGAAGTGTGTTAGTCCCATTACACACACAGAGCTATATTTTTGTTCCCAGAAGCACCTATAGGACTTGAAGTGTGTTAGTCCCATTACACACACAGAGCTATATTTTCTTCCCAGAAGCACCTATAGGACTTGAAGTGTGTTAGTCCCATTACACACACAGAGCTATATTTTGTTCCCAGAAGCACCTATAGGACTTGAAGTGTGTTAGTCCCATCACACACACAGAGCTATATTTTGTTCCCAGAAGCACCTATAGGACTTGAAGTGTGTTAGTCCCATCACACACACAGAGCTATATTTTGTTCCCAGAAGCACCTATAGGACTTGAAGTGTGTTAGTCCCATTACACACACAGAGCTATATTTTGTTCCCAGAAGCACCTATAGGACTTGAAGTGTGTTAGTCCCATTACACACACAGAGCTATATTTTCTTCCCAGAAGCACCTATAGGACTTGAAGTGTGTTAGTCCCATTACACACACAGAGCTATATTTTGTTCCCAGAAGCACCTATAGGACTTGACGTGTGTTAGTCCCATCACACACACAGAGCTATATTTTGTTCCCAGAAGCACCTATAGGACTTGAAGTGTGTTAGTCCCATCACACACACAGAGCTATATTTTGTTCCCAGAAGCACCTATAGGACTTGAAGTGTGTTAGTCCCATCACACACACAGAGCTATATTTTGTTCCCAGAAGCACCTATAGGACTTGAAGTGTGTTAGTCCCATCACACACACAGAGCTATATTTTGTTCCCAGAAGCACCTATAGGACTTGAAGTGTGTTAGTCCCATTACACACACAGAGCTATATTTTGTTCCCAGAAGCACCTATAGGACTTGAAGTGTGTTAGTCCCATTACACACACAGAGCTATATTTTCTTCCCAGAAGCACCTATAGGACTTGAAGTGTGTTAGTCCCATTACACACACAGAGCTATATTTTGTTCCCAGAAGCACCTATATGACTTGATGTGTGTTAGTCCCATCACACACACAGAGCTATATTTTGTTCCCAGAAGCACCTATAGGACTTGAAGTGTGTTAGTCCCATCACACACACAGAGCTATATTTTGTTCCCAGAAGCACCTATAGGACTTGAAGTGTGTTAGTCCCATCACACACACAGAGCTATATTTTGTTCCCAGAAGCACCTATAGGACTTGAAGTGTGTTAGTCCCATCACACACACAGAGCTATATTTTGTTCCCAGAAGCACCTATAGGACTTGAAGTGTGTTAGTCCCATTACACACACAGAGCTATATTTTCTTCCCAGAAGCACCTATAGGACTTGAAGTGTGTTAGTCCCATTACACACACAGAGCTATATTTTGTTCCCAGAAGCACCTATAGGACTTGAAGTGTGTTAGTCCCATCACACACACAGAGCTATATTTTGTTCCCAGAAGCACCTATAGGACTTGAAGTGTGTTAGTCCCATCACACACACAGAGCTATATTTTGTTCCAGAAGCACCTATAGGACTTGAAGTGTGTTAGTCCCATCACACACACAGAGCTATATTTTGTTCCCAGAAGCACCTATAGGACTTGAAGTGTGTTAGTCCCATCACACACACAGAGCTATATTTTGTTCCCAGAAGCACCTATAGGACTTGAAGTGTGTTAGTCCCATCACACACACAGAGCTATATTTTCTTCCCAGAAGCACCTATAGGACTTGAAGTGTGTTAGTCCCATCACACACACAGAGCTATATTTTGTTCCCAGAGGCACCTATAGGACTTGAAGTGTGTTAGTCCCATTACACACACAGAGCTATATTTTCTTCCCAGAAGCACCTATAGGACTTGAAGTGTGTTAGTCCCATCACACACACAGAGCTATATTTTCTTCCCAGAAGCACCTATAGGACTTGAAGTGTGTTAGTCCCATCACACACACAGAGCTATATTTTCTTCCCAGAAGCACCTATAGGACTTGAAGTGTGTTAGTCCCATCACACAGAGCTCCTCTATTTTCTTTGCAGAAGCACCCATAGGACTTCTAGTGTGTTAGTGGCATCACACAGAGCTCCTATATATTCTTCTCAGCAGCACCCACAGGACTTCTAGTGTGTTAGTGGCATCACACAGAGCTCCTCTATTTTCTTTGCATAAGCACCCACAGGACTTCTAGTGTGTTAGTGGCATCACACAGAGCTCCTCTATTTTTCTTTGCAGAAGCACCCACAGGACTTCTAGTGTGTTAGTGGCATCACACAGAGCTCCTCTATTTTCTTTGCATAAGCACCCACAGGACTTCTAGTGTGTTAGTGGCATCACACAGAGCTCCTCTATTTTCTTTGCATAAGCACCCACAGGACTTCTAGTGTGTTAGTGGCATCACACAGAGCTCCTCTATTTTCTTTGCAGAAGCACCCACAGGACTTCTAGTGTGTTAGTGGCATCACACAGAGCTCCTCTATTTTCTTTGCATAAGCACCCACAGGACTTCTAGTGTGTTAGTGGCATCACACAGAGCTCCTCTATTTTCTTTGCAGAAGCACCCACAGGACTTCTAGTGTGTTAGTGGCATCACACAGAGCTCCTCTATTTTCTTTGCAGAAGCACCCATAGGACTTCTAGTGTGTTAGTGGCATCACACAGAGCTCCTATATATTCTTCTCAGCAGCACCCACAGGACTTCTAGTGTGTTAGTGGCATCACACAGAGCTCCTCTATTTTCTTTGCAGAAGCACCCACAGGACTTCTAGTGTGTTAGTGGCATCACACAGAGCTCCTCTATTTTCTTTGCATAAGCACCCACAGGACTTCTAGTGTGTTAGTGGCATCACACAGAGCTCCTCTATTTTCTTTGCAGAAGCACCCATAGGACTTCTAGTGTGTTAGTGGCATCACACAGAGCTCCTATATATTCTTCTCAGCAGCACCCACAGGACTTCTAGTGTGTTAGTGGCATCATACAGAGCTCCTCTATTTTCTTTGCATAAGCACCCACAGGACTTCTAGTGTGTTAGTGGCATCACACAGAGCTCCTCTATTTTCTTTGCATAAGCACCCACAGGACTTCTAGTGTGTTAGTGGCATCACACAGAGCTCCTCTATTTTCTTTGCATAAGCACCCACAGGACTTCTAGTGTGTTAGTGGCATCACACAGAGCTCCTCTATTTTCTTTGCAGAAGCACCCATAGGACTTCTAGTGTGTTAGTGGCATCACACAGAGCTCCTATATATTCTTCTCAGCAGCACCCCATAGGACTTCTAGTGTGTTAGTGGCATCACACAGAGCTCCTATATTTTCTTCTCAGTAGCACCCACAGGACTACCGACTACAATGGCTGGAAGACCGCCAAGGGGAGGCAGAGCGTGCAGAGCCAAGAACACAGGGCAGGCAGGCTCTGTTTCTAGTGGACGTGGCCGTGGACGTGGACGTGGTCGTGCATCGTCATCAGCACGTGGCCATGGGACACGCGCGTCTTTGTTTTCGGCAGCTGGACATGTGGAGCCGCATCATGCTGAAGGCTTGGTAGAATGGATGACCAAGCCCTCCTCATCCTCCTCATCCTCTCTCACCCAGGCTCAGGGTACTGACAGAGCATCATCAGCCACCCCTTCCCTAGACCCACCATGTCCTCCTGAGGAGTCCCCCGAACTCTTTGAGCACAGTGTTGGGTACATGCTCCAGGAGGATGCCCAACGATTCGAAGGCTCGGATGACGATACCCAGCTTGAGGAATCTGGCAGTACAGTTCCACCAGCTGCAGCTTACTGCCAGGTTTGCTCTAGTGGTGAAGAGGGAGGGGATGATGAGGTCACTGACTCCACGTGGGTGCCTCAAGGGAGAGAGGATGAGGAGGAGGACGAGGAGGAGGAGGATGCGGCGTCACATGTCCAACGAGGCAGGATGCCCCCTGGAGGCCAGGTAGAGGCCAGCACAGCAACTGTACAACACCGCAGAGCTCCGCCTGTGCAGGGCGCTGCCTCTGCACGTTATCAGAAAAGTTCTTTGGTGTGGGCCTTTTTTGAGACGAGTGCAGCAGATCGCACCACTGCTATTTGCAATATTTGTCTCAAGCGTATCTCGCGTGGCCAAAACATCAGCCGCTTGGGCACGACAAGCATGACCAGACATATGGCGACCTGCCATGCAGCTCGTTGGCAGGCACACATAAAAGACCCACACCAAAGAACTAAGCGGACCTCTCCTTGCTCCTCCTCAGCTGGGATCTCCATCCCCACTACACCTTCAGTCCTCTCTGAAAGCTGCTCTGAGAGGACTGAAGGTGTAGAATTCGGTGTGTCACAACCAAGTACTTGCAGTACACCGACGTCCGAATGCAGCAGGCAAATTTCCCTGCCCCAGCTGCTGGACCGTAGAAAGAAGTACACTCCCAGCCATCCACATGCCCAGCGGTTGAATGCTAGCCTTGCTAAATTGCTAGCACTTCAACTGCTGCCTTTTCAGTTGGTAGACTCGGCCCCCCTTCCGTGAGTTTGTTCAATGTGCGGTTCCTCAGTGGCAGGTTCCCAAACGCCACTTTTTCTCGGGAAGGCGATTCCGTCTCTCTACCGGCATGTGGAGGGCAATGTCCATGCCTCGCTGGACAGGGCGGTCAGCGGTAAGGTGCATATTACCGCTGACTCATGGTCCAGCAGGCATGGACAGGGACGGTACCTTTCTTTCACGGCCCATTGGGTCACTCTATTGGCAGCTGGGAGGGATGCAGGACAAGGTGCAGTAGTGTTGGAGGTTGTTCCGCCACCACGCCTCCAAAACGCGACTACTGCTACTGGTTGTGACACACCTCTCTCCTCCACCCCCTCCTCTTCTTCTTCCTCCAGTGCTCTGTCCTTGGAACCAGCGGTGCTCCGTAGGCGTACAAGGGGCTACGCAAGTACGCAGGCAAAAAGATGCCATGCCGTGCTTGCGCTGGTGTGTTTGGGGGACAGGAGCCACACTGGGCCAGAGGTTCTGGCAGCTCTGCAGGGGCAGGCCGAGAGGTGGTTGACGCCACGTCAGCTTAAGCCAGGAATGGTCGTTTCTGACAATGGCACCAACCTCCTCTCCGCCCTGCGACAGGGGCAGCTCACCCATGTGCCCTGCATGGCTCACGTCCTCAACCTGGTGGTGCAGCGGTTCTTGGGCAGGTTCCCAGGCTTACAGGATGTCCTGAGGCAGGCCAGGAAAGTCTGTGTGCATTTCCGCCGATCTTATAATGCCAGTGCTCGGCTGACTGAGCTGCAAAAGGAGCTGAACCTGCCCAAGAACCGCCTAATATGTGACATGCCCACCAGGTGGAACTCAACGTTGGCCATGCTGCAGCGACTGCACACGCAGCAGAGGGCCATCAATGAGTACCTTTGCGACTACGGCACCAGGACAGGGTCAGGGGAGCTTGGTTTTTTTTCCCCACGTCAGTGGAGCATGATCAGGGATGCATGCACTGTCCTCTCACCATTTGAGGAGGCCACGAGGATGGTGAGCAGTGACAGTGCATGCATCAGTGACACTGTCCCTCTTGTCCACCTGTTGGAGCATACGCTGCGTGGGATAATGGACAGGGCACTTGAGGCAGAACAGAGGCAGGAAGAGGAGGACTTCCTTGCCTCTCAAGGCCCCCTTTATCCGGACAGTGTTCCTTCTGTCCCACCCATCACACAGGAAGAGGATGAGGAGGAGGAGGAGGAGGAGGAGGAGGAGGATTGTGTGAGCATGGAGGTGGAGCCTGGCACTCAGCATCAGCAGCAGCAGTCTTTTAGGGATGATGTACAGTCCCAACAAGCCAGTGGACTTGTACGTGGCTGGGAGGAGGTGGCTGGCGATCATGTCATCCTCAGTGACCCAGAAGACTCCGGACCGAATGCCTCAGCTAACCTACGCTGCATGGCCTCCCTGATCCTGCAAAGCCTGCGGAAGGATCCTCGTGTTCTTCGGATCAAGGAGAGGGACCATTACTGGCTGGCCACTCTCCTTGATCCGCGGTACAAGGGTAAGGTTGCGGACCTTATCTTGCCGTCGCAGAGGGAGCAGAGGATGAGACATCTCAGGGAGGCCTTGCAGAAAGGTCTGTGCAACGCGTTCCCAGAAACTGGGAGGCTACAAACTCCTGGTCCTGGGCGACGAGTTGCTGAGGCTTCGGTCAGTGGCAGAAGGAGCGGTGGGGAAGGTGGACGTCTGACCGATGCGTTCAGACAATTTTTTTAGTCCGCAGCCCCAAGGTATGATCGGTTCCAGCAACCATCGCCAGCGTCTGATATACATGGTGCAGGAATACCTTGGGGCAAGGTCAGACTTGGACACCTTTCCCACCGAAAATCCTCTGGCTTACTGGGTCCTGAGGATGGATCACTGGCCAGAGCTTGCACAGTATGCAATTGAGCTACTGGCCTGTCCTGCCTCCAGCGTTCTTTCCGAACGCACATTCAGTGCTGCTGGAGGATTTGTGACTGATCATAGGGTGCGCCTGTCCACCGCCTCGGTTGATCGACTGACATTCATCAAAATGAATCAGTCTTGGATCACCACCAGCTACCAGGCACCTGAGGCGGATATAACCGAATAATTTTTAATGTCACATCCCTTCAAGACTGCCTATGCTGATGCTGAGTGACTGTCCTCTTATGTTCACTGACTATCCTCTTCCTCCTCCTCAATGATCCATGCCACCACACCAGTGCCTAAGGCACAATTTTTCAGCCCCTGTTTAACAGGGGCGTGTACTTACAATTTTTTAAAAAAATGCTTCGCAACACGTGTGACTGCTGTGCTCCAAGTACAGTCTCTGTGAGGGCCGTGTTGCAGTGTTGTGGCACCAGCACCAGTGCCTAAGGCACAATTTTTCAGCCCCTGTTTAACAGGGGCGTGTACTTACAATTTTTAAAAAAAAATGCTTCGCAACACGTGTGACTGCTGTGCTCCAAGTACAGTCTCTGTGAGGGCCGTGTTGCAGTGTTGTGGCACCAGCACCAGTGCCTAAGGCACAATTTTTCAGCCCCTGTTTAACAGGGCGGGTACTTACAATTTTTTTAAAAAATGCTTCGCAACACGTGTGACTGCTGTGCTCCAAGTACAGTATCTGTGAGGGCCGGGTTGCAGTGTTGTGGCACCAGCACCAGTGCCTAAGGCACAATTTTTCAGCCCCTGTTTAACAGGGCGTGTACTTACAATTTTTTAAAAAAAAAATGCTTCGCAACACGTGTGACTGCTGTGCTCCAAGTACAGTATCTGTGAGGGCCGGGTTGCAGTGTTGTGGCACCAGCACCAGTGCCTAAGGCACAATTTTTCAGCCCCTGTTTAACAGGGGCGTGTACTTACAATTTTTTAAAAAAAATGCTTCGCAACACGTGTGACTGCTGTGCTCCAAGTACAGTATCTGTGAGGGCCGGGTTGCAGTGTTGTGGCACCAGCACCAGTGCCTAAGGCACAATTTTTCAGCCCCTGTTTAACAGGGGCGTGTACTTACAATTTTTAAAAAAAATGCTTCGCAACACGTGTGACTGCTGTGCTCCAAGTACAGTATCTGTGAGGGCCGGGTTGCAGTGTTGTGGCACCAGCACCAGTGCCTAAGGCACAATTTTTCAGCCCCTGTTTAACAGGGGCGTGTACTTACAATTTTTTTAAAAAATGCTTCGCAACACGTGTGACTGCTGTGCTCCAAGTACAGTCTCTGTGAGGGGTTGCAGTGTTGTGGCACCAGCACCAGTGCCTAAGGCACAATTTTTCAGCCCCTGTTTAACAGGGGCGGGTAATTACAAATCTTGATCTAATAGTTCACAGCAGGGCCCATTCCTGCGCCCACCAAGAGTAACTATGAGGGCCTGCAGTCTTGTGGCAACACCGTCCACCACCACCGCCAAAGGCCCAATTTTTCTGCCCTGTTCATCAGGTGCTTGCAATTACAAATCTTGATCTAATAACTCACAGCAGGGCCCATTCCTGCGCCCACCAAGAGTAACTATGAGGGCCTACAGTCTTGTGGCAACACCGTCCACCACCACCGCCAAAGGCCCAATTTTTCTGCCCTGTTCATCAGGTGCTTGCAATTACAAATCTTGATCTAATAACTCACAGCAGGGCCCATTCCTGCGCCCACCAAGAGTAACTGTGAGAGCTTACAGTCTTGTGGCAAAACCGTCCACCACCACCACCACCACCCCCAATTTTTCTGCCCTGTTCAACAGGTGCATGCAATTACAAATCTTGATCTATTAACTCACAGCAGGGCCCATTCCTGTGCCCACCAGTCTTGTGGCTACACCAACATCTAATAGGGCAAATTTCTGCAGAGTATATACGCCAGGCCCCTACTTTCAAACATCCAACTTACAAACGACTCCTACTTGCAAATGGAAAGAGAAAACAGGAAGTGAGAGGAAATCTACCCTAGGAAGGGAAATTCTATCCTGTTAGATTTAATTTGGGAAAAAGGTATCTCCTCTCTACTGATACTTTATCACCAATCCTTGTTTCAATTAAAACCCCACTTTTCCAAAAACATTTGTCATTGGGACGGAAAGTGAGGTGACATGTTCTGAACAGATGTGCAAAGACAGCAAATGTTACAGGGGTGATAACCCCTCCCTATGTTCTCCAAAAAGCTTAAAAATAGATTTTTTTGGGATGGAGCTACACTTCATAATGTACCTGTTCAGATTCTACTTAAGATCAAACCTAAAGCCGCAAGTGGTTTTAAATGGCTTCTTTTTTTCCTTTACAAATGTCATTTTGTGCAAGGACAGTTCTAAACACGGGAAACACATGCCACTTCACAGGCATACTTTAGACACCCCCCCAGGTACCATATTTAAAGGAAAATTTCACTTTTTTTTTCACTTTATGCATCATTAAAATGACTGCTCCCGAAAAAACGTTAGTTTTTAAAAGTTCTTTTTGCATTGATATATGTCCCCTGGGGCAGGACCCGGGTCCCCAAACCTGTTTTATGACATTAACATGCATATTGGCCGTTGTAATTAGCACTTTTGATTTCGAACGTTCGCGTCCATTATAACGTATAGGGTTCGAAAATTCGCGCGAACTTTCGGTCCGTTCGAAGGTTCTGGTTCGAACCGAACCCGGGGTGTTCGGCTCATCCCTACCGCCTACACACGATCAGAAATTCCGCCTGCAAAAGTCAAATGAGAGCTTTTGGTCGGAAAATGCAACCGTGTGTATGCTCCATCGGACTTTTGCTGGCCATCAAAAGATTGAGAGCAGGTTCTCAATTTTGCGGTCAGAAAAAGTTTTGATCGGAAATTCAGATCGTCTGTACCATTTCCAACGTGCAAAATTCCTACGCATGCTCAGAAACAATTTGATGCATGCTTGGAAGCATTAAAATTAATTTTCTCTGCTCGTCCTAGTGTTGTACGTCACTGCATTCTTGACGGTCGAAAGTTCAGCAAACTTTTGTGTGACCGTGTGTATGCAAGCCAAGCTTGAGTGGAATTCCGTCGGAAAAACCATCCAAGATTTTTCCGACGGAAAATCCGCTCGTGTGTACGGGGCATCAGTCAGCAAAAGTCAAATTCAAGTCAGACAGGGAGAGAAGTTGCTGCGATCTCTGTCTTTCAAACCTGCTGAGGCAGCCCCACTGTTCGATCTTTACAAGTGGTGGGAGTGCTCTCTAGTACAGTCTGATCACACCAGGCATCCAAAATCACACCTCACACCGTGCGATGAGAAGTCTCTCCCTATTGTGGTCAGCTATGGCAGAGTTCTGTTCAGCCACCAGCCCAGTTTCTTTTGCACACCTCTCCAGCTTTAAAGTGGATGTAAACCCAAATTTATTTTTTATTTTTTTTGATGTCATAATGTAGAGTATAAGATTTCCTATCATTTGAGCCCAGTCTTGCCACAAAGAGTTAATCCAACTCTGAGCAATCCTCTTGTATCGTTCAGTGAGATAAATCTTGACAGAGAAAAACTTTGTCAAATCCTCCCCCTTGCTGTGAGTGACAGGTGATTTACATATCTTGTGCACTAGCCTAAGAGACATGCATTATTTTTTAATTCCCTCCCACTCCTTTCTTCTGCTGCTCTGCCAGGATTGGATGTTCCACACCTCAGCATAATAGGGCATGCTGAAGTCATGTGGTTACTTTCCTGTCTTTTCACTGGATGTTAGAGATCATAGCAGAAGTTCTGTGTAAGAAATACACAGGAGAAAATGCATGTTGACAAGGGGAGTGTAGAGGTGGGCGGGGAGTCTACTCACATCATGACTCCACCCACTGAGCTCCAGACAACAGACCCACCCACAGAATCTGCAGTTTTTTGGGTCTCATAACAGACAGAGGGGAGACATTTGACAGGTAAAGATACATGCAGGAGGCGTGTATATCCTTCTAGATAACCCCTATGGCAGTAGTTTAGAAAGGATGACATTGGGTTTACATCCACTTTAAGACTGTCCTCTCCTCTGCTCTCAGCAGCTCACAGTCCAGTTTTCTTGCTGTGTTGCATCAACCAATAACAGTCCTTGCAGGCTCGATCAAGACCCAGCCAAGGGGGCTGCCCCCCCTGCACTGGAGAGACTCTATAGACAATAATTAGAAAAAGGTCTCCTTAAAGATGGCTGCTGCAATTCTGCATTTACTGCTTGCCGACCAGCCGTCGTCATTATACTGCGGCAGGTTGTCACGATCCTGCGAGCTATCGTAGCTATACGTCGCTCGAGGGGTCAGGATAGCAGGTGTGCACGCGCCGCTGCACTGTGGGGGTGCCGATGCTCATGGCTGACGGTCCAGAGTGATCGCGGGCACGAGAGGCAGAACAGGGACGTGTGTGTGTGTGTAAACACACAAATCCCTGTTCTGTTCTGTGAGGAGTGACAGATCGTGAGTTTCTAATAGCTAGGAACCATGATCTGTAATTTTCTCTAGGTCAGTCCCCTTCCCCTACAGTTAGAAACACACAGGGATCACCCCCTATTGTTAACCCCTTCCCTGCCAGTAACATTTTCACAGTAATCAGTGCATTTCTATAGCACTGATCGCTGTATAAATGCCAATGGTCCCAAAAATGTGTCAAAAGTGTTCGATGTGTCCGCCATAATGTTGTAGTCCCGATAAAAATCGCAGATCGCTACTATTACTAGTAAAAAAAATAATAATAATAAAAATGCTATAAATCTATCCCCTATTTTGTAGGCGATATAACTTTTGCGCAAACCAATCAATATACGCTTCTTTTACAAAAAAATATGTAGAAGAATACATATCGGCGCAAACTGAGAAAAAATTAGCTTTTCTTAAAAAAAAAAAAATGGGGTTCTTTATTATAGCAAAAAGTACAAAATATTTATTTTTTTCAAAATTGTTGCTCTTTTTTTGTTTATAGCGCAAAAAAAAAATGCAGATGCGATCAAATACCACCAAAAGAAAGCTCTATTTGTGGGAAAAAAGGAAATCTATTTTGTTTGGGTGCAACGTCACACGTGCAATTGTCAGTTAAAGCGACGCAGTGCCGAATTGCAAAAAATGGCCCGTCATTCAGCAGTCAAATCTTCCGGGGCTGACGTGGTTAATGAATATTCAGTATAACCCTGTCCACACTGCAGAAGAATAATACATCAGCAACAAAGAAATAAGTTCCGCAACATAATCTACTCCAGAAAACTAAAAAATAACATTATATTAACACTTTTAAAAAACTGTCATTATCATTCCTAAAAAAAAAATGTATTTATTTACTTTTTCAAATTGCAAAACAAGCTTATCGTCTAATATCAAATTATTCTGGTTAGAAACACAAGCTATTATGTGCATGACACAGTTCCACGGTGCAAAAGGTTTTTATTTTTTTGAAATAACAAACATGCTATACTTACCTGCTCTGTTTTGCACAAAGCAGCCTCAATCTTCTTTTTGGGTCCCCTACCATTGGTCTACCATTGGTCCTGGCTCCTCCCCCTGCCAAGTGTCCCCTATAGAAAGCCTCTTGCTATGGAGGCACTGGAGCAGGCTTTCTTCCTGAGCCACGCTCCTATGAATAGACATTCACATAGAGAGCATGGCTCGCCCTGCCCCCACTCTCTCTTCATTGGCTCACTGGCTGTGATTGACAGGATACCCATATAAGCCTCAAAATTGCACTGTTAAGGCCTGAAGAACGTCATTACATCACATCCGGAAAGTGACATCACAATCGGCTGCCTGTGTGTTCTATGGTTCCAGGAAGTGCTAAAATCCATCAGTAATGTCCCTCCGAGTACCCAGCCACAGAGGCCATCCCAACGCACTGCTCCAGTGATGATGATGATCTGCAGTGCTTAATGCTCTTGGTGATTTTACTTTTGTGAGTACCACGCCTGTTATCTACATTAAAATCCATATACGCTACACTTAGTGTGGCGCTTATGCTTTCTCCTCAGTTGTGGCCTTGAGCTTCTTCTTGCTCTAACATTGAGCTGCCACTTAAGTGAGCCCACTCATGGACTTTTGATGGACATTATGGACGATTTTATAGATTTTGATATAATTAATTTATATTGATTACATAGAGAACCCCAGGCCCACACCAGCACCTACATTTTTGCGCTAATAACCAATTTTAACAGGAGCCAATGGCTCCTGCTGCTGTGTGAGCCAAAGAGGAGAGAGAGACCCAGGAGAGATGCTGTTCTCATGCACATCGCTGGATCGAGATGGAGCTCAGGTAAGTATATGGGGGGGTGGGCGCTGCACCCAGAAGGTTTTTTACCTAAAAAACCTTCTGCCTTTAGAACCACTTTAAGAGCATAAAACAAATAACCAAGCATCTAAGGAAACTGACCTACTTTAAAACTAGGATCATGGAGTGATTTGTTAAAGTTGTATTAAATTAGCCATGCAACTACAGTGTATTGATGGTTGTGCATTGATGAGCAGCTTGTCACTATTTTCCTCTTTGCATTCTTTGGTTTTCAGGTCTTCATGAGTGATCAGTTTCTCTTCTTTTTTTTTTTACCTAAATACAGTCTGTGCAGCCCATTACCTAATCTACTCCCCCATCACTAAACACTTACCTGTAAGATCAGTAATATGTGTCGACTTATGGTTTTCTGAGTAATCCTTCCACGTCAGTACAGCTGAGGTTGGGGCCTGGCCTAAGCCTCAAGACCTGATCATCCTGATTGTCAACCTCACCATCACATCCTGATGATGTCACCTTAAAAACCCTCCTCTTCGGGCAATGTACAGTAAAGTGGACTGTCAATCAAGCATCTGATCTGCCTCACAGGCAACAACACCCATGTGGTGGATCGGACACTTGACTGACAATTCCACTTCTGCTTGGTCTGGGAGGGAAAGCACAAAAAAGCTGACATTATCTCACCAGCATATGTAGCGCACTGAGATTTATGCCCTGTACACCCGATCGTTTTTTCCGTCTGAGAAATCTTGGATGTTTTTTTGACGTAATTCCGCTCAAACTTGGCCTGCATACACGCGGTCACACAAAAGTTCTCTGAACTTTCGACCGTCAAGAACGTGGTGACATCCGAGCATGCGTAGGAATTTTGTGCGTCGGAATTGGTACAGACAATCGGAATTTTCGATCGGAACTTTTTCCGACCGAAAAATTGAGAACCTGCTCTCAATCTTTTGCTGGCGCCAGCAAAAGTCAGATGGAGCATACACACAGTCGGAATTTCCGACCAAAGGCTCTCATTGGACTTTTTCCGATTGTGTGTGCGCGGCATTAGCCTAGTTCTCCACCCATGACATGATGTTTTGTAAAGAAGAAATGCACTCATGTGATCTTACAAAGATAAAAACAATGTTCTGTATTTCCAATCTAGCGTTTATGCTTTTTCTATTTAAAATAATTACTGGTGGTGTGCACTATACTTACAAGATTGGATTCATTTATGGTTTACAACAATTTTAACCACTTCAATACTTGCCACTTATACACCTTCCTGCCCAGACCAATTTTCAGCTTTCAGCGCTGTCGCACTTTGAATGACAATTGCGCGGTCATGCTACACTGTACCCAAACTACATTTTTTTTATTTTGTTCCCACAAATAGAGCTTTCTTTTGGTGGTATTTTATCACCTCTGGGATATTTTATTTTCACCTCCCTTCTCCAGCTGTGAGTCCTGGCCACACAGAGCGCTGGATCCATGCTCTCCCTGGCTTGATGCTGAGGCAGAGAACAGGAGGGGGCTCTGTATGTAGACACTGTACGGCCGTATCCCACCAAGTGCGGTGCCTGTTGTACTGGGCAGCGGGGCTCTTTCCCTCCTACGTGTGCTGTTCAGCCAGCTCCTGTCCCGTTGCACCCTGCACTCCAGGGCCAGATCTATGGGGTTACTAGTAAGGAAAATAAAATAAATAAAAAGTCCATAAATCTATCCCATAGTTTGTAGACGCTATAACATTCGCGCAAACCAATCAATTCATGCTCAAATACCACCAAAAGAAAGCGCTATTTGTGGGAAAAAAGGACATCAATTATTTGCTTATAGTGTTGCATGACCGCGCAATTGTCAATTAAAGCAATGCAGTGCAGTATCGCAAAAAATGGCCTGGTCAGGAAGGGGGTAAAACGTGGTTAAGGAGATTCACACTCTTTATTTGTCATGTTTACCATTATCACTAAAAGTGAAAGTAAAAGAAAATCCCAAATTTTGGGTTTTCCCCAGAAAAGTAATAGCGGGGAAATCTTCCAATGGGGACCCCAAGATATTCCCTTAATTTGCAGGGATTTCCTCGCACTTCCTGTTTTGGCTATGGGACAGGAAGTGAAACCAAATCTCATGGGACACAGATAGTGAAAATAAATGGGACACGGGCTATAACCCTTCCTTCAATATGTATGTGAGGTAGCGGCGCCAATTATTTAATTCTACTTTTCACTGTGTATATACTCTTACGGTGTGCTGCAGTCTGGAAACAATGTTCCCCAATGGGTAACCTTGTGTGTAAATATTGTGAAAAAGAAGAGAAACCGCGCCACCTTCTCTGGCGATATTTTACCTTATTTTTACCCCCCACCTACTGTCTAATATTATGTGCTATATAAAGTGCTATGTGCTTAATATGCAATGTGATTTTTTCAAAACATATAAGATTTTTCCTCAGTTAATGCTCATAAAAATGAATATCAAAAAATTATATATATATATATATATATTCAAAGAATTTTGTCTCAACCCTCCTGTGTTGAAACCACATGTGCTGTAAATGGATGAACAATGTGCCAATATATATGCAGGTAAATTCAAACAATAAATTCAATAGATTCAAACATCTATATAAGAAAGATCCCAATAAATGACACCGCTGTGAATGAAGTGTTTCTATTAGCAATTCCTGATGACGCAAACACTAATTGCGAAACGCCTAGAGGCTGCTGGGAAACCCGTGACGTCACTTCCGGTTTAGGCGAAAGCGAGGCTTGGAGCGCACGCGAACCGAGACAACACACAGATATAACCGAGAGGATCTCACACACACGGCTGGAGAAGCTCAGTGCCGGCTCAAGGCACAATTAAATGTGAGTTCAATATATGCTTTCTTATACTTTCAAAATAAATATTTTAAAACGTACTTCACCATGGGAGGAACTTATTATTTTTTTTGAGAGTGGAATATACCCGATCCCATATTCCAGGAACAGGAGGCTGTAACAACTTAATGTAGGAGTGGTTATCCGGAAATAAACCAAAGGCATAAGAGGTGGTGGATTCACATCTAAGGTGCCTGCACAAAAACGCCAGGAATATAGAAACACTTCATTCACAGTGGTGTCATTTATTGGGATCTTTCTTATATTTGCTTACAGTGTTGCATGAGGCGCAATTGTCAATTAAAGCAATGCAGTGCAGTATCGCAAAAAATGGCCTGGTCAGGAAGGGGGTAAAACGTGGTTAAGGAGATTCACCCTCTTTATTTGTCATGTTTACCATTATCACTAAA
>CM053026.1:688171590-688209056 GCA_028564925.1 Lithobates sylvaticus | reverse complement strand
TTTTTTGACCACTAGCGGAGGTTAAAACCTCCCCGCTAGGGGCCGAATAGCGCCGCTAAAGCGACGGTACAGCTTTACCGCTGGCGCCTGCCCGCCCCAGTGTGAAAGTAGCCTAACTGTAAGGCTACTTTCACACTGGAGCGCTTTACAGGCGCTACAGCTCTAAAAATAGCACCTGCTTAGCGCCTGTAAAGAGCCTTTCCTGTCTCTCCAGTGTGAAAGTCACACTGGAGAAGTGCGCTTGCAGGACGGTAAAAAAAGTCCTGTATACACTGCTCCTAAAGCGCTCCTGTTCATTGAAAACAATGGGGCAGCACCGCCAAACCGCCGGCAAACCGCCGCTGCAGCTGCGCTTTTAACCCTTTTTCGGCCAAATAGCGCTGCTAAAACGACAGTAAAGTGGCACTAAAAATAGCGCCGCTTTACAGCCAACACCCGCCCGCCCCATTCTGAAAGTGGTCTAAATGTGTACTGAAAAAAAATATAATTTTTCTTTATAATGGTCTCTAGGTAGTGTTAAAACCCCCTAAACTGCATATAGGTCTTAACTGCACTACAGATATCTGCCTTTGGCTGTAGGTCTATCAACATATTAACTGCGGTCACTGTCTTCGCTCCAGTCATGTCCTCTGCACGGTAACCTTATATGGAAATTCAGTATGTCTAGTGAAGAGAAAGAAAACCTACAGAAAGTATGAGGGTTGGGGAGTGGAGATGAAGTATATCTATTACAGACCTGCACTAAACAATATTTTACTTTCTGTCTTATTTTATTTGTCAAAAATATGGAAAAGGAACAAGGATTGACCAATTAAAAAAATGGCCAAAAAATGTAAATCAACAAACTGAACCTAGTGTAGTATAAGGAACCAAAAGTTGACATTGCTCATGGAGATTTGATTAACCTAAGTGTCATGTGGGTTTAAGTCAAAGAATTTGCGTGCTTTAGGCTGTCAGGTTAGCTCGCAGTAAGAAGGTACGGTCCAAGCAAGCCCTTCCAGGTCAGCACACATGAGTAATAGAGCAATGAATGTAATGCCTCGGGATATTTTCATAAAAAAATAACAGGGTTGGGAAATATTGTATTAGGAAACATAAATGTTACCACATGTTTATTCCAGACAGTTTAAAGGAGATTTCAGTGGAAAAGAAATGTCTATTTTAAATCATATGTTAACCAAGCATTGCTAATTGATATAGCATATTTAAAAATAACACATTATAATTGTTATTATATGATAGTTACATAAAATAATTTGTTTAGGTGAAGGTAATATAGCGCTTAATGCTGCAACATCCAGGATCAAAACAGTTTTAAGCCAGCTCCTTATATTTATTTGCTGCACTCATTAACCCCTTGGAGCCGACACCTCACGGCTCTTTAAGGGGTTCAGGATGCCGGGAGGCGGGATAGGGTTTATGATCATGTGACCCCTGTGATTGGCTGTCACATCGGTCACATGATCGAAAAATTTTCCGTTAGCCGGTGGTGGTGAGAGAGCACAGGGCGCACGCTCTCGGCACAGCTGTTTTTGCACTATTGCATTCAAATATGCAGTCGCTTGGTGCCAAGATCCACTTGGCACCAAGGGGCAGCATATCTGCGTGCAGCCGCCACCAAGAGGTTAAAGAAGAATTTTAGGTATGGACATTTTTACAATGCTACATTTGTCCAAGCTGGAAGTATGCATATACTATACCTGTGAGATCCCTCTAGAAGCTGAAAATTACTATAGTAGACATCAATACTCCAGTTATGGTCTAGAGCCCTACGGACGACAAGAGTAACGATGACACATAGGACTAACACAAAACTCACCAACATGAAATAGACCTGAAAGTGTGCCTTGGTCTACCGTATGGTACACCAAAATAAGGGGGCATACCCTAGATAAGGAATGATAAGAAGTAGTTATGGAATAATGTGGAATGAGTATTCAGTCTGGGGTAAGAATACTTGGAAGAGGCTTTTAAAAGGGGAGGGTGGGTGGGTATCACGCACAGGAAACCGACAAAGACCGGCGGCCTTTGGGCTGCTTAAATACCCTCCGGGCTCCTCCCATAACTTCAGGCCGGTACCCGGCCTTCCAATTTATGGTCTAGAGCCCTACGGACGACAAGAGTAACGATGACACATAGGACTAACACAAAACTCACCAACATGAAATAGACCTGAAAGTGTGCCTTGGTCTACCGTATGGTACACCAAAATAAGGGGGCAAAAACCTTCAGGTAGGGGATAATAATTTATTAAAGGTAAATGTGACTGAGTAGTTGGGCAAAGGCCTGAGCCCTCTCCAACTGTGGGTTAGGTATGAAGCGAGAAGCAGACCGACTTCCACCGACCTAGTTTCTCGATCACATGGTCCGGAACCCCCTATCTTGGGGCCGACGTGGCCGCCCCGATCCGGAATGAATGCCCGGAGTATTGGCTGGGGTCCAATTGAAGATTGCCGAGAAGGTCCTGGACATGGACCACGAACTGCGACGAGTTTGAGGGGTTTAACTGGAAAGGGTAAAGCGGACTGGACCCTGGGCGGTCGGATAGCAGTGCCGTCGAGCGGTTTAACACGGCAACTGGGCACCAGTTGTTGTGGGTCCTGCACGGTGAATATCTATTCCGGGACCTCGCTGCTGAGTCTTAGACGTCGCCAAGTGAAGAACGTAGAGATCCTGGTGGCGGCAGAGATTACTTTATGCAAGACTGGACCGGCTGGGTGGCTGCGAGTAAACTCGCTGGGCCATAGGAACCCATAAACGCCATGTGTATCGCAGCCTGCAAGACGGTGCTGAGGAGGAGACCAAAGGGGGACCTATCCAGGACGTCAGACATCCCCTTAAGACCTCCACAGTGATAGGCAGCCGCTTCGGGCTGACTGGCGGCTGGAGCTTCTGAACTCCACGCAGTAGAGCCCTCACTGCCTGGAAGGAGAACACCGAAGGCCTAGCGGGGTCTCGAAGTGACAAGTAGTGCTGCACCCTGGCCACGTACTGACGTTTCGCGCTGTGTGACAGTGCCCGGTGAGAATGGCAATAAGCGATAAACGCCAGAACCTGATCGACGCTGGAAGATTCACGGGCGTTGGGGCAGGAACTTATCAAACGCCCCCAGGCCGTCTGGCAGGCCCGACAGGTGTTGCGGGCGAGCGAAGCGTTGATGAAGTTAGTAGCTGACTGCAAACGTGGGGCTAGTCCAAGGTCAGTTGTGACCAATCCGGGATAGAGGCTGAGAGATGGTAGGCTCCTGGCATCTGTTCAAAGAAAGGAACAAGGTTAAACGGGGGAGTGCGTCCGCTGCTGAGTTGAACTTCCCTGGAACGAATGAGCAGTAAACATTGAATTGATGTTGTAGGGATAGCTGGACCAGTCCGCGGAGGAAGGACATGACGGGCCTGGATTTAGACCTGCCCTTGCTGATGATCTCGGCTGTGGCTTGATTGTCTGTCGTAAAGCCACCGTCTGTCCAGACCAATGGTGACCCCATAGGTGAGCGGCTGCTACGACGGGGAACAGCTAAAAGAGGGCTGACGTGGTAGTAAAGCCCGGTGTGGCTAGTGCCTGAGGAGGCCAAGGGGCGGCGAACCACAAATGGCCAAAAATGGCGGCGCATCCTGTGGATGCCGCCGCATCGGTCACCACTTGAGGTGACTGCGTGGACACGACTGGGATGAACAGGGACACAACGTTCCAATTACTAAGAAAGTGTTCCCACATGGCCAGATCTGCCCTGGCTGCTGAATCCAGCCTGACGACCTGGTTAGGGTCCTGAGTGTAGGACAGGAAGACCGGCAACCGGGACACGAAGGAGCGGCCCTGGGGGATGATCCTCGTAGCAAAATTCAACATCCCGAAGAGAGACTGAAGTTGCTTCTGAGTACATCCCCCACCCGGGTGAACACTCGCAGAACCGTCCTGAAACGGCCCAACTTATCTGCGGGAAGGCTGGCCTGCATGGCAGGCGTGTCAAGGTCGATGCCCAAGAACGTGATCTTGTGCGCCGGGCCGTCACCTTGCGTTCCGCTATGGGGACGTTCAGATTGTCGAAAACCGTCCTCAATTTTCCAAGGTCCCCTGGGGGAGCCCCGGGTGGTTCTATCAGAAGGAAGTCATCCAAATAATGGACGACCTTGTGGCACTGTGCCTCGTAGAGAAGGATCCACGCCAGGGTCTCCGCAAACTTATCAAATAACCAAAGACTACTCTTAGACCCGAAGGTCAATTTGGTTGCGAAATAATATCGCTCCCTCCACTTGATGCCGTGCCAGCACCACAGGGAAGGATGTATGGGCAGTAGCTTGAAGGCGTCAGATATGTCCGCCTTCGAGAGCCAAGCACCTACCCCTGCCCTGAGTATGGCCTGGGAAGCCATATCTACCGAAGCGTACTTCAGTGAGAACTCCTCGGAGGGAATGAGCGAGTTGAGACTGGGAACGACGGAAGAATGAGGCGCTGACAGATCATACGCCAGACGTTTATATATTTTTTTTTTTTTCCGAAAATTTTCCCTGTACAAGCCCGATAGGGCTAACCCTCCAGATACTAAAGGGAGACTGACTGAACGGGCCTATCATAAAGTCCCGATCCAACTCCGTCTGAAGAAGGACGTCGATAGCTGGCTCATCTGTTGCTGCTGAGCGCAGGTTCGGACATTCGTGGGTGGTGTGGGGCAGGGTGATGAGCCCGGTATGAAACTCATCGGTGAGACCTCGGGTGAGGTAGCTGACGAGTGACGGAGTGGGGTGTGAGGTCAAGTAAACATCGAGCCAAAGGACATTGACCTGGCTTAGTCACGGTTTCTTCTGCTTGGGGGTGCGCCCTCTGGCATAGGGTGCAAACGTGCAAGAGCCGGCACTGGCTGAAATTGCAGGAGCCGTAGTTGAAGTTGTTGCAAATGGCGGCTCCCCCAACCATCTGCCCCGGACGACCCCACTTGTCCACCTTCTGCCCTTGCGCCGGGGCCTGCTGAGCCTGACTCGAGCTGGCAGAGGCCGTGCTGGTTATCGGGTGGACAGGGCTATGTTGGCACACCAGACCGCGGTGTGGGATGCTGACTGACAGACAGCACATAGCGGGGACCGTAGACTCGCAAAGTGGCAGCAGAACAACTCGGTGTCCACTACACTCCAGTCCGTTGTCCAATGGAACTGTAAGAATCTGTCCGCGGCTTTGGCCGAGAAGGACCGATGATAATCGTAGAAGGCTGAGCCACCGTATTTGTGACCCAGGTCTACGATTAAATGGAGGTAGAGGTCCAGTTCCTCCCGCCTGCCCGGGGAGGCTGAGCACCGTACGTCCCTGAACATGCCGAAAGCGAGCGCGAACTCGGGCGCCGTGAGCTTTCTGTTGAGCCGGGATCCTTCGCCTTCAAAACCACCGAGACGTCGCCCCAGGTGTAGGCCTTGTTCTCGGCCAAGTCATGGACCGAGATCGTGAGTGAGGCCAGGTTAACGTCTCTGCCCTCTAAAATGTCCTTCCTTACGCTGGGTGGCACCAGGTGGGAAGGATGAATGGTAGTCGTGGCAAGCTTACTACCTGCGGCCGGTGCACTGATGGCTGGGACCACCGCAGGGTCCGGAACCGTGGCGGCCGGGCTGGCCTCTAGACGAGACACCCTGTCCTGGACCTCAACGATCGAGGAAGACAGGGAAGACACAAGGGTGTGTCGCTGAGCGACGGCGGCTGAAATAGATTCCAGGGACGCCGCCTGAACTGCTGTCGTCCAGAGCAATGGTACCCAACGTTGACGATAACGAGAGGCGATAGTGACTTAAGTCGCCTGACGTGACAGCTGTGGAAACAAATGACAGACAACAACACGAATGACTGACATGACATGTTGCCTTAACTGAAATGAACTTCCCGTGACAGGGCCCGGCCCGTTCGTACCGTATGGGGGTGACTGTGAGCCGGACACTGGAGCACGTACAGAAATGAGGCAACCGTGAAATGAGGCCAACTGCCTGGGTACGCTGAGGCCGAACTGTGACATCCAGCTGCCACCGGGTCCGACACCAAGCTTTTTTTTTTTTTTTTTTTCGTAGAAATGCGGCCGGCCTAGGGCACGCCGGCGCGAATTCGTACAGGCAGGTGACCAATTAACGCCGGGGCGTGGTAAGGTGACACAGAAATGATATAACATGACAAGGACAAGAATCAAAGTCTCTTTTTTTTTTTTTTTTGCGATTCCGCCCCTGGCGCATGTATTGAAATGAGGCCGGCCTGGGGCACGCCGACACGAATTAGTGCTGGGAAGTGACTGCATTCATGCCGGGCGTGGTAAAGTGACAGAAATGATATACCATGACAGGGGCAAGAATCAAGAATGTACGCAACCAGTGATGCGATTCCGCCCTTGGCGCATGTATTGAAATGAGGCCGGCCTGGGGCACGCCGACACGAATTTAGTGCAGGGAAGTGACTGCATTCATGCCGGGCGTGGTAAGGTGACCGAAATGATATACCATGACAGGGGCAAGAATCAAAAATGTACGCAACCCGTGATGCGATTCCGCCCTTGGCGCATGTATCGAAATGAGGCTGGGTAGTCGTGCATCTGGATCGCCCCGATCGGAGCATCTATGGATGCGACCGGACCAGGATCGAAACGATGGCATGAACGCCCTGTTTAACTGATGCAAAATGATTTAGCATGACCGAATGGCCTGATACGTTAGCCATGTTTGAAATGATGAAATGATTGTCATGCTAATACGTGAAATGTTTCGACACGGTCGAAGTGATTCGTACAACTAACATGCCAACAGCGATTCGGAATGCAAATAGCGATTCGGCACGCTTGCTGGCGCAACCGATTTGCATAATGGCAGGACATGAACGATGCATGTGAGTGCGAACGGCACCCGTGCGTGAGTCATGTTTGAACGATTCAAAGACTGCGTAGCACGACCGCGTAAGGGGAACCCTTGAGTGCCGGATGCGGCATCGGTCGGAGTGTTGTATCGGGCGGCCCTGAATGTACGTGCCGCTAGATGGCTCCCGATCGTGTACAACCAAAAAACGTGAGAGTAAGTGTTTAGGTTTCGAGACAAGCAGCGCGTGGTTCGTGAGCTACGCAGACCACAGTTTAGTGACATGATAAGCAGTGCATGAGAACGTAAAACATGGGAGCCGAAGCCCTACCTGCGACAGCCGAACCAGACTCTTTGTACGGAACTGCGACTCGGCGACCCGAGTGCGACACGAAGGGACAACACGACTTACGAACGCGGAACGCGGGACTGCAACAAAGGAGACGGATAGACGAAAACGGAGCTCACGAACCGGCACCAACAGCGCTTGTCTCGAACGAGTCGGTCCTAGATGACTGACGTATCACGCACAGGAAACCGACAAAGACCGGCGGCCTTTGGGCTGCTTAAATACCCTCCGGGCTCCTCCCATAACTTCAGGCCGGTACCCGGCCTTCCAATTTATCTCCACTAGCTTTGTATTTTATTCAATTAATGCAATGCATTCCCTGATTTGACAATATGATTTCATGCTCTCCATCGAGTCCAATCAGAGAATAGTTTGCAATCATTGAGAAAATGCAAAGCATTCTCTGAATGGTGCCCATACCAAGCGGGCAAACTCCTGTGTTCACAATGCAGATCATTGTAGTAGCAGAGCCTGATTTCCAGCTACCACAATGATCCCATAAGCATCCCACATCTGTAAGCATCCATTTACATGTATGGGTTTTAAGGCATGTTAACATGTGTACTTGGAATGACCTTTGGGTTTGGGTTGGGTTGATTATCAATTCAACCTGAATTTAGCCTGTTTGCAGTTATGCCCATTTGAATCCCTCGCTGCTTTTTGTAAATAAACTGTCCTAGGGTCATGGGCAACATCATCGATCAAATGGTCCTGGTAGCAGGTCATCATCAACATCTGTCAGGGCCTAAATTTGAATCCAGAACCTCTGCTGTATCAGAAAATTGCTGAGCTACCTGGAATGCTGGGCAGTTCTTTGAATAATCCTGTCTTGAACCTTGTTTGTCTTGAACCCCCAAACTCTTTGCCCCTCCCATGAACTTCCTGATTCAAGCCTTCATGTCTCTGCACTTCCTCTTTGTCTGATTATTGTGTTCTCTTCAGCCAGTATCACACAGGGAAGACAATCAGACATTGCCTAATTGTTTTCCCTTCTGCCGTCCATATTTTGCTACTACTCGTTATCGACTCTTGGCTTGTTCCTCAATTATGCATCTGCCTGATCCCAACCTGCAACTACTCATTATCTACCTTTGGCTTGTTAATTACTACGCTTCTGTTTGATCCCTACCTGCTTATCAGCTACTGGACCCCAGCTTACTCACCTCCTGGTGGGGCGATCCTGAGGATCATGACCTGATACTAACATGCAGTAAAATCCATCTTCACCATCAGGAGCTCTGATGAACTCTGGTTAGTACTTAGACTCTGCACCTCAGGTGAGCCCACGTCATTCACCAGGGTGACTGCCTGTGTACCTATCCTGCTGGTTGGTGGTTGTTCCTCTACTGCTACAGTAACTGGTCTTCGAGCCTGATCCCTGATCATGACAACCTCATTGGGCAGCAATTTGTTGTGATTGATGCTGGATTTGTAACGAGATACACTGCTTACATTTTTCTCTTTTAACCACTTGCTTACTGGGCACTTAAACACCCTTCCTGCCCAGACCAATTTTCAGCTTTCGGTGCTCTCACACTTTGAAAGACAATTACTCAGTCATGCAACACTGAACCCAAATGAATTTTTTGTCCTTTTTTTCCCACAAATAGAGCTTTCTTTTGGTGGTATTTGATCACCTCTGGGTTTTTTATTTTTTGCGCTATAAATGGAAAAAGACCGAAAATTTTGAAAAAAAACACACTTTTCTTTGTTTCTGTTATAAAATTTTGCAAATTATTAATTTTTCTTCATATATTTTGGCCACAATTTATACTGCTACATATCTTTGGTAAAACTAACCCAAATTAGTGGATATTATTTGGTCTTTGTGAAAGTTACAGACTCTACAAACTGTGGTGCAAATTATACAAAATTGATCACATCTGATGTACTGGTGTCTCATTTCTTGTGACCCGAACAAGCCAGGAAAGTACAAAGACATTCCAAGGTATTTAGTAAGAGGCATGGTGAGATTTTTGATGTTGTCATTTTTTTCCCACAATTCTTTGCAAAATGAATTATTTTTTTATTTTTAATTTTTTTCCACAAAATTGTCATTGTAATAGGTTATTTCTCTCACATGGCATGTGTATACCACAAATGACACCCCAAAATAAATTCTGCTACCCCTTTCTGAGTATTACGATACCACATGTGTGGGACTTTTACACAGCCTGGCCACTTAGAGAGGCCCAAAAAGCAGGGAGCGCCATCACGTGTTCTAGGAGCATAAATTACACATCTAAATTGTTGACTACCTAGTACAATTTTATAGGCCCTGGAGCACCAGGAAAATGACACGGGACACTGACGTGGCACTGATGACAGGTGGCACTGATGACACATGACACTGATGTGCCACTGATGACAGATGGCACTAATACGGGGCACTGATGACACGTGACACTGATGACAGATGGCACTAATACGGGGGCACTGATGACACGTGACACTGACAGATGGCACTAATATGTGGCACTGCTGACAGATGGAACTTATACGTGGCACTGATATCATGTGGCACTAATACGTGGCACTGATGAGAGATGGCACTAATACGTGGCACTGATGACAGATGGCACCGATACGTGGCACTGATGACACGTGACACTGATGACAGATGGCACTGATACGTGGCATTGATGACACGTGCCACTGATAACAGATGGCATGTGACACTGACAGGTGGCACTTTTGACAGATGGCACTGATACATGGCACTGATGACAGATGGCACTGACGTGGCACTGATGACACGTGGCACTGATATGGCACTGATGACAGATGGCACTGACGTGGCACTGATGTGGCACTGATGACAGGTGGCACTGGGGACAGGTGGCACTGGCAGATGGCACGGATGGCACTTGGGACAGGTGGTACTGGGGACAGGTGGCACTGGCAGATGGCACGGATGGCACTCTGGGGACAGGTGGTACTGGGGACAGGTGGTACTGATGACAGGTGGCAGCGGGGACAGGTGGTACTGGTGACAGGTGGCAGCATGGCAGCGGGACAGATCACTTTATTTTTTTATTTTTTATTTTTTACTTACGGCGCACCGGCGCCGTTCATCTCTCCCTCCTCACACGCTGTCTGTGTGAGGAGGCAGAGCGGCGCTGAGAGATGATCTCATATGTTTGCATATGCAAACATATGAGATCATCTCTCATTGGACAGCCCGATCTCGCTGTAAACGGCTGCTGTGATTGGCCGTTTACAGCGATCTGTGACCGGCTGTGTCCGACGAACACGGCCAGCACAGAACTTTCCCGATGCGCGCTCTCAGGAGCGCGCATTAGGGAAGTAAACAGGAGGACGTCCAGGGACGTTCTCCCGGCAGGGAGCGTCTGCGCTGCAGCCGTCTTTCGGCTATAGCGTGGGCGCGTAGTGGTTAAAGAAAAACACATTAAAAAGAGGAAAAAAAATATTGTGTATGTTCCTTTAAATTGAACTCTTTGAGGCAATGTAGCCATTTGCTCATTCCCTGTACTCAAGTAGCAATAAAGATTTTTTTAAAACCACAGTAAAAAAGACTGCATGGGGTTCCCCCTAAAATTCATACCAGACCCTTATCTAGGCATGCAGCCTGGGTGACCAGTAAAGGGAGGGCAGCGAGAGCAACACAATCTGAGACAACACTGGAATGATCAAACTGGAAATGTGGACATTCTAGTCTTTTTTGACCAACACCAGATGGTTGTACTTCTATGATGTCACTGGTGGGGTTATGGCTGTTCATGGGTTAATAAATTGGGATGCCATTCATGTCATTGGAGTGCAATCTTTTTTTGCTTATTGTATGTATATAGAGCATTAACAGGCTCGTGGGATTGACACCCAGCATCTGCAGTGGGGGGGAACGATTTAAGAGGTCTCTTGAGTGGTGGCTGAGATCTTTGATAGACTTTTGATTAATTCAAAACTGCTTCTCTCCACATTTGGGCTAGTATAGTACACTTTAGGAAGTCCAGCAGAAAGAGAAGCAGAAACAGAAAAAGAAATGATGGTCTGCACCTTAGCTGGAGCAAAGTAGTGCAGCATAAAATATAATTTTCTTTGCTGCTTCTACAATATATAATAAGCAGTGTATTCCAAACCTAACCGCTGTCCAGCTCTCACAGCATCCAGCACTTTCTTAAATAATACTGCCCCAATGGCTTGCTTCCTTGTCATGTTCACTGACTTAAATTGTCCATTCAGAGTGACGACTCCTCCCAGATAACATTTTACTTCCCAGCCATGCAATTTCCTAGCAAGGAGGAATCTGACCACCACTTTATTATGTTTAATAAAGTAAGCATACAGCTTCACTTTGTGGCATTAGGTCACTTGCCTTAAAGTGGAGTTCCACCCTAAAAAAAAAATGTCATTTATGTGCATTAAAAAAATAAAATAAAAAAAACATTTGGAGAAAAAAAATGTTTTGGTTACCTCTAAATGCCTGTTGCTAGGGGGTCCCTCATAGTCTGCCTCCTTCAGCGCCTGGGCTCTTGACGTCACTTCCCTTGCAGGAAGGGAGATCAGCTCTGCCCCCTCCCTCTTGTCAATCATCTGGGACACGTCACAGGTCCCAGATGATTGTGCGGCCAATCACGGTGCGCGGCGCCGCTCGCGCATGCGCAGTGGGTGCCCACAGTCACAATGGTGGTGCCGCCGAGCAGAGGGGGGGCCGAGCGGGGCTTCGATCCCCCGCATCGCTGGACCCTGGGAAAGGTAAGTGTCCGATTATTAAAAGTCAGCAGCTGCAGTATTTGTAGCTGCTGACTTTTATTTTTTTTAAGCAGAACAGTAAAAAAATAAATAAAAAAAAAAACATTAATTATATTGCAGCTTACCAATTCTTAGAATGATGGCTGCATTTCGTTTTTAGGCTTTCTTCTTTTACATCTGGTGATCCGACCCCAAAGTCTGTTGAATTTCACATGTTCTCCTGCAGAATGTATCAGTTTATGTGGATGAAATAAACCGCTTAACATTGGCAGGGGTGATAAAAATGATCAGCTTATCTTTATTTATGCAAAATCTGTATCCAAAAAGGAAAAGAAAAAACAGTTGTAACTGATTATAAAGTTTGAGCTGAAGTTTGGCTTCAATTTGTTAGTGTAATTAAATATGCTAATATAGTTAACACTACCTCCCCCCAGACTGATAATGCTGCTTTCTGCTGTACCTCCAGTCCTCATTCATCCAGAGTTGTATGTCACTAATACAGGAGGTGTGTTAATGGCAAAATCACCGGGGAAAACAAAGGGGAAAAAAGCCAAAAAAAACAAAACGGATAGGTAGGTAATAATAGGTGATGTAGGTAATAGATCAATAGTGCAGAATAACCCAACCAAAGAGCAGCAGTTTACTGCCTGATAGGTATACAGGTCCTTCTCAAAAAATTAGCATATTGTGATAAAGTTCATTATTTTCTGTAATGTACTGATAAACATTAGACTTTCATATATTTTAGATTAATTACACACAACTGAAGTAGTTCAAGCCTTTTCTTGTTTTAATATTGATGATTTTGGCATACAGCTCATGAAAACCCAAAATTCCTATCTCAAAAAATTAGCATATCATGAAAAGGTTCTCTAAACGAGCTATTAACCTAATCATCTGAATCAACTAATTAACTCTAAACACCTGCAAAAGATTCCTGAGGCTTTTAAAAACTCCCAGCCTGGTTCATTACTCAAAACCGCAATCATGGGTAAGACTGCCGACCTGACTGCTGTCCAGAAGGCCATCATTGACACCCTCAAGCAAGAGGGTAAGACACAGAAAGAAATTTCTGAACGAATAGGCTGTTCCCAGAGTGCTGTATCAAGGCACCTCAGTGGGAAGTCTGTGGGAAGGAAAAAGTGTGGCAGAAAACGCTGCACAACGAGAAGAGGTGACCGGACCCTGAGGAAGATTGTGGAGAAGGACCGATTCCAGACCTTGGAGGACCTGCGGAAGCAGTGGACTGAGTCTGGAGTAGAAACATCCAGAGCCACCGTGAACAGGCATGTGCAGGAAATGGGCTACAGGTGCCGCATTCCCCAGGTCAAGCCACTTTTGAACCAGAAACAGCGGCAGAAGCGCCTGACCTGGGCTACAGAGAAGCAGCACTGGACTGTTGCTCAGTGGTCCAAAGTACTTTTTTCAGTTGAAAGCAAATTTTGCATGTCATTCGGAAATCAAGGTGCCAGAGTCTGGAGGAAGACTGGGGAGAGGGAAATGCCAAAATGCCTGAAGTCCAGTGTCAAGTACCCACAGTCAGTGATGGTCTGGGGTGCCATGTCAGCTGCTGGTGTTGGTCCACTGTGTTTTATCAAGGGCAGGGTCAATGCAGCTAGCTATCAGGAGATTTTGGAGCACTTCATGCTTCCATCTGCTGAAAAGCTTTATGGAGATGAAGATTTCATTTTTTAGCACGACCTGGCACCTGCTCACAGTGCCAAAACCACTGGTAAATGGTTTACTGACCATGGTATTACTGTGCTCAATTGGCCTGCCAACTCTCCTGACCTGAACCCCATAGAGAATCTGTGGGATATTGGGAAGAGAAAGTTGAGAGACACAAGACCCAACACTCTGGATGAGCTTAAGGCCGCTATTGAAGCATCCTGGGCCTCCATAACACCTCAGCAGTGCCACAGGCTGATTGCCTCCATGCCACGCCACATTGAAGCAGTCATTTCTGCAAAAGGATTCCGGACCAAGTATTGAGTGCATAACTGAACATAATTATTTGAAGGTTGACTTTTTTTGTATTAAAAACACTTTTCTTTTATTGGTCGGATGAAATATGCTAATTTTTTGAGATAGGAATTTTCGGTTTTCATGAGCTGTATGCCAAAATCATCAATATTAAAACAAGAAAAGGCTTGAACTACTTCAGTTATGTGTAATGAATCTAAAATATATGAAAGTCTAATGTTTATCAGTACATTACAGAAAATAATGAACTTTATCACAATATGCTAATTTTTTGAGAAGGACCTGTATGTGGTTTCTACATAACGATATGTTTGGTCTATTAAAAAATAATGTAATATGTGCAGTATATTTTGATGTGCACTCACTGCAAAGTATAATAGCATTCCTAAAATACTCTTTTTTTAGTTTTAAAATCAGACATTAAATAGAATTTGTGTTGTGCAAATGGCATTGTATTCCCAAAGCCTTTAGTACCACAGAAATGTTTTCTTCTGTTTTTCTATCACAGTGTGTGTTAAATGTTATTATTCTATATAGCTAACACTCTTTTTCTTTAATCTGCTTCCACTCATAAACCCTTTTTTTGATTTCCTTTTTTTTTTCTGTTATTTTCAGAATGTTTTATTGTTTTCAAATATTTGTTATCTGAAACAAGAATACAGACATCAGTGCTATAAAGAGACGTTTCTAAAGATGTGATTACCTAATATGAAGTTTTCAGACTGTACCTGACCGCGTACAATGCTCAGAACAAAAGGTGGACAAACAAGGCTGAGAAATGTCAAACCTTTTACTTTATCTTCTATTCAGTAACTAAACCTGGAAATAAATAAACAAGAGATGAATAAATTACCCTAAATTCAATGTCCTAAAATTTTAGGTCCGATATTTGTAATTTCCCCGTTTGTTAGGGTACTGTCCTTAGAAATCAATAGAAAAATCTTTGATGCCGGATATACTAAGGACAGAATATCCTTCAACAAACTATACGACACGATAGGGACACGGACTATACTCACCCACTCCCTCCACTTCATCAATCCGCTATTGATAAATGATAAATAATCTTTGAGATGCCCTCTAATATAAAATAAAGGTACATTTCAGTCAAACTTTCAAGTAGGGATGAGCTTCGAGTTCGAGTTGAACATGTTCGCGGCAAATTCGAAAAGCCGCAAGCACCCTTTAACAGTCTATGGGAGAAATCTAAAGTGCTAATTTTAAAAGCCGGACGTTTTTTCAGAAGCAATGATTTTAATAATGCTTAAAGTGAAACAATAAAAGTGTAATATTCCTTTAAATTTCATACCTGGGGGGTGTGTATAGTATGCCTGTGAAGGGGCGCATGTTTCCCATTGGAAAATCCAATCATGTGTACGAGGCTTTAGGTAGACTGGTGTAATACAGCAATATCTGGGGACACTGCACAAAGTGTAATTTTTGCAGGAAAAAAAGCTATTTAAAATCACTTGCGGCTATAATGAATTGTCGGCTCCCGTTGTGTTCGGCTCATCCCTACTTTCAAGTAAAACTTTGGAATGCAGAGGAGGCATAGCATAGTTGCTGAATTTTTCAACTTTTCATCCAGATATTGCTGTAATACACCAGTCTACCTAAAGCCTCGTACACATGATAGGATTTTCCAATGGGAAATGTGTGATGTCAGGCTGTTTGGGGAAAAACTGACCATTTTTGGGACCATTGACATTTATACAGTGATCAGTGCTATAAAATATCATTGATTACTGTAAAAATGACACTGGCAGTAAAGGAGTTAACCACTAGGGGGCTAGGAAAGGGTTGAGTGTGTCCTGGGGAGTGTTTCCAACTGTTGGGGGATGGGCTACGACACTTCACTAATCATAGCTTCCGATCACAGGGAGCTATGATCAGTGACAGTGTCACTAGGCAGAATGGAGAGATGCTTGTTTACATTAGCATCTCCCCATTCTTCAGCTCTGTGAGACGGCGATCGAGTTTGCGGGACCTGCGAACCGACTGACGGAGCTCCCGGCAGGGTCACGCGCCGCCAGCGGCACGCACGTGACCACACAGTGGCAAATTCAAACGGACGTACCTGTATGCCCATTTGCCCAGCCGTGCCATTCTGCCGACGTAAAAGTTCATGCGGCAGTCGGCAAGTGGTTAGGATCAAAGATACAACTATGTTGGTGCTCCTTGTTAATTTTACATTGTATTTTTTTAAATGTAACTGCCTACTCCCAAACCATCATTTGAAGTAATACACATAGCCAAGTATTATTCTACGCAATTGTTTTATTGTGCATTAAAAAAAGAAAACAAATCAAATTATACATGCTATCTGCCAATAGAATGTAACCAAAAAGTGCATTCTATGCATTCAAAAATATAGAAAATCTAACAAATCAAATCATTATTATTTAACAAAAAAATAAAAGCCTCATGAATGTGTCCTGCTTCTTAATACTGTATAGGGGGTCAGCAATGACAAGAGTTGGTGAAAGCAGGGGTCCGTTATCCTGAGATAATTACGAAAAACAGGATTATTCTCCTGGAACTCCTGCAGCAAAGGCATATGACATAATTGGTCACGATTAATAAAGCAACCAATTTTTGGTGCAAGAACTCCTCCTCCTCCTGTTTCTGGACTGGACTTGGGTCAAAGCAATAACTCCAAGGCCAATAATAAATAACATGTTATCTCCTCCAATTCCGCAACATGTCTGGTTGACGAACGGCCATTCAGAAACAAACTGAAAAGCATGAAATGAAAAGCGTGAACGGAAAAGCACTAAATCAAAAGTGTGAAATTGAAAGCGTGAATCAACACTTACTGAACTTCTACTAACACGACATTAGCAGAAGGAGCCCAAAGGGTGACGCTAAAGAACTGTCATCTGGAGCAGTGATCGCTGTCATGTCAGTGGGAGCCCATCCCCCCACTGTTAGAATCACTGCCTAGGACACACTTAACCCCTTCATCGCCCCCCAGTGTTTAACCCCTTCCCTGCCAGTGTCATTTACACAGTAATCGGTGCATTTTTATAGCACTGATCGCTGTATAAATGACAATGGTACCAATATAGTCTCAAAAGTGTCCGATGTGTCCGCCATAATGTCGCAGTCACAATAATAATTGCAGATCGCCGCCATTACTAATAAAAAAGATTAATAATAAAAATGCCATAAAACTATCCCCTATTTTGTAGACGCTAAAACTTTTGCGCAAACTATTCACTATACGCTTATTACAATTTTTTTACCAAAAATATGTAGAAGAATACATATTGGCCTAAACTGAGGAAAAAATATTTTTTTATATATTTTTTGGGGATGTTTATTATAGCAAAAAGTAAAAAATATAGCTTTTTTTCAAAATTGACGCAATTTTTTTTGTTTATAGCGCAAAAAATTAAAACCACAGAGGTGATCAAATACCACCAAAAGAAAGCTCTATTTGTGGGAAAAAAAGGACTTCAATTTTGTTTTGGTGTAACATCGCACGATCGCGCAATTGTCAGGTAAAGCGATGCAGTGCCGAATCGCAAAAAGTCCTCTGGTCAGGAAAGGGGAAAAATCTTCCGGGGCTGAAGCGGTGAAAGCAGAAAGTAAAAAAATCTATATATATATATTTTTTCATTTATATTGCAAAAAAGAAAAAACCCAATGGTGATCAAATACCACCAAAAGAAAGCTCTATTTGCATGAAAAAAAAATAAACAAATTTTGTTTGGGTACAGTGGTGCATGGCCGTGCAATTATCAGTTAAAGTAGCACAGTGCCGAATAGCAAATAATGGCCTGGTCATGAAGGAAGTAAAACCTTCCGGAGCTGAAGTGGATTTATCTTTGTAAGTTTTCTGTCTTTAAAAAAAGCAATACATTTTACAAAAAAAAAAATATATATATATATTTTTCTCAACTTGTAGGCAGTATAAATGAAACTATGTTATGTGTGGCGATGGCAGTAATAATATTGTGTGCTGTTTTTTATGGTCCTATAAATACATTAAAATGAATCAACATTGGATTGCCTTCATTTCATTGACATGTTTTGACATTTTGTCTGAAACATCAGGTCACAGTATCTGGCAAGTGAGCGCTCTGTGGGACGTGCAACTGAAAGGTGAAGATTCATGAGCATTTGATGAAATGTATTTTGAAGGTATGGCAGGCATTGTTTGATCATTGGTCAACATATAGTTGCCATATCCCCCAAAGCTATGTCCTCAGTTTAAAATGATGGTATTTAAGCTGACATAATAGCCTTTCTGATAAGTAAATAAAAATCCCACAAGCTCCAGCGCTCACAGCAAATGTCTACTACACTGCGTGACCTTCTCTTTCTGTAACTTTTGACGTCCTTGAGACCAAAGAAAGAGTAGAGTACACGCAACCACAGAAACCTAACCTATTTTTTGGACACTTTGTAGTGGAAGGGCTCAGTCATGCCTAACACCTTGTCATGCATTTTGATGCAGTTTCTTGTGTAGGCGAAGTTCACAAATGTAAAAAATAAATTGTTTTCAGTAGTGTCTGTCCACATCAACAGATTGAGATGCAGTGCATGGAAAACCATCCAGCAGACAGCACTGACCTGCACTTCTGTACAGTAATTAGGTCATTTTCAACAGTTTTATGAAAACGTAACTTATCTAAGTACTAAATCAAGTAGAATATTCCCATTACACGCATAATGCCGCGTACACACGAGCGGATTTTCCGTCGGAAAAATCTTGGATGTTTTTTCAGATGGAATTCCGCTCAAGCTTGGCTTGCATACACGCGGTCACACAAAAGTTTGCTGAACTTTCGACCGTCAAGAACGTGGTGATGTACAACACTACAATGAGCCTTGAAAATTAAGTTCAATGCTTCCGAGCATGCGTCGAATTGTTTCCGAGCATGTCTCTTGGAATTGGTACAGATGATCGTAATTTCCGATCAAAACTTTTTCCGACCGAAAACTTGAGAACCTGCTCTCAATCTTTTGCTGGCTGGAATTCTGCTAGCAAAAGTCCGATGGAGCATACACACGGTCGCATTTTCCGACCAAAAGCTCTCATCTGACTTTTGCTGGCGGAATTTCCGATTGTGTGTACGCGGCATTACTTTAGTTGCTTGAAGCAAGTGCATCCTGTAGCAGCTGGGATCTGGTGTCAATACAAGTCAATACAAGTTGCCAGTACACTATAGATATTCAGAATAACGTCAACAAATGTATTAATAATCTATTAGTAATGTTTTTGGAATTTAATTTCTCTGACATATTTATTTGAAAATGTATTAAGATGCATCAAAGCTGTGAATTGAAATGCTTAGGGGCCACGCAGGACCCCTTCATCAGGATCATCAAATGTCAAACATCACATGCCTGATCCCACTGCTGCTCAGAATGAAAGAAACACACTCCAGTGACACGTAGGTTTGCTCACCTCCACATTTTATTATTATTATACAGGATTTAGTTTGTGCAGTGCTTTACAATGTAGAGGGGGTACAGTACAATTACAAAACAGTTCAATACAGAAGGGATGGAAGGGGCCCTGCTTGTGGAGCTTACAATCTAAAGGCACATGGCCTCTAGGCTTCATAAGAGGTCAAAAGTCCTTTTCCCATAAACAGATATAACTTAACCTCCCTGGCAGTAATCCCGAGTGTGGCTTTTCAGTACCAAAAGCGGTAACCCCGAGCCACACTCGGGATCGCATCGCAGGATCCAAGCAAAGTTACTTACCTTGTTCCCCAGGATCCTGCAATGTCTCCCCGCTGCGTGTGCGAGCTGTCCTCTGCCAGATCTATCACAGCGCTGGGCTCCGTTCCCTGCGAGCGTTGCGACACACAGGGATGGAGAACGGCTCCAAATTCAAAAAGTAAAAAACACACAATACATACAGTATACTGTAATCTTACAGATTACATTTTTGTATCAAATTATTTCACATCCCTTTTGTCTCTAGTGTTTTGTCCAGTGCCCTGCATGAAGTTTTATATTATATATACTGTTCTTTCTGCCTGGAAACTTGAGATTGTCCATAGCAACCAAAAAGTGTGCCTTTACATCAAAAACGGTTTTAGGACAGCTAGAAAACAGCGATAATAAATTAGAATCACTTGCAGAATTGAGCGATAGTGATTTGTGGGGAAATCCGTCATCAAACACTGAAAGTAATGACAGCGAAAATTCTGCAACTGAGCAAATGTCTGTGTTTTTGATTTGATTACATTATTGAATAATTTTTATTATATTATTTGTTATAATTATTTATAGTTATTTATTATATTATAATTTATGATTGCGTGTTTCAAACTTTATCATACCTGGGATGTCTACTAGACTCTTGTTTGGACAGATTTAAGTGAGTTATTCTTAAGAATTACAGGCCTACAATATAAAACGCCAAATTTCCATGCAAAACAATTGTACCGTTTTGAGCATCAAAAATCTGAAATAATCATACTGCCAGGTAGGTTAATGGTCTGCTTTCCACTTCTACTTCTTCAACGCTCCTCCACATATCACATCAAACAAGTACATATTGGACAGAGAAGAAACTTAAAGTGTTCCCTGTATACTTTATTGAGATCAAAGCGCACACTCACATAATAAGATTAAAAAAAATAGCTCAAAAGGTAAATGTCGTCTTCTATCCATCTGTACATCTCTACTGAACTGACATTGCTGTAACTTTTTTGGTAAATGTCGTCTTCTATCCATCTGTACATCTCTACTGAACTGACATTGCTGTAACTTTTTTGGTAAATGTCGTCTTCTATCCATCTGTACATCTCTACTGAACTGACATTGCTGTAACTTTTTTGGTAAATGTTGTTTGCTGCCATAGCTTTAAACTTCTATATTTAATGCTAGCTATATAACAAACACAATGCTATAGAAACATTACTGGTGATTGATTCCCCATCCCATTTGGCTTGAGTGATCAAGAGGGGTAATTAGCTTTACGACCCTAGCCTGTGTCTGGTCTGGTATTGCCCATCTCCTCTCCCATATTCAGGTGCCTCATATCTGACCCTATAATGACCAATTGAGAAATACATGCCTGCTTAGTCTCCCTATAAATGTAAAGCATCCTATGGGGTGGCGCAGACAGGGGCAAGGCGCAGACATGGTGGCTCTTTCCTGAGTGGCTCTGTCACGAGTGATGCGCAGTGTCACCAACGCAGTTTAACGAAAGCATGATAACTAAAGCTGCAAGAAGATACAACACAAACTCTGGTCAACTCTGTGATTATAAGCAAGTCAGCACCTGATATTAAGTTAGATTTCCACTCTCTATCATGTTCCTTCTTCTCTTCCTTCTAACATCCGTGTCTTCTATCCTCAAATTATCCTTACTCTACCCCTCCTCTCTACCCTGCAGCATGCACATATCTCCCTCACTCCTACCCTCTCCCTACTACTCCACCCATCATCTCCTGCATTTGCTGTACCCACATTCTGACATAAACACCAGGACCACTAAACACGTGCGCTTATGCACATCCCACTCCCATCTTGCCTTCCTCACCCTCCTCCTTCTCCTGGTCTCGGGGGACATTTCACCTAATCCTGATCCGCCATTTTCCAACTGCAAGCCACATACCCTATACCCCACCCCCTCTGGCAACCACCGTAATCCAATCAGCTTAATTTCTATACCACTGCTTCCTCAAAGCAGCCCACCAATCTCATGCGCCCTCTGGAATGCCCGTTCAATCTGTAACAAGCTTACATCTATACATGACCTCTTCATCTCTCATGGCTTTAACATACTCACCATAACTGAAACCTGGCTTCAAAATTTGGACTCAGCTTCTCCTGCTGCCCTATCCCATGGTGGCCTCCATTGGACTCACTCCCCCAGACCTAATGGACAGAAATGAGGTGGAGTTGGATTCCTTCTATCCCCACAAAGCACCTTCCAAGTCCTTCCTATCCCTCCCTCTCTATCCCTCCCTTCTTTTGAGATGCACTGTATCCGTCTGTTTTCTCCTATTTCTCTGAGGATTGCAGCAATTTATCGGCCTCCCGGACCTATATTGCGCTTTCTTGATGACTTTGCTGCCTGGCTACCCCACTTTCTCTCCTCTAAAATACCCACTATAATTCTTGGCGACTTCAACATTCCTGTCAATGTTAACAGCCCAACTACAGCTAAACTTCTCAACTTAACCTCTTCTTTTGACCTAACCCAATGGACACATACTTCCACCCACTCCAATGGTAATACCCTTGACCTTGTATTCTCCCATCTCTGCAATCCCTGCAACCTCACGAACACCCCCTTTCCACTCTCTGATCACAACCTCATCAGTTTCACTGTATCCTTGCCTCCAACCAACCATCCCTCCAAGCAGCAAACAATTACTTGTAGGAACCTTCGCCACTTTAACCCATCTCTTCTCTATTCTGCTACTGACCATCTATATGACATAATATCTCCCCTGTCCTGTCCTGACCTGGCCACCTCTGTCTACAACAGTTCACTCTCATCATCACTAGATGCACTTGCTCCGCTAACCACACGCAGAATCAGGCCCCGACCGTTACAACCATGGCAAACTGACAACACTAGAAATCGCAAGAGACATTGCCGTGCTCTTGAACGACTGTGGCGTAAAACCAAATGCCTGCACGATTTCACCCTATATAAATCTGCCCTTCTAAAATACAATTCCTGCCTCCATGCTGCCAAACAAACCTACTTTGTCTCTCTTATTAATACCTTGTCATCTAGTCCCCGTCGGCTCTTCTCAACCTTTAACTCTCTGCTTCGTCCCCCACCCCCTCTACCCACTAACTCACTCACTGCCCAAGAGATTGCCAATCACTTCAAAGACAAGATTGATGCAATTCGTGAGAATACCTCCACTGTGCGTACACCTTCCCCACCCAACATACCTTGCCTAACGACACTTTCAACACTCTCCTCCTTTGAATTGGCTACTATTGAAGAGGTTACAAAACTTTTCTCAGATGCCCACCTAACCAATTGTCCCTTGGATCCTGTTCCCTCACAACTACTACGGTCACCCTCTTCTTCTATCCTATGCTCCCTCACTCACATCTTCAATATTTCCCTCTCTAGTGGCACCTTCCCCTCCCCTCTAAAACATGCGCAGGTCACTCCCATACTTAAAAAGCCCTTCCTGAACCCCACCAACCTGAATAACTTAAGGCCCATCTCATTGCTCCCATTCTCCTCTAAACTTCTAGAGCGCTTAGTCTACAACCGTCTTAGCTCCTACCTCAGTGAAAATAACCTTCTTGACCCTTTACAGTCTGGCTTTCGCTCGCAGCACTCCACGGAAACTGCCTTACTAAAACTCACTAACGATTTACTAACTGCTAAATCCAACAGCCAGTACTCCATACTGCTACTACTTGACCTCTCTGCAGCCTTTGATACTGTTAACCACCCGCTCCTTCTCAATAAACTCCATTCCCTTGGCCTTAAAGATTCTGCTCTATCCTGGTTCTCTGCCTATCTATCACAGCGCTCCTTCAGTGTTACCTACAACTCTGTCTCCTCCTCTCCATTGCCCCTTTCTGTGGGGGTCCCCCAAGGCTCTGTTCTTGGACCCCTTCTCTTCTCCATCTACACCTCCTCCCTTGGTCACTTGATAACCACCCACGGCTTCCAATACCACTTATACGCCGATGACACCCAAATCTATCTGTCTACTCCTCACCTCACTCCTTCAGTCTCCTCTCGCATTACTAACTTACTAACTGACATCTCAGCATGGATGTCGCACCACTTCTTAAATTAAATCTCTCTAAAACTGAGCTATTAATATTCCCCCCCCCCCGTGCCCCCCTCCATGACTTTTCCATCAAAATCAACAATGCAACCATCAGTCCCTCCCCTCACGCCAGGGTACTCGGTGTAATCCTAGACTCGGACTTGTCATTTCAGCCTCAAGTCCAATCGCTGTCAAAAGTTTGTAGACTTCACCTCCGTAACATCTCTAAAATTCGCCCCTTTTTAACAAATGACACCACCAAGCTCCTCATTCACTCCCTTGTTATCTCTCGCCTTGACTATTGCAACTCCCTTCTCATTGGCCTGCCTCTCCATAGGCTCTCCCCTCTTCAGTCTATCATGAATGCTGCTGCCAGACTTATCCACCTTACCAACCGTTCAGTGTCTGCCAACCCTCTCCTCCAATCCCTACACTGGCTCCCAATCACCCAGCGAATTAAATTCAAAATACTAACCACAACTTACAAAGCCATCCACAGCTCTGCCCCGAGCTACATCACCAATCTTGTCTCCAAACATATCCCAAACCGTCCTTTCCGCTCTTCTCAAGATCTCCTCCTGTCAAGCTCTCTTGTTTCCTCCTCCCATGCTCGTCTCCAGGATTTCTCCAGAGCCTCTCCCATCCTCTGGAACTCGCTACCTCAACCTGTCCGGCTATCCCCTACTCTAGCTACCTTCAGGCGATCCCTGAAAACTCATCTCTTCAGGGAAGCCTATCATGTCTCCAACTAATCTTCTACCACTTCCATCAGCTCATTCCCCACAGTTACAACCTTTTGTATCACCTCCCCCACCCTAATAGATTGTAAGCTCTTCTGAGCAGGGCCCCCTTAATCCTCTTGTATTTTATTGTATTATAACTGTATTGTCTCCCTTTTATATTGTAAAGCGCTGCGTAAACTGTTGGCGCTATATAAATCCTGTAATAAATAAATAAATAATACATTTTTTCTCTTTCATGTATATATACAATATATTACCAGAAGTATTGGGACACCTGCCTTTACTAGTCTGTAGGGTTCAATATTGAGTAAGCCCACCCTTTGAAGCTATAAGAGCTTAATTTCTAGACATGTGCAATTCGTTTAGTTTTTTCGTTTTTTTTTTTCGTTATTTTCGTTTGTTCGTTTTCGTACAAATAACAAATCATTCGAATCGTACGAATCCGAAAAACAACGCAAATCCGAAAAAAACTAATTAGAAACAATGAATGTACGAATGAAGAAAATCCGAAAAACGAAAACAGGAACAACGAAAATGACCGAAAAAATTCGTACATTCGTAACTTTTTTTTTGTTGTTGAATTGGTAATTTTCCGTGTCCCTTAAGCCCCATACACACGCGCGGACAATCCGTGGACCAGGTCCGTCGGACCATGTCCGTCATACTTTGTCTGATGTTGGTTTTGCGTACACACGATCGGACAAAGTTGTCGGAAAATCCGATCATTCTGAACGTGGTGACGTTTGTTGCCTACGACGGGACTACGTAGAGACTAGTAGCCAATAGCTTTGGTCTTGTAATGTGATCTGAGCATGCGTAGCACTTTGTCCGGTCGGACAAGCGTACACACGCTCGGATTTGGTGTGATCGGACCGTGTTGACGGCAAAGTTTTCCAGCAGGAGATAAGACTTTGTCCGTCGGCCAAACCGACGAACACTGTCCGATGGTGCATACACACGGTCTGATTTTTCAACAACCTTGTCCGATCGGACAGAATCCATGAAAAAGTCCGACCGTGTGTATGGGGCTTAACAATGGTGCTGCTTAATGTGCTTCGAATGGATTGAACAAAAAAAATTTGTACATTCGTAACTTTTTTTTCGATTCGTAAATTTTTTTTTCGATTCGTAAATTTTTTTTTCGATTCGTAAATTTTTTTTTCGATTCGTAAATTTTTTTTTCGATTCGTACATTTTTTTTTCGAGTCGTAAATTTTTTTTTCGATTCGTAAATTTTTTTTTCGATTCGTAATTTTTTTTTTTCGATTCGTAACTTTTTTTTTTTTCTATTCGTAATTTTCCGTGTCTCTTACAATGGCATTGTTTAACGTGCTTCGAATGGATTGAACAAAAAAAAATCGTACATTCGTAACTTTTTTTTTTTTTCGATTCGTAACTTTTTTTTTCGATTCGTAACTTTTTTTTTCGATTCTTAAATTATTAAAATGTAATAATAGCATACACATTACATAAAATTATGAATTATGCTCCGATTACGAATCTACGAATGTTATGAATGTTAAGAATGTACGAATAAATACGAATGCGTCCGAATTTCGAATAAACGAATAAACGAAAATTAAACTAACGAAAAAATGAATCAACGAAAAAATAACTCTTACGAATGTACGAATCGTTACGAATACGAACACCGACGACTTACGAATTTACGAATCGTTACGAATCAACGGAAACAAAAAAAAAATAAACTATTTTTTTTCGGAAACGAAAAAAACAAAACTAAAATAAACAAATTTTTTTGTTGTGCACATGTCTATTAATTTCTTCTGGGCTGTCCACAAGGTTTAGGAGTGTGTCTATGGGAATGTCTGATCATTCTTCCAGAAGCACATTTGTGCAGTCAGGCACTGATGTTGGATAAGAAGGCCTGCCTGGCAGTCTCCGCTCTAATCCATTCCAAAGGTGTTCTATCGGGTTGAGGTCAGGACTCTGTGCAGACCGTCAAGTTTCTCTACCCCAAAGGAGTGTTGGAGGAATAGAAGCAGAAAGCAGACCATTAAGGTAAAGAAAGTGAAACAAAAGTCCGGATAGCCGGACCATTAAGGTATACCTGTTTATGGGAAAAGTTCTGTTGACCTCTTATGAAGACTAGAGGTCATATGCGGAGGTGAGCAGAACTGCAGGTCTTTTCGTTTTCCTGCAATTGGTCTTTACAAATTGTGGAGTCAGACAAAGAAAAAATGACTAAGCAGTTTGACAGAAAATGTTACCTGTGGCTAATTACTTTTCACTTGTTCTCACTGTTACAATGCGTGAATCCTTCCTTCACTATGTTATTAAACTGTTCTGTTCGGTTCTCTGAATACTGCAAGTCAGGGTCATGCTGGAGGTGAATACACACACATACACACAGGCAGTAAGCTTAGTGATGAAGTGCCTGTTAATAGTGCAGGCTCAGGGTCACTGTGTAAAAGTCTCTCCCTGGCCACTATGCTTGCCACACATGCAAGCGCATTGGCCAGTTGTGCTGTGCTAAGTGACCCCGAGACTGCAAAGATAACAGGCTCCATATTACTAAAAAAGACTTGACAGCTGTGACCGCTTGCCTGATAGGTGCAGCAATTGGGCAGAGAGCTCAATGGTGCTCAGACTGTGGCTTTATCAGGCTCAGCATTACTGAACCACACTGAAAATGGAGTTTCCGGTATAGAGACTCCACTGTGCCTCCATGAATGCCACCAATGGCATCCACCTCAATTGGTTTTACGGGACACTCCATCCTTGCTCAGTGCTGCCTCCCACTGTTTCTCCACAAATGCCAACTGTGGCATCCTCCTCAATTGATTTCCCGAGTTAATTCCAACTTCAGCGTTGCCTCCACCACCTCGTCTCCATACATGTCACCTGTGGCCCTGCAAAGCATACCCTGTCTTTAAGCAGGAAACATTGCACTTACAAATCAAACACTATTTGGTTTTATATTGGTTTGATGTGTTTGTAGCGAGAAGCAAACCAAGCAAATCAACAAGTGAACTGAAGTGGAGAATCTTATCTATCTCCAAAGTAACCAAATAACCCACAAATTTGTGAGGACATTTGTTTTCTCCATTTTGTAAAACTGACTCATACACAGGCTGTGATGAATGAAGGGGAAAGTAAGCTGTAGGGCTACCTACTAAACAGTTATTTACATGTCTTGCCCCTGATCCTTTCAGATATTTGGCTGTTTATTTTTCCAAGAGCAAAAAAGAGTCATTATTGATGGAGGTGATAACATCAAACAAAGAACAGCCTCAGGTTGTGTGTGAACCCTTTGTAAGAGGGGATGATTGGTATGGGGGTCAAAGGGTCAAATGGCACACTTGTTTTTATAAATTAACTCTAAGAGAGTGATGTAGTACAGCAGTGCTTTATATTATTAAGAATGATCGGCAAACCGTTTGTTTTAGTTTTTTTATTGATTTTGCAGCCAAATTACAGATTTTACCTTCTGCAAAATGTAGTTAAATCAGAACCTCTCAATTTCTTAGGTGAAATCTAGAAATACAACGGAAAAAAAAAGAAATACATCCACTGTATTTTTCTTTATTTAGAGTGTACAGTGGTGTGAAAAAGTGTTTGCCCCCTTCCTCATTTCCTGTTCCTTTGCATGTTTGTCACACTTAAGTGTTTTGGAACATCAAACCAATTTAAACAATAGTCAAGGACAACACAAGTAAACACAAAATGCAATTTGTAAATGAAGGTGTTTATTATTAAAGGTGAAAAAAAATCCAAACCATCATGGCCCTGTGTGAAAAAGTGATTGCCCCCTAAACCTAATAACTGGTTGGGCCACCCTTAGCAGCAACAACTGCAACCAAGCATTTGCGATAACGTGCAATGAGGCTTTTACAGCGTCCTGGAGGAATTTTGGCCCACTCATCTTTGCAGAATTGTCCTAATTCAGTTACATTAGAGGGTTTTCGAGCATGAACGGCCTTTTTAAGGTCATACCACAACATCTCAATAGGATTCAGGTCAGGACTTTGGCTAGGCCACTCCAAAGTCTTCATTTTGTTTTTCTTCAGCCATTCGGTGGTGGACTTGCTGGTGTGTTTAGGATCATTGTCCTGCTGCAGAACCCAAGTTCGTTTCAGCTTGAGTACACGAACAGATGGTCGGACATTCTCCTTCAGGATCTCTTGGTAGACAGCAGAATTCATAGTTCCTTTTATCACGGCAAGTCTTCCAGGTCCTGAAGCAGCAAAACAGCCCCAGACCATCACACTACCACCACCATATTTTACTGTTGGTATAATGTTCTTTTTCTGAAATGCAGTGTTCCTTCTACGCCAGATATACTTGGACACACACCTTCCAAAGAGTTCCACTTTTGTCTCATCGGTCCACAGAATGTTGTCCCAAAAGTCTTGGGGATCATCAAGATGTGTTGTGGAGAAATTGAGACGAGCTTTGATGTTCTTTTTGTTCAGCAGTGGTTTTCTCCTCGGAACTCTGCCATGCAGGCCATTTTTGCCCAGTCTTTTTCTGATGGTGGAGGCATGAACGCTGACCTTAACTGAGGCAAGTGAGGCCTGCAGTTCCTTGGACGTTGTTGTGGGGTCTTTTGTGACCTCTTGGATGAGTCGTCGCTGCGCTCTTGGGGTAATTTTGGGTGGCCGGCCACTCCTGGGAAGGTTCACCACTGTTCCATGTCTTCGCCATTTGTGGATAATGGCTCTCACTGTGGTTCGCTGGATTCCCAAAGCTTTGGAAATGGCTTTATAACCCTTTCCAGACTGATAGATCTCAATTACTTTCTTTCTCAATTGTTCCTGAATTTCTTTGGGTCTCGGCATGATGTGTAGCTTTTAAGGATCTTCTGGTGGACCTTACTGTGTCAAGCAGCTCCTATTTAAGTGATGCCTTGATTGTGAACAGGTGTGGCAATAATCAGGCCTGGGTGTGGCTAGAGAAATTGAACTCAGGTGTGGACAACCACAGTTATAGTATGTTTTAACAAGGGGGGCAATCACTTTTTCACACAGGGCCATGATGGTTTGGATTTTTTTTCACCTTTAATAATAAACACCTTCATTTACAAATTGCATTTTGTGTTTACTTGTGTTGTCCTTGACTATTGTTTAAATTGGTTTGATGTTCCGAAACACTTAAGTGTGACAAACATGCAAAGGAACAGGAAATGAGGAAGGGGGCAAACACTTTTTCACACCACTGTATATGGGGAGGGTGTACTTAGGTTGGTTAAGCATATTGCATTTTGGGCTCTCTTTGTGCAGAAGAACAGGTCCAGAATAGTTGGAAGGTGTTTTTGTATCCACAGACATTTAAAGCCAACTGTTAAACCCATCAAAAGCAACATAATTGTGCCTTCTGCATTGAATCCAATGCATATTGGCAAAATAGCAAATGTTTAGCAAACATTTGGGGGGAAAAAAACGCAGTGTTGTTCATCCCCAGTTATTAGTTATCTATCAACATTCACGGGTGTCAAAGTTCTTGTTTGTCAGCATTTGTTTACTCAGTCTGCATATTGATCATCATATTGACCCACCATATGTATTTACACATGTCTAAGACATACATATTTTGAGTAATACAATATATACTTACTGGATTATGTTTTGCATAGCATTTACTTACATAAAAGTTAAACTAATAAAAAATGACTATCATCACAGAGTGGTGCTTTGGATACTCCATAGAATAAACGGTGCCACGTCCCATTCGGTTTTAAAGAGAATTTAGAGTATAAGGGCTTAGACTTTTTAGGAACGACAGAAACGAGTATGTACAAAAATATATTTTATTATATAGACATAACAAATAAGTGTATATTAAAATCCACATTAATAGATCAGCCAGTGGTTAAAATTGCCACTGTCTATAACCATAATGCAATACAAAAGGAAATTATTTTATAGTAACAGTAAATCCCAGAGTGTGGTTATATTGCAGTGAAACAAACTTAATCTTGCTCTACATGTTACATGCCATGCTCTTCTTCAGGAGAATTGGGGTGATATGTAGTAGATAATATAGAATTGCAGCTAAAAACACACAAAGTGCAAGCCAGCTGCTGAGGAGTCGAGTAAGCCCGTCAAGAAGTGTAGTTAGGTATATAAAATTGGTTTCAAAGAAAGCCAGCAGCTGCAGATGGAGAGATGGATATTGGTTGACAGAATCAAAGGTAAAATAAGATATATAATAACAAGGAACACTTCCAAAGAATTTGCTTTGTAATAGTTAATGCCAGTAGTTAAGATACCATCTATAGCCAGGAAGCAGACGGCCCCCCAGAAAAGAGCGGAATGCTGGGCGATCTTAAATGGGAGCTCCTCAGAAACACAAGCCGCCACTTCAATGACACAACGGTGAATGTAGCCAAGTGCGTGTGCCCCCTATAGCCCTTAAAGCGGCCACCATATAGCTACGGCGATTCGTGCAGGGGAGCCAACCTGCTGCCATATAACGATGTCGGCTGGTCAGCAATTAGTTAAAATGATTCACAATCTTGAGGCACCCCATTCAAAAATTTAAAAAATTCAATTTAGCAACATTCACACATGTAGGACACCCAATGTTGCAGGTGATGTATTAATCCAAAGCAAATACACCTTTGCACACTGGTGTTGACTAGTATTCCAGTATTTCTCTTCTCCCTCAGTTTCTCCTCTTCACTCAGCTAATATGACCCCGGTGTCTGTGCTGAGATTTACACTCTGTTTGTCATGGTGACAGTTTTACCTGAAAAAGTAATGGTCAATATGACATTTTAGAGTTGTCATCGGGGCAACAAGTAAAGAAATCTTCCAAATGGAACATCTGTTCATATGACAACATTTGGATGGGAATAGTGTAGCAAGATTTTCTTTAATTTCTTATTGAGTCTCCAGGACAAGAAGTTAAAGGAAATCTCCCCAATAAGACACAGGGGTTGATTTATTAAAACTGAAGAGTGCGAAATGTGGTGCAGCTGTGCACGATGGCCAATCAGCTTCCAACTTCAGCTTGTTTAATTAAGATTTCACCAAAAAAAAATGGAAGCTGATTGGTTTCTATGCTGAGCTGCACCAGATTTTGCACTTTCCAGTTTTAGTAAATAAACCCCAGAGATGGTAAAACTGATGGAGGTTTTAACCCTTTCCTACTCTAAAATTCTCTTGTATACTCTTTCATTTTGGTACTTCTAGTGACTCGCGCTGTGCAAGAGAAAGGCTGCACATGTCTATGATGCCTCGTCCTAAATCCAGCTCTGAAATAAAATATGAAATATCAATAATACTTTCTGCAGTACTGTGTTATAAATCAGTATCATTACTAAAAGATTAAAACAGGTCATCACAAAACTATTCTACAGAAAAGAACCTGCTTACTGTCTAACACAAAGAAAGCAGGCAAAGTATCCTTTTGGCTCATTATGACTGGAGACTATTTTCACAGCTGCATTGTCCTAGGTCAGCAATATTGCTTAATTTCATTGACAATTCTCTTATGCTCTCTTTAAAAGACACAATCCAGATTTGAATATTTTAACAGGCTTAAAGATTTAACAACCCATGGTAGTCTGTGTATTTTCAAACAGATGTACATATGCAAAACACTTTGATAAAATGACTTGTCTCCAAGGACCAATGGTCTATCTAAAGCAAATCTCTAACTGTCTCGGAAGTCTAGGTCATGTCTGTTTACAATTGTGTTGTAACTGCTTGTAAGAAAAAGCTGTTGCAGATTCAAAGAAGGCTTTATAATACATTTGTTTTATGCTATATAGGGACACTATTCTACTGCCTGAGTTTAGCATCTCCAAGACGCATTAAAATATGCTTTTTTATGCATTTGTATTTCTGTATCTAAGACATATGTATGTACTTTGTAGAATTTTCTGCTAAGTACACAGAAGATTATTCTGGGGGGAATATGTTAGAGCAGCCACCTAAAACGCAGTTTTACATTAAGATGTAAAGCCATTATGTGTTTTTGCTTGGTGTACAGTTCTAAAAGGATTGTTTTACAGTTACATAATATTAATGTTGAACAATTTGTAATAGATGTAAAAGAAAACTATAGGATAAGCTACTTTTCCCATTGAAAATACATTGTTTAATATGCCATGAACTTGTTTGCGATGGATCTTACTCACTGGGACTTGTAGACATAAAGCCTTGGATATGATAAAGATAGCCATGGATCAAGATATTTGGCTACTAAACTTGACCAGCAGGTAGCACTTTCATCAGGTGGGAAACCAGCTCTGTGATAGTCATTAGCAGGGTGGGGAAATTGTTTTCTAAGCCAGGCAGCTTGAAGAGCCACCAGAGGCTCAGGTCTGAATTAAAACAAATAGGATACTTTGGATTCTTGGGTCTTTTTGACCCACCACATCATAATCTGAATCTCTGTACCCTTTTGAAGGTTCTCAAGCAATAAGTGGATAATAATTTTTTTTATACATTGCAGCTTATGAAGTTTGAACTAAATAGCTCTATTGTTATTAGGAGGTATATGTACTATTAAAAGCAGTGGTTCTTGGTCACAGTTGCCCATTAGGGCACAAATATGTGATTGGCTTTGCCTCCTAATGATAGCTCCTGTTTGCCTAGTATTACATGTATTCAGTGTCTGACTTCCCATTTACCGACCCCCCCAGCTTAGTCTACCATTTGTGCTTGCCTGCCTCCTACTCTGACCTTGGCTTGTTTCCTGGATCTTCTTCTGCTTTTGTACTCTGCACACACGAGTGGTCTCGGCATCCTAAGCTGGGCCTACCTGTGGGCCGTGACCTGGTTCCAGCTTGTTGCAAGTCCATCCCCACCATCAAGGGCCCTGGTGAAGAAGCAGGCTGGGGCCTAGGTCCTGCACCCTGGGGAACACAGAGTTGGCATTCTTTGAGGGCTCACTACCACTGAAATATGACATGTATTGCCAAAGCCAAATTTTAACTTTTAAAAGTTAGAGTAAGGAACAGTTAGGCTTTTTTTCATTGCCTGTGTCTTGTTGGGGAGATTTCAGCCTTTATCCTGGAGACACGAAAATAAATAAGTTGAAATTGCTCCAAAAGTAGTAAAACTCCCCTTGTATATACTTGGTACTGAAATAGGTGTCTTCATTGAAAGATATTCTTTGGACTGTTTCAGAGACAGTCATATACTTTTGGATTTCTAAAAAATGTTGTCATTGTGACAATGGTCACGAAGATATATAGGGTTTACTAAAGATGGAGAGTGTAAAGTCAGGCACACTTCTGCATAGAAACCAATCAGCTTCTAATCTCTAACGCTTCTAACGCTTCTAAAGTGAGTCTGATTTTGCACTCTTTAGCTTTAGTAAATAAACCCTATAGTGAGGTTCAGTCTCCACAGCAGGGGCACAGAAAGACAGGGGATCTAGATATTCTCTGCTCTGTTCAAAACAAAAAATAAAACTTTTTGCACTTGGCCAATGTATTACTTATTGAAAGTGTATCTATAACCAAAGGCCTCTTGCACACAGCCTTATAGTTTCCAGCACATGGACATACAGTGTAAAACATATCTGTTGTTATGGTGCCCAGGAGCCACAGCTAAAGCGTATTTTAGCCCTTAAGACTGCGTTACAAAAATGCTTTATGTATTTTGCACCAATGCCCGTGGTTATGTGCGCACAGTATTTTCTGTAGTGCAGTCCTTGGAGTTAAAATACACTGCAGCTGTAGCTCCCAGGAGCCACAGCAGACAAATTTTAGCCTTTGGGTGAGATTTACTAAAACTGGTGTATGCAGAATATGGTGCAAGCTCTGCATAGTAATCAATCAGCTTCCAGGGTTTATTGTCAAGGCTTAATTGAACAAGTTGAAGTTAGAAGCTGATTGGTTACTAAGAAAAGCCTGTAGCAAAAAATAAAAAATAATAAAGCGCAGGGCTACATGAAATGTGTACCCTGTAGGCTGGGCTAGTGAGGGTTAAATATTTCCTCAGTTAAGTTGTGCTGACAGGAGATTGGCCAGAGCGGTGTAAGGGGGAGGCAGTGCAGAGGAGAGGTCAGGGGTTCAGACATCCTGTCAGCACACAAGGAAAAGAAAAGTTCCCGCCCGCCCTACTGTTTTTGAGCTTGGGTAAAAATTTTGCTACGATTGTTGTTGTTGGTTGTATGTGTTTTTTCCTTATTTAATTTTCTCTTAGGAGGTGTGGTTGGGTCTTTGGAGGCATTTGGAAGTAAACTGCTGGAATTAGAGTATTGGGACACATCTGAAGTATTGGTCCCCGGTGAATGCCAGTTAAGGTGGATAACTGGGAGTGTATGGTGTATCTGCAGAAGGTGGTTTGTCCCCGAGTCGGTGCAATGCGACAGGGACCATGGAAATGTTTAATCAGATATAAGGTAAAAGAGTTGGATACGTAGTGCCTCCAAGGATCGTCAACCAAAAAGTTTATGCCTTGTTTTTTGTTTATATTGTTAATTATTTTTACTTTAATAAAGGGGCCATTAAACGGGCAGTTTTAATCCAACCTTTGGTGTCAGACTATTTTTAGTAGCAATAGCAGGGGGTTACAATATGGGGACATAAAAATTGGTAGGAGGGGGTAAAAAGGAACAGTATACATATGGGTTAGCTTTTCATGCACAGTTGCACCAAATTCTATGTGCACCAGTTTTAGTAAATCCCCCCCCTGTACGGTTATATACTTGACTTTATAGACCTGAGCAAGAGACCTTTGGTAAAAGATTAATTTTAAAATGAGGAATACATTTCCTGTTTTTTGGCTTTGTGATAGAATTGGTAACATGTCAGATATCTGATGTTTTAGGAAAGCTACACTGTAATTCACACACCTATTATTCAACTTTTGAGATGGTAGATATCAGTGAATAAATAAAATGCTTATTGGATTCCTTGAACAAAGTGCCTGAGGTATAATACCCATCCATTATCACAAATGGCACCTATAAAAACACAGACGATTTCCTTGTAATACACTACATGTAGTAATTCTTGTAAATTACATAAACTGAGGTGTTTGTTGCATCATTGTAGGTATTAGTGCAGAGAAAATGTGATTATTTGTCAGAGCTGACAGGGTTAAACAGTGCTCTCCGGGGGACTCAACAGAAAGTAGTTTTCATTATCTGCTGGGCTCTCTAATTCTCTTTTATCCTCCAAATCTCCTGTAACTAAGAGATGCTCTTCAAAAACATCCGGCTATTAGTGCTTAATTGCAGGTGTGATGTGCTCCTCTCCCACAGAATGGTCAGCTTACTGTATATGGCTTGTGTTAACCATGTAGAGTCTGTCTTGTCTCCCTTACCGTGTTATCCCTCCCTGGTTCTTACCTCTCAAACACCCCTTTTTTTAAGGAAAATAGTAGTTCTTTTTTATAGTAAAGGGTCTGTGATGTTGGAATTGCTTCAACCATTTGTTTGTATATAATATCAGCTTTTGGTAGATCAACGGGGGAGTTTAACTGTCACTGGAATATCTTTGTAAATGAAGGGACTCTGCCCTAAGTTGTTGTGTCCCTAACTAAATTTAATGTTTGTTGCTGCTAGCCCATAATCAGTTTAAAGTGATACTAAATTCTTGTTTAAAAAAAATAAAAAAAAATAACAAACATGTTATACTTACCTGCTCTATGCAGTTGGTTTTGCACAGAGCAGCCCAGATCCTCCTCTTCTCGGGTCCCTCTTTGGCTCTCCTGGCCCCTCCCTCCTGTCAAGTGCCCCCACAGCAAGCAGCTTGCTATGGGGGCACCCGAGCCGAGTCACAGCTCCCTGTGTCTATTCAGACATGGAGCTGTCATTTGGCCCTGCCCCCTCTCTCTCCTGATTGGCAAACTGACTTTGATTGACAGCCACGGGAGCCAATGGCTCCAATGGAACCTGGATGGCCTAGAGATACGTGGACATTGCTGGACAGAGATGGGTCTTAGGTAAGTATTAGGGGGTGCTGGGGCGGCTGCTACACACTTCAGTCTAATCTACATCCGTTTGTTTCCTTAATCTTTATGATTTTCACCAGTCAGTGACCAACAGATCTAATTACTGATCCAATTCCTGTCATGAAAATTATTTATACAGTGATATATCAGCTTGTGGCCTCTGCTTAGATACAACTGGCAATATTGCTTTTAACCACTTGCCTACCAGGCACGAATACCTCCTTCCTGACCAAGCCATTTTTCAGCTTTCAGCACTGTCGCATTTTGAATGACAATTGCGCGGTCATGCAAGGATGTACCCAAATAACATTTTTATCATTTTTTCCCCACAAATAGAGCTTTATTTTGGTGGTATTTGATCACCTCTGCGTTTTTTATTTCTTGCGCTATAAACAAATTAAGAGGGACAAGTTTGAAAAAACACAATATTTTTTACTTTTTATTATAATAAATATCCAATTTTTTTTTTTTAAACAAATTTTTCCTCAGTTTAGACCGATACGTATTCTTCTACATATTTTTGATAAAAAAAAATCGCAATAAGCGTCTATTGATTGGTTTGCGCAAAAGTTATAGCGTCTACAAAATAGGGGATAGATTTATAGCATTTTTATTATTATTATTTTTTTACTAGTAATGGCGGCGATTTGCGATTTTTTATCGTGACTGCAACATTGCGGCGGACATATCGGACACTTTTGACACATTTTAGGGACATTTATACAGCGATCCGTGCTATAAAAATGCATTGATTACTGTATAAATGTGCTTAGGGGGCGCTGCAGGGGTTAATGTGTTCCCTATATGAGTGATTCTAACTGTGGGGGGAGGGGACTGACTGGGGGAGGGGAACGATCGGTGTCCCTATGTACAAGGGGCACACCATCGGTCTCCTTTCCTCTGACAGGACGTTTACACACACAGATCCACGTCCTGCTCAGTTACCGGGCAATCGCGGGTGCCTGGCGGACATCGCGGCCACCAGGCATGTGCATCGGGTCCCCAGCTACGCGGCGGGCGTGCGCCCCCTAGTGGCCAAAAAGCGAGCGCCGTCATATGACGGCGGCCCGCCACAAGAGCTGCACCGTCCCGCCGTCATTTGACAGTGGGCGGTCAGCTACAGGTTAAATGCACATGCACTTTACTTTGACGCGGAGAATAGAGATTAACTTTGCACTTTCAACCATTCATATGCTTTTTATTCAACCATTTGAACTTTCCCCTTATATATACTATCCAAACAGGACATTTTTGGAAAGAAA
>CM053026.1:688150571-688171102 GCA_028564925.1 Lithobates sylvaticus | reverse complement strand
AGGTCGTCACTCTCAGGTCTTCCTTGTACGCTTCCTTCCACGCCGTGGTGCTGGTGCTGGTGGGGTGGCAGAAGGAGGAGGAGGCGGAGCAAGGTCACTATGGCAAACATGTGTGAGTGGGGTAATCCCCCCAGCCATCCCCTAATTTAGGACTTTGAGGATGACATCCTCACACATGCTGCGTTGCCCCACCTCCATACCCTTCATTTTAGTGGCAACCAAGGAGGCAAAGGCCTCCTCGTAGGTGGGTGTGGCATATAGGGAGGCTGAAGCATCTCGGATCAGCTGGAGCGCTGACTCTCCCACCTCCCCCATCCTTTTCGCCCTTCTGTAGGGAAGGCGGAGGGGAGGGACTTGGGAGACAGTCAGGCTCCTACGCCTACCCCCCTGTTGGCTGCCACTACCCACCTCTTGGCTGCCACTAACCCCTGCCTCCTCCTGACTGCCACATTCCACAGCCACCTCCTGGCTGGGGTCTTCCTGTGTATGAAAAAGGGACATAGTTTGAGTTATTTGTTCATCAAAAACACACAATTTTCATCTAGTGACTGTTGCAAAATGTTTACAAATAGTAAATACAAAAAGTTTAGATTCTTGCCCCAAATGTCTCCAACACTACTGTCTGTTGATATGTCAAACACGTTAGGAACTAAGCAATTGGGGATCCTGAATTAACTGAACATCATTTATTATTCCCAAAAATGGTAACAAAACTACTATACCTGGCTCAAGCTGGGCTCCTCCACATCTTCCAGACTGGAAGGCCCAGGTTGGTCCTCGGAAGCCTCATCAGGGGTGGCGCGCATGGAAGGACGCGTGCAAGGAAGAGTCGAGAGTGTCTTCCTGACATTAGCCTGGTCTTTGAGAAAATGGAGCCTGTCATAGTACCAGAGCGTGGGGGCATAGACATCATCTGCTGCAGCTCCAGATGCTTGGGACTTCCGGACCTTATTGCGCTCCCGGAAATAGGTAGTCCTCAGGTTAGCAATTTTTACTCTTAACTTCGCCACGGTTGCCGTGGGGAACGTTGGCTTTACAAATGCCACAAGTTTCTGCATGGCTGCGTACCTCTTTGGTCTGTTTCTATAGTCGCAGTGTTTTGCCTGCCATAATAGGGGCATTTGCCTATATTTATCAATGAAGAGGGGGAGAAAACTCGCATGGTTGAAGCCCTCCATAATCTCTGCAAGACACAACACCACACAAAACACTATAAATAATGTCAGTCAAAAGTCTCCTAATCTTTTCCATAAAGAAGCCTCAAGGTCTAATCAGTCTAGGCTAGTTATGTACCAACGTCAAATTGTACCTTCGTTATAGCGATCGTCTCGTGCGTGAGCTTTCTCTCCCCTCGTCTCACAGATCGTGGATACGACACAGGCGTGTGACGTTTTATATACAGTGCGCATGCGTCAAACTCCGCCCGCCCCTGACGATCTTTCTCGTCTATTCCCCACCCCTTCTCTTTACGGCGCAGTGGGGAGAGCACATGGCGGGGACACAGCAGGTGCGCCCCAAATATCCCACCAACGAGGAGGAGGACGAGGAAAGGCCGAAGGCAGAAACGTCCCGATCCCGGAGCCTGAAATTCAAGGCCTCCAATATGTCATTTGGAGAAATGTTGGAGATGGTGGACATATTAAAGAGGAGCGACTATGATGGGAAGTATGGGCCTTATCTCAACCCCAATGTCCGCAAGGCCAAGATCATGTCTAAAGTTGTGAGGAGGCTGTACAATCATTTTGGGGTACAACGATCCAAGGAGCAACTGAGGAAACGCTGGTCAGACCTGAAACTGAGGGAGGCCGATCAGTACAGAAAGATCAAGCGAGTTCTTCAAAAAAGTAAGTAGTTGTGTTTTGTGTTTGATTTCTTGCTTGCATACTGCTCCATGTGTTTTCATATTTCTGCCATCAATAGATTGTGTTGCTAAATCTTCCTTTTGTACCTTCTCATAGGGGAGGGAAAACACGTGACGTCAGAGGAAACCACCAAACCAACACCTCCCAAAGAAGGGGAAAGACCAGAAGCAGAGGAGGAGGAGGAGGAAGGAGAGATCATAGAAATTGGAGAACTTGTCACCACAACAGGTGAGTGTGGGAGAACACAGCTACTGGTAAGCTAATCAATGTAAAGGCTTGAAGGGCTGTGAAGTCAGCATTTGGAGGGCCCTCCACATCTGGGCCAACGGGCACCACCTAGTTCCTGTTGTGTCGTTTTAAAAAGTTGTGCAATATGCAACAGGCAAGAACTATGTGGTTCAGTTTGTATTCCGCCAAGTTAATCGCCGTCAAGAACAGGCGAAAGCGGCTGGCCAGGATGCCAAAGGTGTTCTCAACAACTCTTCGGGCTCTGGACAGCCTGTAGTTGAAGACCCTCTGGTCTGGGGTGAGGGTCCTCATCGGGAAGGGCCTCATCAGATGGGGAGTCAACGCAAACGCTTCATCTGCGACAAAGACGAAGGGGAGTCCTTCAGCATTCTCCTCTGGAGGTGGCAAGCACAGACTGCCACTTTGGAGACGCCAGTAGAACTCCGTGTGCGCAATGGCACCACCATCCGAGATCCGGTCGTTCATCCCCACGTCCACATACATAAACTCGTATGTCGCCGACACCACCGCCAACATCACTACACTATTAAACCCCTTGTAATTATAATAGTAGGACCCCGAGTTGGGCGGTGGGACGATGCGGACGTGTTTCCCATCAATTGCCCCTCCGCAGTTAGGAAAGTCCCAATGGCTGGCAAAGTGGGAGGCCAAAGTCTGCCATTCCTGTGGCGTGGAAGGGAACTGTGGAGTGAAACAAGAAAAAAAAATTAGTCACTTTGCACATAAACATTGCAAGCAGATTAGACAATCAACATCTTGGAACAAGAGCATACTTTAAAATTTGAGGCTGGAAAGTATTTGCACAGAAAAGTAGAGGGTCCCCTTCGCAGATTACTCACCCCCCATCAATCCCCCCACTTCTGATGGGCCATTGGCAATAACTAGGGTTTTGGGGGGGGGGGGGGTTGGACAGGTAACCCTCTGCACTTCATTGATTGCCAAATGGCTCAATAATGTGTGCTAGTTTGGCCAGACCCTCCTTACTTAACACTATTGGCAGCCCCCAGGACAGATAAAATAACATTTCAACCCCCCCCCCCCCCCCCCAAAAAAAAGGAACGCACATTTGGACATTCTGAAATTACCAAGCAAGCTAATAGGAGGGAAAGAACATCAAAAAAGAGGAAATGTAAAGTATGGAGACAGCCCCTTGCACTACATGCTTTGCTGAATTCATCCCTAAAGATGCCCACTATAAAGAGGTAAGTATATAGTGTGTATTGACCTTGGGAAAGCCAGCAGATAGAGGATTGGTACCATCTGACAGAGCAGTTGGGGGAGGGGGTTCCTAATGAGTTTGCCCCCCCCCCCCCACAAAAAAAAGGGGCTCTACATGAAGTAAACCACACAGCAAACATTTGTGCATATTTTAGGGGGTGTTTGGGGGCAAACAATACTATGCAGCAGACAAAATACATTTCTTAAGTGACTAGGCCATAGGTGTCTATTGGGCCAGAAGAGCATGCTGGGGAGGTAAGTGAAGGGAAAAATGCATGAAGGAGAAAAGGGGCACAGCATATTAGAACATATTGCAAGCATGGTAATTCTGGAAGGAGGACAAAAATAGAAGACATTAGCAAACAGAGCATACATAGAATGGAATAGTAAAGTAGAAATGTTACCTTAATATAGTCCTCCTGCAGGACCTCGATGATGGCAGAACAGGTCTCTGGAATAATGATTCCCAGGGCCTGGGGAGAGATACCTGAAGAGAACTTCAATTCCTGAAGACTTCTCCCTGTCGCCAAGTACCTCAACGTAGCAACAAGCCTCTGCTCCGGAGTGATGGCTTGTCTCATGCAGGTATCCTGCCGGCTGATAAAAGGGGTCAGCAAAGCCAAAAGACGGTGAAAAACGGGGTCCGTCATCCGGAGAAAGTTCCTGAAATCATCAGGATTATTCTCCCGGATCTCACGAAGCAAAGGCATGTGCGAGAACTGATCACGCTGAAGCAACCAATTCTTGGTCCACATACTCCTCGTCACTCTGTTCATGGACGGGTCTTGGCTCAAAGCTAAAAGCCCGACACCAATTCCGCGTACAGCACGAACTCGGCGACGAGTACGCACGGGAAACATCGCTCACAAGCTCACAAAAGGTCGGCTGGTCAGAATGGACAAACAGAAAGCACCGATAAACAGCAAGGCCTGAAAGAACGAAATGAATACCAGAAACGAGCAGACAATAAGCAGTGCAAATCAAAGCGTCCTATATCAAGATATAGGCCGCAATGACCAACAAATGCGAACTGACTACACGCACTAATAAACAGATACGCACGACAAGCACAAACTGAAGAGCAGTAACGATCTGAGTCAGAAAACTGAGAAGCGAGAATCTTAAGTCCCCAAACTTCGACTAACTCGCGATAAACACGGATCAGCAGAAGGAGCCCAACGGGTGCCTGACGTGGTGCTGAACTTCCCTTTTCTAGTCTCGTGGAAGACGACTTACGCCACGACGTTCTTGCAGACCGGAAATTCCGACAACGTTGTCCGACCGTGTGTACGCAACACCAACATCGGACAAAGTACGACGGACAGGATCCGACGGACCTGGTCCTCGGATAATCCGCGCGTGTGTATGGGGCTTAAGCCTATTTCTGACATTTGGTGTTTACAAGTTAAAATACGTATTTTTTGCTAGAAAATGACTTAGAACCCCCAAATATTATATATATATTTTTAGCAGAGACTCTAGAGAATGAAACGGCGATTGTTGCAATATTTTATGTCACACGGTATTTGTGCAGCGGTGTTTTAAGCGCAACTTTTTGGGAAAACGATACTTTTATGAATTAAAAAAAAACGAAACAGTAAAATTAGCCCATTTTTTTTAATATAATGTGAAATATGATGTTACGCCGAGTAAATATATACCAAACATGTCACGCTTTATAATTGCACGCACTCGTGGAGTAGCCGAGTAAAGAGGAAGTGACGTTGAGACGTCGCTTCCGTGTTTACATCGTTTCCGGCTTGGTTCCAGTCCCTCACTAGCCGCAGGAAGCGGCGGATGTTCGATCGGGCCTCCCGATGGAACGGGAGGCCCGGTAACAGCGGCACGAGGCGGCGGGAGGGGGGACGTCTCCTCCCGCTCCTCCGGTATAACAGCCGAGCGGCTTTTAGCCGCATCGGTTGTTATACCTGTAAAGCCGATCGCCGGCTCTAAACAACGGTACCAGGATGATGCCTGCAGCTGCGGGCATCATCCCGGTATAACCCCTGAAAGTCGAGTACGCATATCTGAATACACTCGGCGGGAAGGGGTTAATACCTTAATTTTTTGGTGTACCAATACATTTTGGTATAGATACAATTTCATAGATTGCATATGTGACTTGAAGAATTGCTACATCACCTGGGTCTCATTCTCAAACTGCTCAGAGTTGGCCAAGCTTGTTGTTTTCACTTGTTTTCCAGCTAGCAAGGTGCCCATCTATTGGATGTCATGTATCAAGTCTGTACCGAGTGTCTGAAAGTAGTTTTTAATAAAGATTTGTCGCACAGGATACTTTTGGGCACCTAGAGCCCATTTCTCAAGTCATTCTGAGGAGAAACGTAGGGCCACTAATACAATAATTTGCTCCTTTGCTGTCATATTTCACCCATGTACTGCCATGTCAACTCACTCTAAAATCCAGGGATCCACCCTGTTTTTTACCTCTCTCACCATGTCTTCCTGCATGATGCACAAATCACCCTTTATTCCTCTCATTAATCAGTGACCTGACATAGCCCTTTTCCCCATATAGTTGCCAGATGCCCATATTTTGCAAGAGGAAAATATATAAAAAACATATAAATAAAATATATTGCAGGTTAACAGTTCTTAGAACATTTTTAGAAAGTACAGAAAATACCCATTACCAGAAATTTGGTGTCCATGAGCTGAGTTGATAGCACAAATATGTTATCTTTCTTCTGTAAACTACTAATCCCCCCCATGTTATGGTAATGGAAATGAAAAGAGGTAGACATGTTGAATGTTCAACTTAGGTGACAACCATGGTTCCCTCCATGTAAACAGTGAGGTGATTTGGCATAGCTACCCTAGCAGTGGTGTATTTAGGTTTTGTGCTGCCCTAGGCCTGACTAAACTCGCACCGCGGGAAGAGGACAGAGGGACGCCGCGGGAAGAGGACAGAGGGACGCCGCGGGAAGAGGACAGAGGGACGCCGTGGGAAGAGGACAGAGGGACTCTGCGGAAGGAGGACAGAGAGGGATGTGGAATCTTTTCATTTGGGCGAGAGAGGGGGGTTAGTGGATATGTGCTTGGTGCTTTGGGAGGGGTCGAGGACATGTGCTAGTGTTGGGGGGGGGAGGATCAGACCCCCATTAGCACATATCCTCTCCCCTCCCAAAGCACCCAGCACATATCCCCTTATCCCCCCACCACACCATGTGTGCATCTGTTATCTGCCCCCCCTTTCCGGTTACTGTGTCCCCCTCCACTGTAAACTATACACAGAGCTCAGACCAGCAGCGCCTCTCTTGCACTGAAGTTGTGTCCCTCCTCTGTAGCTCCTCCTCCCCGAGCCGAGGAATGTGTGCAGCTGACAGTGGGGAGAGAGGTGTCGGCTGCTACAGAAAGCTGATCGCCGCTTGTGGGAATCCAGGCGGCAGATGTCCTGGGTGCCCACGTTAGCACACCTCTGTCTGCCCAGTTACCGGAGATCAGTGCCGGAACTTGTGGCACTGGGCTCCGGGACAATGGTGTCACTAGGGTTGGTGTCACCTGGTGCGGTAAAAATGGTGTCATAACCCCCCTATTTGTGGACTGGAGGCCCAGCATTAGAGCTCGTTGTGGTGGTCAATAAGGCCTAGAGGATATCGGGTTAGGCACTTCATAATGGCTCAGTCCCTGGGAACAGTAATGGATAATGGCCAACAGGCCCTCTTACCAGACCCAGCGAAACCGCAACAGTGATCCCTCTGTCTGGACGTTCAAACACTCTGGGTTGCCCAGACCGACTCTAGTCTGCAGTGTAGCATGTCTGTACCCTGGCAGTGGCTCCATATTTCTCCCCTTCTGGTGGTGCGGGTACAGTGTGGCTCCCTCTCTGGTCGTGCTGGTACAGCCTGGCTCCCTGTCTGGTGGTGCAGGTACAGCATGGCTGCCTTTCTGGTGGTGCTGGTATAGCGTGGCTCCCTCTCTGGTGGTGCGGGTACAGCATGGCTCTCTCTCTGGTGGTGCGGGTCCAGCGTGGCTCTCTCTTTGGTGGTGCGGCTCCAGCGTGGCTCTCTCTGGTGGTGTGGGTGCAGCGTGGCTCTCTGGTGGTGTGGGTGCAGCGTGGCTCTCTGGTGGTGTGGGTGCAGCGTGGCTCTCTGGTGGTGTGGGTGCATCGTGGTTTTCTGGTGGTGTGGGTACAGCGTGGCTCTCTGGTGGTGCGGGTACAGCGTGGCTCTCTGGTGGTGCAGATACAGCGTGTCTCTCTCTCTGGTGCGGGTACAGCGTGGCTCTCTCTGTTAGTGCGGGTACAGCGTGGCTCTCTTTCTGTTAGTGCGGGTACAGCGTGGCTCTCTGTTGGTGGGGGTACAGCGTGGCTCTCTGTTGGTGCGGGTACAGCTTGGCTCTCTGTTGGTGCGGGTACAGCGTGGCTCTCTGGTGGCGCGGGTACAGCGTGGCTCTCTGGTGGCGCGGGTACAGCGTGGCTCTCTGGTGGTGCGGGTACAGCGTGATTCTCTGGTGGTAAGGATACAGCGTGGCTCTCTGGTGGTGTGGATACAGCGTTGCTCTCTGGTGGTGTGGATACAGCGTTGCTCTCTGGTGATGTGGATACAGCGTTGCTCTCTGGTGGTGCAGGTAGAGCATGGCTCTCTGTCTGGTGGTGCGGGTAGCGCGTGGCTCTCTGTCTGGTGGTGCGGGTACAGCATCGCTCTCTGGTGGTGCAGGTACAGCGTGGTTCTGGTGGTGCAGGTACAGCGTCTCTCTGGTGGTGCTTGTACAGCATCACTTTCTGGTGGTGTGGATACAGCGTGGCTCTCTGGTGGTGCAGGAACAGCATGGCTCTTTGGTGATGCGGGTACAGCGTGGCTCTCTGGTGCGGGTACAGGGGTAGAGTGTGGCTCTCTCTTTTTCTGGCTTCCCCCAGCACAATACTCTTTTTCTCCTCCTGTAACACTCAACTCCTCTGCTTTTTTCTGGGTTCTAGGCTCTCCACCCCCCTAGCAGAGTGCATGCATGCTGGGGGCTGTAGCATGGTGTCTGTGGACACACTGGGGCCGCCAATCTTCAGGGACTACATTTCCTATAATGCCCCCCAGTGTCTTCTGATTGGCCCTCTGCTGTGGCCAATCATGGCGGCACAGCAAACCCAATTAGAGCCGCTCTCTCGCTCTTCTCCCTTCAGCTGACAGAAGAAAAGGGAGGGGGGCGAGCGGGGGATATACAGACAGCTTGCAGCTAGCCCCACCCTGTCAGAGTGCTGCTGCTCCATTTGCCAGAGAACTCGGCAGCAGCGCTGTGTCAGGGAGAGGCGAGCTGGGGGCTGTCTGTGCATCTCCCCCGCTCGCCCCCTCCCCTTTCTCCTGTCAGCCGAAGGGAGAAGAGTGAGAGCAGCTATAATTGGGTTTGCCGCGCCCCCGCCCAGCTTCCTGCCCGCTGTTTTCCTCCCCATGATTGGCCACAGCAGAGGGCCAATCAGAGAGAGAGTCACCGCTTTACCAGGGAGGGCGGTGTGGCTTGACGGCACTTACTAAAACTGCTTCCTGGCCCCATCCGCACCCGCGACGCCACTGCTCTCTTCAGCTGTACTCCCCTGATGGTGGCCCTGCGCGTGGGATTCGGGAGGAGGGCGCAGATGCCTTTTTCACTTTTTTGCAAAGTGCCGCCCTAGGCCTGGGCCTTGTTGGCCTAGGTCAAAACACAGCACTGTACCCTAGTACAGAAAGTTGTTATTACAGGAAGTCGTTAATTATTTGCAGGCTTGCCAGGTAAAAGAAAAGGAAAAAACCTGAAAAACTGACACAGCCACCACATCTTAGGGCTGGTAAGCTGCTAAATATTATACATAGCTCCCAACTGTCCCTGATTTTGAGGGACTGTGCCTGATTTGGAGCAATGTCCCTCTGTCCCTCATTCCTCCTCATTTGTCCCTCATTTTGGTCTGATCTATATAGATTAGGGCTGTGGAAATTAAAGATTAATTCCTTGATTAATCGATTAATTCTTTTGATCGATCAGAATTCTTTTGATCGGTACTCACCTCTCCGCCGGCTTACAGGTCTTCAGGGAGAACATCACCGGACTGCTCCCCCCTTCCCCAAGTGCCTCTGTCTGCTAACGAAGGGAAGGGGGAGGAGTCAGGTGATGTCAAAGTTCTGATTGAACGTAACGTGTACGGGGGAGGAGCTACGCATTACGTCACCCGCTGCTGCCCTACGGAACTAACACGATTGTCGGCTTTACATGCTGTGTTTTTTATCATCTTTATGTGAGTAGTTTGTGTTTGAACACAAAAATTAAATCTTATACTTAAGCGGTGAGCACTTCGATCTTTTCTTTCTACCCATGACCTGGCATCCTTGCTGAGATCTAAGGAGACGTGAGAGAAGTTTATGGTCCGTGTTAACCCTTTTGATACCCGCTTGCATGACCACCTGTTTGCACAGGGGTCCATGCCATAAGGTGAGAGTGATTAGTTAGACCGGAGGTGGAGGGATTGTCACGCTACTGTGGAAATAAAATGACTTACGTCAGTGCTACAGTTTGAATTTAAAACGTATTTGTGAACTGTGAAGTTAAGTCATGGATTGTGGAAACGAACTAGTGTTGGGTGATTGTATATAGTGTATACCACATTTACCACTGACTAATGCAGAGTTGCAATGCAAGGAGATCAGCTAAAAGTAGTTGGATCTGTATGTGCGTTATAATTAATCGAAATTAGTCGATTAATCGATTATTTTTTTTTAATCGATTAATCGAACACAAAAATTTTAATCAGTAACAGCCCTAATATAGATGTTTTTAAAATGCACTTTTTATCTATCAAAAAAAGTGTTTTCCAGCACTAAACCTTTCATCTGATTTATAAATTGCTGCATTTGTAAATTCCAAAAGCCAATATAAAGGAATAGTAGTGGTAAAAAAAGCACTCATGGGTTTAACCAATCTTGTTTTTTTTTGTACAATTCTCCTTTAAGGGGGCATGGCAGGGGGTGTATCCTATGCCTGCATGCTTTTGCTGAGAGGTGTCCCTCATTCCCATCTCAAAAAGTTGGGAGGTATGTATTATATATTAGCTTTTTGGTTCTGGGTTTTGAATATGCTCTAAAGGATGACTTCTCAGGTTGCTTTTGTAAAGGGTTTCCTAATTCCAAAATTGCAAAGGATTTTCGGTGCCTCTGAATAAAGGATTAAAAAAATAGGTGGCACTTTGCAGTAAACTACATTTAATGAATATCACTCTGCTGTTAGATAAGTCATCAGACATTTCGAAACATCTCTTATCATTTGTTTTGATGATGCTGTAGGCAACGTGCAATACAAGCTTTACCCACTTGTTCATTTAAAAAATGCATTTTTTAATATCATTTTCAGTGCCATAAATTATTACTTTACCCAGGATGCATTGCAATACTACTAAAAACTGTGATGAGGGGGGTCAGTGTTATGCTCTAAAAACTCTCTATTATCAAGGTTTAAAATTGATCAACCGTCAGTATTTCACATACACTTCTAATGTGATAGTGCTGCTTTATTTGCTATTGATGATTGTTGCAAAGCTGTTTCCTAAGTTGTGGAACAACCCTGTAGAGATTTGCACATTGCACTTTGCACACTGTAGTAAATGCCTACAGGTTTACCAAGAATTTATAGAATTTGTGTTGGTAGCCTGCATGCAAATTATGTAGTTAAACTTGCTAGAGTGAATTAAATGTATACTAAATCAATATGACACTCGCTTCAGCCATTTCCAGGGAAGTGATTATGTTGATTCAGTTAAGCAAATCAGCCTCAGGTTACAAGACCACGCTATCAAATGGTAATTTTTTTTTTTTGAATATTCAACCACAAATACTTGTAAGCTTAGGCAGGCCACAGACAGGACAAGTTTACCCGTGGGTGCAGGAAAGAAATTTAAACGATTCCCCCATCAACACAGACAGTGACTGACATCTCTCCTTCCGAGCGATTGTGGGGGAAGCCGTTCTGGCTTAGAGAAGACATAGTGATTATTGCTAGCAGCTATAGCACCCCCTAGCGATAATCACAAGTAAATTTGGCAGTCTGGTTGTATCCAAGTTGATTAATCGATCAACTTGGTACATTCAGCCTGCCCACACATGGTTCAAATCTCGGCCTGTTCCTGCTGAACCGGCCAGGATTCGAACTGTCTATGGCCGGCCTTAGATGGGGCTTTTTGTTGGAATTTGATCACAACAAAATAGACAACTTTAGACCCCAGGACCATTAACAATACAATTGTTAGACTGATATCAATACTACAACCCACAGAGATCCGTAGTGCAACCATCCTTTAGTTTACATCTGGCTAATTGTTGCCTCCAAATTTTAGACCCTTCCAACATTGATAAATTACAATTTGAGAATAATGAATATCAAGTGTGTGACTTGAGTCAGTTTTCCCACATTCAGGTGAATTCACTGTGTATGACACTCTTTAGAATTCTGTTATGTCTCCACGCTGCAAATGTTGGTGCAGGTGACAGATTCATAAATTTGGGCATCCACCATTTGCAAAAGGGCACTCAGACCAGAGTGTTCATACGGACAATCCATGCAGCTATGCTCCCTCCTGCTACTGTTGGTGGATTGCTTAGTAAATAGGCAGCCTGCTATTGGCTAGGTGAGTTTTGCACTGCTTGCTGTCAATCACAAACAGAAAACAGAAAACAGACCTGTTGGGAAACTAGTCTCTCAGCTTCCCCATCAGGCTTCACCCACTGTTTACAATCAGTGGTTGCTAGGAGCTTGTTGGCTGTATGGCGTCCTTAACAACCAAGACAGGTTGGGAGGGGAGAAGGTATCAGCCAGTGGTGTCGCTATGGGGGTGCGGACCTCCCCCGGTTGACACCTGCCAGATAGGTGACAGCCACTACCAGCAGAGCAAGGCAGCCACAGCAGGCCACCATCATGTGTGAGAAGTGCAATGTTAAACACCTGGGACCGCCCACCTACATCCAAGAGACTCGCCTCCTCCAGGCAATTTGTTTTGCACTCCTGTGACCCGTTTTCAGCAGAGTGGGCTGAAGTCTGCTCTCTGCTGATATCACAGATTTCAGTCCAAGCACCGCAAGATCCTGACCAGGGAGTCCTGATCCGCCAGGTGCCTGGACTGACACCCCGCTCAGCCTCTTAGCGGGCCGCTGAGAGACTGAGCCAGCCACTCCCTGCCCCTTCACAGCTCAGTGCTCCAGTGAGCGAGGAGGAAGCAGAGAGCTGTGACTGACAGTCTACAGCTCTCAGCTCGGGGGGCTATGAGGGGGCTATATGATATGCTGCATCTGTCCCCCGGTGCCTCTATACTAAGAACCGAGCAATCGAACACCGCCGATTGCTCGGTTCTTAGTATAGAGGCACCGGGGGACAGATGCAGCATCAGACCCATGTTGCATCCACCTAGGTAAGTAGTACCTTTTAAAGACACTGGAGGACACAGGTCACCAGAAGCACAGGGTGTGGGAGTTACTGAAGACAGGGAAGCCACAGAAAGAGTGTTCTAGGATTACAGGAACACAAGAGTGAGTGTCTCTTGCAGGACTGGAGTGTTGGGAACACAGGAGGGAAATAACAGAGTGACTGGAGGTACTAAGGGGCAGACAAAAATCGGCCATAAACCAAGCTGTATATTAATCATCTGGTGAAATGCAACAACACGTACAGCTTTCAGAATAGTGAAAATATGCCCTTTTTATTCTTTATTTTGGACATAACATGGGTAAGTTTGCAATCTATTCTGTAAATCTCCAAATCAAGTGATATCATGTAACATATGACATTATTTTAGAACAATTGGCAGGGAACGCTTGTTTTGTATTGAATAAATTCAGGTCCAGTATCTTGCCTGTGACAATTCATTTTCCCCTGTACAATAAAGACTTGACAATCCTGTTTGGTTTTAGTAACAGGAGAAGTTGGTGTACATAGGCTATGTCCAGTGTTTCTTTTAATTAAATTCTAAGAGCAAAAGGAAGGGAGTTAAGGTATCCCATGGGAAAGGAGGTATAGTAACTGAGGAAGGGGTGAGTGTGCGGTGAGAAAAAGGAAGGGGGGGATGGAGTGAGGGTGAGTTAAGGGGTTGGTGATTGGGGAAGGTGGTGCATCAAGAGTGTGGCTGGGTGGAGATATCTCAAGGGTTTACTGTGTTGAGCCTCCATAAGCTTTATAGCTTAAGGCTTTCGCTGCAGTTGAAAGATAATGTTTCTGTCTCTTATCAAGTATCCATTTGAGGGTCAGTGGGAGTCAGCATAATTTTGTATGTGATGTCTATCCTGGGAAACTTGGTGTTTTGGTATTTTACCTTTCTGTGATAAAGGGATGCTGTATGGTCTTTCACTGTCTTGATTTTTTTATTTATTTTAGCAAAGCATAGGTAGGATAGTAGGAGGTTCAGTTTGCTTTCGCGTAGATATAATACAAGCTTGTGCTGTTTTTATAAAATTGAGTGCATGTGTTGGTAAAGGTCCTCAAAATGGGGAGGTAGTTAATCTCGACCGAGGAAAAACCATGGAAAGTGTTGAACTTGGCTCATAAGTGCAAAGGTGGTAAGAGCAAATTATGACTTACTTCTTGGCTTAGCTAACCAAAGGGAACCATAAAATGCAGAATCCAAAGCTTGCCCGAATATTTGAGCCATTTGAGGTGATTATTTTCTGAGATAGGTGGGGAATATGGTCCCTCCAGATTGGTGTCATGGGGGTGGGATGTGGGGCAGTTACTGGTAAGAAAATATCAGGTTGATGGGTCTAATCATGGCTCCAATGGTCGGTTTCAGGCTGTGAAGATACAGTGGGGTTAGTGCTGATGATGTCTGCAGGAATTAGAATGTAGGGAGCTACGTGATGGTGGATCCTGGTGTAGCAGGGCTTGAACTCTGAATTCACACATTGCTACATCCTCACATTCCAAAATCAGCCACACCCGCTGGTGCACCCTAGCTTCCTGATTCAGCTTTTCTGCTTTCTAGATATCTATAATCTATATCTACAATATAATTGGACAAATGGTAATAATGCTGTCTAGTAAGCAGGCAAGAGGTGGACAGGTGACATGGAAACTTGCATTGTTGAAAAAAACTACACTACAGAAAAAGTGGCTGAACATAATTACTAATGCTTTGCAGGCAAATATAAACACTGTGGAGTTAATTTTGTGAAGGAATGTTCAGAGTTAACCCTTACTTAGAAAACTGCAGGTTTGCTTTGCACAATGACTGATAGTAGATTGGGTATTCTAAGTAAACACAGATTAACCCTATCGTGTACAAACAAAATAATGATTTTTCTAGCATATGATTCTATGATTGAAGTGAACATAACTTCATCTTACAGTGTTTACAAAATTTTGTGAATAGTCCCTAATCCTTAAGTAAATCAACCCTAATGCATTTTTTTGCTTTTTAGCAATTTGCTTGAAGTCTCACTTTAAGTGTTTTAGTTAGGGTTGCACCGATACTAGTATCATTATCAGTGAAGATACTGAGTATTTGCACAAGTATCGGTACTCGTGCAAATGCGATACTTTCAGGCTCAGTTCTTTGAGCTGTCAGTGGGTCTCCCCAGTGTTAAAGAAGTCCGGTAATTGGAGCTGTCAAAAAAAAAGCAGCCGGCAATGTTTATTAACAACATTGAACAAAATGGTGCAAACACCGCGCTAATATATACCAAAAATTATAAATAACCTTATAAAGGAAATCATGAAAATAATAAAGAATAGCAGCAGCTAAAAAAATGTGGATATACACATTAACAGAATAAAACAATACAAAATAGGGAGGCTGACGCACTGACGTCATCACGTTACGCAACGAGAGCGGGTGTTCTGCTCGCCGGCCGCGTTTTTTTCTAATACAATTGCGATTGTTTGTTTTATTTGATGTAAGTAGTACTTATATATTTTTTACCCAATAAACTGTATGGTTTTACGCTATGGGAGCACTCCATGTCTTTTTATGATTCCATGCTATTACCCATTGATTCCTGGCTTTGGATCTCTGGAAACATTTCCTTATTGAGGCATTCATATTGAGGCTGTCTAAAGGGAAGGGGAAAGGGAGGTCTGAGGGTCCGGGTACATCAGGACACCATTGAGGTGCAGACTTATCTGAGCTTGCCTTTTGGTAAGCGCACTATTTTTTCACTTTTTTCTTGGTTGATCACTTCACAAGTCACGGATTTATTTTGTATTTTTATTGTCACTTTCCTCAGAAAAGTCACCAAAATATCTTTCCACATGAACTTTAAGGATTGATTATTTCCTCATCAATTAATATTTGCATATGGACTTTACTTATTAACAACATTGCTCAGCCCTCAAACACTAATATAAAAAGAAACATTGTTTTTTTTTTATCTTTCTGTTTCTTCATCTGCAGATCAAAGGGATGAACAAATATTCCTCAGTTTAACCCCTTATTAATCCTTAATTTACTCTAATCATCCTTAATTAACTCCCTATTCTCTTCCATTTAATTATTTTCCTGCTTTTTTTTTTGTTCACGTCTATTTTATAAACGATATACAATGAAACCTTTTTTTTTGTTTTCTTTGTTAGTGAATATTTTACACACATATATATATATTATATATAATTTATATATATATATATATTTAACATATATTTACACATTTCACATTAAAAAAGCGCTAAATTTAAAAAAAAAAAATATTTATTTCATTTGTAAATAACTTTTCAATGCTTTGTACCATTGCTGACAGCTGAAGTTAAAACAAAACAGTTGTGGTAGGTATCGGTAATTGGTATCGGCGAGTACTAAAAAAAAAAAGTATTGGTACTCATACTCATTGTAAAACAAATGGTATCGGTGCATCCCTAGTTTTACTGAATATTTATCTCTTCCATTGCCTGCATCAATGAGCTCTGCTGTAATGAAAAGAAATTGCTGATTGAAGTCAGACACTGACACTTCTAGAAGTGTTGATTCCCTGGTGTACCACTATGCTTAATGGTTGCTCCTGCCACCCCTTGTGTCACCATGTTACACAATAATTATGGTTATATATTAGTGGCACAAACTACTGAGCGCAATGGGGGTCTGAGAATCTGACACTACCATATGTGATGGTTTCTGAACAGATTTCAGGTGACATTTTCTATTTATTACAGTGGCATGCAGTGAGGCAGACAGTGGGAGAAGCAAGTACCAAAATCTTTCCATGGAAATTGTTTCTGCATCTAGATGTCCTCAGTCTGATGGCCAGCATTATTCAACCCACTTCTTCTGAGCCCATTATGTCCTGGACCTATACCAGCCTATGACTGGACAAAAAATAGCAAAGCAGCATGGTGATGAGTTCATCTTTCAGCTCTCTGCTTTCTCTTACTATCATGCTTCTTCTTGTCAGCACATAAACTTGTTTTTTTATTTTTAATTCTTCTTCTTCTTACACTCACACAGCTGTGCAGGGACGGACTGCAAGAGACTTTTACCAGGTCAGATTTGGGTATGCTTGCAATTATGTATTGATTATAGCACTGCCCTGTGTCTTTTATATCTGCCTAGAGTTCAGCTTTAATAACTAATATATTAAAATGTACCTAAAAAAAAAAAAAAAAAAACAATTGCAGCCAAATAGGTAAGTATGACATTTTCAACTGTTATGGTCAGTCTAATTTTATCAATACAATGTGTAAAATGTTTGAGCTGTGGTTAACTTAAAGCGGTGTTGTACTCAAAATTGACATTTAAGCTTAATCAAATAGGTTAGTGCCATAGATGCTCAAATCGCAAATAAAAAAATAAAAAATTAGCTGTAATTACCTTTTTATATGAGATTATTTAGCCTGACTTCCGGGCTCTCCTCCCGTGGGAGTAGGCGTGTTTATCGCCTTTCCCCGGCTCCGCAAAGATCCCTGGGAGCTTTGTCTGTCTGAGTCTTCCCATGAATCAGTAGGGAACGCCGTCATGCCAAAATCTTGCGAGATCTCGACATGATGGCGAAATCTCGCGAGATCTCGGCATGATGCGATAGCAACCCGAAATTCTACGGCACTGCTTGCTCTTATCATTGAGCATGCGTGGGATCGAGCGGTGAATGCTGGGAGCACAGCATTCACCGCATCCCGGAAATAAATGCTTGTGGGCTTCAAATGCCCACAAGCAAAATGAAATCGACCAGGATACAATTTTATAACTTATTTTTGCTGACGAAATCGGCAAGCAGGGGAACTTGAAATACCGAAAAGTGAGTACCATGGTTACATTAGTAAAGTATATAGATGAGCATGAAAAAAAAAAAATGATAGGTGGGCGGAATCCCACTTTAAGAAAAAGTGTTCCCATAAATTCAGTATATATTTCATCCATTGTTATTATATTCTCATATTTTCCATACTTTCGCTTAGAAATCTATCAAATTAGTGATTTTCTAAATAATTTTTGCATCATATATAAACACCTGTTAGTTAAGTTATAAATCCTTTCTTTACAAAGGTCAGTGAATAATAACTGCAAGAGAAAAGGTGCCAAGCCGCCAATAGTGTAGCGGGTTTTTTTTTAGTAGAAAAAGTTAAAATACAAATCTTAAGCACTCACAGACATCACTAAGCATTGAAACAAGCTCCATGTAAAAGTAATCTCTTTGCTCTCTTGCGGTGTTTGGATTCCCAGCCCGCTCCGGAGACTCATTAGCTAGTATTGATACCTCCGGGATTGTATACATTTTTTTTTATACTAAATATCAATATTAATAAACTTAAGTCAATATTAATCCCCCATACACCATTCAATTAAGATTGTATGAGATCTTTCCCCTCCAACTAGCAAGCGCAGCACAGAGTGCTCGTGTCTTCTCAGTGAATAATAACCGTTGCCTATGTCTGTGTGTTGTAGGTAAATAAACCCTCATATTTCCTCCTAGCCATACAGAAATTGTCATCCTCTTAGACGCCCTTTGTACTGTAATTCAGAGAGTGAAACGGGAATCTCTTTTTGGCATCTAAGTTTTATAGTCATGTAAATGTCTTTTCAAGTAAAGAATTTAGTAGCATAAATGATGTGGGGAAAAAAGTAATTTTAGCTGCTGACATCGCCTTAAAGGGAAACTCTACCTTTTTTAAATTTTTTTCATAATATTCATAGATATATATGTAGATTTTGGAATATTTTAGAAGACAGGAAATTTAAAATAAAGGTTGTATAAGGTATGGGGGTTGGGGGTGGAAGGGGAGGGAATCTCTTAATACACAACTGTCTTTCTTTCTGTTTTTCAGAACACACCAACTGTTCTTATTTTCCAACTTTTTGCCAGCAGTATTAGCTAGAGTAGGCTAAATATGCAGCAAGTTTGCCAAATCTTTATAGATTTTATCAAAATATTCCATTGTATTTGAATTTATTTTTTTCAATTTGCCAAAAAAGTATTTGATCTGTATCTTGAAACTGTATGAAAACCGTGCCTTCTCTTACATGCTCCCTATTGGTTTATGTTAAATATACCATTGAAAACCTTTTGTTATATCTGTGTGATAAGTGCAAAAAAAATACTTGTTGATTCTGTCACAAAACTACTGAGCTGATAACTACCTCTGCACTTTGCCTTTGGTGCACTGCTATCTGTTAGCATTGTTCCCAGTTCTCTCTGTTAACTACAGAACACCTCCCCTATGTTATTGTGATGAGAAGAAGGAAGGTAGTATATGTTATACAGTATATCCTTCCCTCCTAGATTGTAAGCTCTAATGAACAAGATCCTCTAATTCCTACTGTATTGTAACTGTATTGTCTGCCTCATGTTGTGAAGTGTTGCATAAACTGTTGGCATGATATAAATACTGAATGATAATAATAATAATAATAATAATATAGTCCTGGATGACGCCCCGTGGAAGGGGCGAAACTCGTTGACGAAATTTCAGGTTCCCTAACCAATTATGTCACTTCCACCAGCCGTTGACGCACGCCGAGCCAAAGTGAACCTAGATGAGCTCTATACTCTGCAAAGCGATACTCTGTCTTACATTCTGTAAGTGTAATTTTAACTTTGTTTCTGAATAAATTGAAAATACTACACTATGAGAGTTCTCTCCCTCTATTGAGCCTGGCGGAAAACGAGCAACAAATACAGGGATAGCTGCACATAGGACCAGCGTGTGAGAGGCATAGAAGGAGAGAGAAGATTTGGGGTATCCTCTCACCAGATACAAGTAAGTTTGACCCTCAGGTTGAAAAGCTGAGGGTCTATTTTCTCTGGTGAGTAGGGGCACAAGAGGGGTGTATGCCAAACTTCACGGTAAGTTTTTTTGGAGTGCTTCAGCACTTTGTGTATGAACTATTGCGCACAGTTTTGTAATAAAGAGTATTGAAAAAATATATATATTGCGCACAGAGCACTTTAATTGGAAGATGGTGAATTATGGAATGACTCACTTTGGAATTTGGAAAATTGTTCAAATTTGGAATAATTTTTTGGACCAATTTGTAGTTTACTGTATACATTTATTCAACGTTCTATTTATATATTTTTGGTTTGTTATGTGATGTGGAATACACTGTGATAATATTTGATAATAATATAGTCCTAACACACTTCCTGGACTAGAACCCCTCCTAGAGTGAGTGAGCGTTATCGTCCTAGGACAGGAGTTGTGTCACTGACAGCATAGCCGGGTTCAAGTAAAGAAAGAAAAAAGCCTGAAATTTTTTTTGCAGTCACTACGTCTAAGGGCTGGCAAGGTGTCATATATTAGATTTTTGTTATTAGATTTGAATACACTTCAATTCATTCCAAATTAACAGGACCTAATATTACATTTGATCTAATGCATTTTTTGAATATTACACAGCAGAGTAAAAAAAAAAACATTTTCATATACAATACATACATGCTACAACCTCATGGAAATTATGATTGCTTTCTTTTCTATTGCAGACAGTTGACTGAAAGTGAAAATATGAAAATTGAAAAATCAAATCAATAAACACGTTTTAGTACACCCTCAATATCTAAATATATAATATCGTTTTTGGTGTCTATAATCACAAATGCAATGTACAATGACATAATTGCAAATTTAAATTGTAGATTTCATTTCATTTCATGATAACATTTTTGTTTTGGGCAAAGTGGTTCTTTAAAAAAAAATTTTTTTTCAGTAGAATTGTATTTTTACATTTTCAGGTGACCAATTATGCTGTTACATACTGTTTGCTAATTGATATTTTAGTACTTTAACTTACAAATGAACATACAGTATATGAAGGGGTATCCATGA
>CM053026.1:687971966-688150078 GCA_028564925.1 Lithobates sylvaticus | reverse complement strand
CTAGTCACCTAAGCAATGTATTTTGTCTGCTGCATAGTATTGTTTGCCCCCAAACACCCCCTAAAATATGCACAAATGTTTGCTGTGTGGTTTACTTCATGTAGAGCCCCTTTTTTATTTGTTTTTGGTGGGGGGGGGCAAACTCATTATGAACCCCCTCCCCCAACTGCTCTGTCAGATGGTACCAATCCTCTATCTGCTGCCTTTCCCAAGGTCAATACACACTATATACCTACCTCTTTATAGTGGGCATCTTTACGGATGAATTCTGCAAAGCATGTAGTGCAAGGGGCTGCCTCCATACTTTCCATTTCCTCTTTTTTTGTCTTCTTTCCCTCCTATTAGCTTGCTTGTTAATTTCATAATGTCACAATGTGCTTGCCTTTTTTTGTGGGTGGGGGGGGGTTAATGTTATTTTATCTTTCCTGGGGGCTGCCAATAGTGTTAAGTACAGAGGGTCAGGCCAAACTAGCACACATTATTGAGCCATTTGCCAATCAATGAAGTGCAGAGGGTTACCTGTAACCCCCCCCCCCCCCCAAAACCCTAGTTATTGCCAATGGCCCATCAGAAGTGGGGGGATTGATGGGGGGTGAGTCATCTGTGAAGGGGTACATACTTTTCTGTGCAAATACTTTCCAGCCTCCAATTTTATACAATGCTCTTGTTCCAAGATGTTATTGTCTAATCTGCTTGCAATGTTTAAGTGCAAAGTGACTAATTTTTTTTTCTTGTTTCACTCCACAGTTCCCTTCCACGCCACAGGAATGGCAGACTGTGGCCTCCCACTTTGCCAGCCGTTGGGACTTTCCTAACTGCGGAGGGGCAATTGATGGGAAACACGTCCGCATCGTCCCACCGCCCAACTCGGGGTCCTACTATTATAATTATAAAGGGTTTAATAGTGTAGTGATGTTGGCGGTGGTGTCGGCGACATACGAGTTTATGTATGTGGACGTGGGGATGAACGGCCGGATCTCGGATGGTGGTGCCATTACGCACACGGAGTTCTACTGGCGTCTCCAAAGTGGCAGTCTGTGCTTGCCACCTCCAGAGGAGAATGCCGAAGGACTCCCCTTCGTCTTTGTCGCAGATGAAGCGTTTGCGTTGACTCCCCATCTGATGAGGCCGTTCCCGATGAGGACCCTCACCCCGGACCAGAGGGTCTTCAACTACAGGCTGTCCAGAGCCAGAAGAGTGGTGGAGAACACTTTTGGCATCCTGGCCAGCCGCTTCCGCCTGTTCCTGACGGCATTTCACTTGGCGGAATACAAACTGAACCACATAGTTCTTGCCTGTTGCATATTGCACAACTTCCTCAAAAGACATAACAGGAACTATGTGGTGCCCGTTGGCCCAGATGTGGAGGGCCCTCCAAATGCGGACCTCACAGCCCTTCAAGTGGCACGTCCAGGCTTGCCCCCTCTAAATGCCCGCGTGGTCCGCGAGCAATATATGGAGTACTTTGTGGGTAGGGGGGCCATTGCTCTGCCTGACGATGTGTGAGAGGCATTTTTTAATAAATCTGATATTTTAACCAACCTCTGATTTCTTGTCATTTCAGTCTTCTTTTTTACTTTGACATTTTTTTCCCTTTGCCTTCGACAGTGGGAATGCACTTTCTGGGCAAAAGGAGGTAACAGTCTCTTCTTCCCAAAAAGATTATTCTCATGTTGTGTGTTTGCTACCTAATCTTTGGTCTAGAGAAGGTTTGTCCTGCATAACTGACAGCCAAAATACTCCTTTTCATCACCAGGTCTGACATGTGTGTATTCTGAAAAATGCTGTGATCCGTGTTTTCGTACAAAGCACTGTGGGTGTCATTTACATAAGTCAAATCCGCTATGCTCTACAAGTGCATTGAAAAAGTTCCCTGGGAAAGGAAATTGCAGTGCAAAGTGGATTTGCCTTTAGTAAAATAACACCCATTGCCCCCCATATCCTTTACATTTTACATACATAATGCATTGTGTTTTTTAAATAAGGAAGCCACACATTTCGAAAAATAAAAAAGTTTACTTGGAAAACATTCACAAGTGCGTTTACAATCTTCACGCCAAAACTGACAACATCTTGGTTATTTACAACATTGTTTACAAAGATTACGCAATTGGTAAAACCAGGCATGGAGCTAAGCAGAACCTATGAAGTAGGAAAGTTCAACTTTGTAAAGTGAAGACAAGATCAGACATGACTATATGTTCAAAGTGTGTTTGATCTTGCCTTCATCACATGGGGGGGGTCACCCCCGAAAAGTGGAAATTTGGAACATGCACACAATTTGGGTCTGAAAATGGTCATTAGATGGTAAAACACATGCCTAGAAGCTTCAAAAGTGCCATTTTCCATCATGGGGATGAATGGACGTTTTTTGGGGGTGCAACCCCTTCACCACAACCACTTTCGCAGTTCGTAAAGTGTTTGCACCCCCAAAAAAACGTTGTCATTCATCCACCATGATGGGAACTAGCACATGTGGACACAATGTGTGCATGTTCCAAATTTCACACAGTTTTTAAGTTGCAAATGTGTTCAGAAGCTGGCACAAATGTGTGTTAATTACTTGGTGCGTTTTCATATTTTTCCTAAAACATCAATGATGTTCTTCAATTTTTGTTGAACATCATTGATGTTTTGCTTTATTGTAATCTAGATCTCTATTGCAGACCATTATCTCTCCGATGAGTACGTGGGCACTCTCTGTGGTAAAGTGCGATTTTTCTTCCACAACATCCACGTCACCTAAAAACCACAAACAAACAAAAATGGGGTGTTGGAAATGAGGCAGCCATACATGGATTAGCTTACCAGTAGCTGTGTTCTCCAACACTCACCTGTTGTGGTGACAATTTCTCCAAGTTCGATGATCTCTCCTTCCTCCTCCTCCTCCTCTGCTTCTGCTCTTTCCCCTTTTTTGGGAGGTGTTGGTTTGGGGGTTTCCTCAGACGGCCCAAGTTTTCGCTCCCCTATGAGAATGTACAAAAGGAAGATTTAGCAACACAATCTATTGAGGGCAGAAATAGGAAATGACAAACATTGCTTGAAAGTGACGGACACTATTTTAGTTTGGCCAGTTACAAATGTCAACTACATGAATGTAGTCACTTTGTAAAGGTGCTAAACTGACTAGCTTTTTGGTAGAAGTTTGTGTGATGGAGACCCCCCTCTAGTATCCACTGGAGCACATGTGTGGAAAAGCCTAATAAAAAGGGGGTTTGGGTGTCCCAGCACTAGTGCTCTAGAGTCCAGATGGGTAAACAGCTACTGGGTGACCTCTCCTTTACATTGAATAAATTGGCTTTACATTCTTCATGACATTTCTAGTGAGAACAAACTTCCTTTCCCCCAAAAAAACACCAAACATCGTATTATAAGTGGCCGAACGATCGAGGTTGCGTACGATCGAATGGACACACACACGACCATGACAGTGGCAGAAAGATCGAGGCTGAGTACGATCGAATGCACAGACGAACCTGAAAGTGGCCATTTTGGAATGTACAACTTTGTAAAAATCAAACCACAATGGAGCAGTATGCAAGCAAGAAATCAAACACAAAACACAACTACTTACTTTTTAGAAGAATTCGCTTGATCTTTCTGTACTGATCGGCCTCCCTCAGTTTCAGGTCTGACCAGCGTTTCCTCAGTTGCTCCTTGGATCGTTGTACCCCAAACTGATTGTACAGCCTTCTCACAACTTTAGACATGATCTTGGCCTTGCGGACATTGGGGTTGAGGTAAGGCCCATACTTCCCATCATAGTCGCTCCTCTTTAATATGTCCACCATCTCCAACATTTCTCCAAATGACATATTGGAGGCCTTGAATTTCAGGCTCCGGGATCGGGACGTTTCTGCCTCCAGACTTTCCTCGTCCTCCTCCTCGTTGGTGGGATATTTGTGGCGCACCTGCTGTGTCCCCGCCATGTGCTCTCCCCACTGCGCCGTAAAGAGAAGGGGTGGGGAATAGACGAGAAAGATCGTCAGGGGCGGGCGGAGTTTGACGCATGCGCACTGTATATAAAACGTCACACGCCTGTGTCGTAGCCACGATCTGGGAGACGAGAGGGGGAGAGAAAACTCACACGAGACGATCGCTACAAACGAAGGTACAATTTGACGTTGGTACATAACTAGCCTAGACTGATTTGAACTTGAGGCTTCTTTATGGAGAAGATTAGGAGAGTTTAGACTGACATAATTGAGAGGGTTTTGTGTGGTGTTGTGTCTTGCAGAGATTATGCAGGGATTCAACGACATGAGTTTTCTCCCCCTCTTCATTGCCAAATTCAGGGAATTTCCCGTTTTATGGCAGGGTAAACACCCACATTACACCAACAAACCAAAGAGGCACGCAGCCCTGGAGGAACTTGTGGAATTTGTCAAGCCAAGGTTCCCCACGGCAACTGTTGATGATCTAAGAAAGAAAATTGGCAGCCTGAGGAGTGCGTATATCAGGTAAGCGGAAGAAGGTCGTGAAGTCTGAGGAAACTGCAACTTCAGCAGATGAGGTCTATGTGCCCAAGCTCTGGTACTATCAGAGTCTCCATTTTCTGAAAGACCAGACTGATGTCACGGAGCCAACCTCGACTCCTCCTTCCACGCTTCCTTGCGCGCAGGCCACCCCTGATGAGGCTTCCGAGGAGCAACCTGGGCCTTCCAGTATGGAAGAGGTGGAGGAGCCCAGCTTGTTCCAGGTATAGTAGTTTTGTTACCATTTATGTGAATAATGAATGATGTTCACTTAATTCAGGATCCCCAATTGCTTAGTTCCTAACGTGTTTGACATATCAACTGACAGTAGTGTTGGAGACATTTGGGGCCAGAATCTAAACTGCAGGGCTGAGAATTGTATGGTTTTCTATTTGTAAACATTTTGCAACAGTCACTAGATGAGAATTGTGTGTGTTTGATGAACAAATAACTGAAACTATGTCCCTTTTTCATACACAGGAAGACCTCAGCCAGGAGGTGGCTGTGGAAGGTGGCAGTCAGGAGGAGGCAGGGGTTAGTGGCAGCCACCAGCTGGGTAGTGGCAGCCAAGAGGGGGCTAGGCCGCGGAGCCTGACTGACACCCAAACCCCTCCCCTCCGCCTTCCGTACAAAAGGGCGAGAAGGGGGGGTTATGCGGCACAGTCAGCGCTCCGCATGATCAGAGAGGCTTCAGACTCCCTACATGCCACACCCGCCGACGAGGAGACCTTTGGCTCGGTGGTTGTCACAAAAATGATGGGTATGGAGGTGAGGCAACGCAACATGTGTGAGGGGCTCATCCTCCATGTCCTAAATAAGGGTAGGGCTGGGGAGATGACCCCAGTCACACATGTTTGCCATAGCTACCATGCTCCGCCTCCTCCTCCTCCTCCTTCTGCCACCCCACCAGCACGACAGCCACAGCGTGCAAGGAAGCGTGGAAGGAAGACCTGAGAGTGACGACCTGGAATCAGTCTGGTCTGAGAGAAGATGGAGCCTCTTGTAGTACCAGAGCCTGGGGACCTAGATGGCATCTGCTGCAGTTCCGGATACTTTGGACTTCACGACCAGATTGCACTCCCCTTAATATACGTACTCCTCAGGCCCCCAATTTTCTACGCTTGAACAATGATGGTTGCCGTGGGGGGCCAAGACTTTGCAAATTCCCCAAGTTTCACCATGGCTGCGTTCCTCTTTGGTTTGTTGGTGTGACCTAAATAAAGGTTTTTTTGATTTGAAATAATCATTGACTATTGTGTTTTACTTTGCTACAATGACAGTTTTTCTTTGAGTAAGCAGGTACATTTCACTAATCCTAAAGTAAAATTAACAAGGGGCACCAACAACAAACAACCTCCTAGTAAATTTAAGCAAGAAATACAAATGTTAATAATGTGTTTTTGGTAATTTGAGACACACAACCCCCCTCCAAAAAAAACAAAAAAAAACATTCAAATATGTATTCCCCAAAAAAAAAAAAAAAGACAAATCATGGTAAAAAAATAACAAAGATTCTTTTCCGTTCAGAGTCAAAATAAACATGTAGTGTATAAATGCTGCAAAGTAATAAAGAAGTAAGTTTGTGAGAAGTGCGGGTGAATAGGAGCAGCTAAAAGATGTCATTCTTGTTGCATTGTAAAGAAAAAGAGAATGCGCTGCATTAAAGACATTTTAACATTGCAGCGTGACGAATGTGCTGTGTCGATTAGGAAAGGTAGTTTTACCTGACCGAGCGCTTCCGTCACAGAATTTCTTCTGAGCATGCGTAGCACTTTGTCCGTCGGACAAGCGTACACACGCTCGGATTTGGTGTGATCGGACCGTGTTGACGGCAAATCTTTCCAGCAGGAGATAAGACTTTGTCCGTCGGACAAACCGACGAACACTGTCCGATGGTGCATACACACGGTCTGATTTTTCAACAACCTTGTCCGATCGGACAAAATCCATGAAAAAGTCCGACCGTGTGTATGGGGCTTTAGTGTGTCATGGAGCGCTCAACAACGGCTGGGAATTCCCAAGCCGTGACATCACCCATTGGCTCCTATAGCCCAGCCATTGTTATGGCTCCTTCCTCTCCCCTGCAGCTGCTGCTCACTCCCACAGGGGAGCTAATGCTGCAGGATCAGGTGACCAGACTACCTATCCTACCAGACAACTTATGTGACTGGACTACCTATACTGTCTACCCTTTTCTTTACACATGGTAGACAGGATAGGTAGGAGGACGAGGCAGGGAACTTTTTAAGAATAGTTAGCGATAGGTTCAAATTGCATTTAACAGTTGTTTGTTCTCATGTTAATATTGGGTTAACTCTGTCATTGCTGGAACATATCTCATGGTAATATTTTTGTTGCAATGAATGTTCTGGCAACAAGGTCTCTTTAAGTGGTAAATAATTAAATGCAAAATTTCACATTTATCTAAACAAAAACAAATATCTGTAATTTTTACAAACAATTATACGCACAAAAACATGACATATTCCCATTTCCGTTGGGATTCTAGGTGGTCAGTAGCTGGGGGACTTGTAGTAGGCTTTCTTCTTTCATCTAAATGTTATGTGAGCATGGATTTTATAACAGCTACAATAAACGCCACAATATCAATTATTCACTGCATAAAATAGATCTGGATGCAGTGGCGTGTTTATTATTTAATGTCTTTTTCTAACCCATGGTCAGAGCTCTGAGAGTTCAGAAATACAAAGCAGAGTAATGAAACATTTATATTTTTAAATGTTGAGGCACTAATCCAGAAACATTACAAAGTAGAAAAATATCATGTCAGTTTTCTTAAAGGGAAACAATAATGGTTATGGGTTTAAAACATTTCAGAAGTTTAGATTTTAAATATCTTAAAACTCATATGCAAAATCTTTATCTTACAAATAAACATCTTATACTCAAAGAATTACAAATTTAGAGGGAAGCTGTTTGCTTTCAGACACTCTCTTGCTATTTTTGTTATTTAAAAAACTCAACAAGTATAGAGTATAACATTCACAATTGTTGAATACAATACAGATGCTCCACAATCAAAAGAATGGTGTCAGGTTCCAAAAAGTACATAGTCAATTAAAGGAGAAGTACAGCCAAAGCTCGTTTGGCTGTACTTCTGTGGATCACAGGAGTGCAGTTCATTCTCTACTCCTGTGACCGGTTATCAGATGACAGCGAGCTGAAGCCCGTTGTCAGCAGACATCACATAGCTGGTGCAGGCTCGGGCAAGATCGCGACCATATGGTCTGAACCTGCCCACATATCTGGACCGGCACCCGGCTCAGCCTCTCAGTGAAATGCAACACATTCAACTGAATAGGGCCATGCTGCAACCGCGTGCAATGCACATGGTTGCGGTGTGGTGGTGCAGGTTTTTAGGGGTTAAAACAGGTGCAGAGGAGGCAACATGATGACTCTTCACCAGTGGCGTAGCGTGGGGAGTGTAGAGGGGGTCGTGGCCCCAGGCACAACATTTAGGGGGGTGAAATTCCACGCCAGTGTGTGTCACTACTGGTTGCCTACTCCTAATTTTAATTTTCTGTGTCCTCCGCACTCTGGCCGCCATGTCCAGTGTCTGGCGCCCTGTGATTGGGCGTATGGGGTCATGTGCGGCGGTGGGGCTGGCCTATCCGCGATCACGGTTGCCTGTGGAGTCCCGCCTCATGACCCCATACACTCAATCACATGGCGTCGGACACTGAACACGGCGGCCAGAGCGCGGGGGACACAAGAAATTTAAATTGTGAGCCCGCGCTGTCTTCTCCTCCTCCTCCAGAACGATGCAGGACAAAAAAAAAAAACGAAGTTACTTACGGTAACGTTCTTTCCGGGAGTCTTTCAGGACAGCCACCTGAGAGACCTTGGCTCCTCCCCTCTGTAGGAAACACCTGCGCCAGCTTGCTATAAATTTCCTCCTCCCCTGCTGCTCCTTAGTTCTTTAAAGAGCACCTCCAGTTTGCTGGGGAGACACAAGAACATATGATACACATATAATAATTTATATCACATTTCCTGTAAGGAAACCTTATGCTTTGATATACATCTGGGTGGGTATCCGGCTGTCCTGAAAGACTCCTGGAAAGAACGTTACCGTAAGTAACTTTGTTTTTCCCTTATCGTCTTTCAGGACAGCCACCTGAGAGGATAACCGAGCACTTACCCTTAGGGCGGGACCACAGCTTGTAAGACCTTACGTTTAAAGGTCTGATCTTTAGCTGACCATAGGTCCACTCTATAGTGTCTTACAAAAGTGGCAAAGCTGGACCATGTTGCCGCTTTACAAATCTGTCCCGGCGTTGCTCCAGCTCTCTCTGCCTGTGACGCTGCCATTGCCCTCGTGGAGTGTGCCCTGATTCCTTCTGGGATCTGCATACCCCCTAACTTGTAAGCCTGTTCTATGGCTTTTCTTAGCCATCTGGCTATTGTACTCCTTGAAGCCTTGTGCCCTTGCCTGGCTCCAGTGTATAAAATAAAGACTCCGTCTTTCTAATTGAATTTGTTGCCTCTAAATAATGCAAGATGCATCTCCTGACATCTAAATTATGAAATCTCACTTCTTTCTCCTGAGAATGATTTGGGCAAAATTATGGTAATACAATTTCTTGACCCCTGTGAAACTTTGAGGCCACTTTAGGTAGAAACCCCGGATCCATTTTGAAGATTATACGGTCCGGAAAGATCTGGCAAAAGGGGGGTCTGATAGATAGGGCTTCCATCTCACAGACCCTTTTGGCTGTAGTAATTGCTACCAAGAAGATTGCTTTAAGCGTCAGCATCTTCAGGCTACAATCCTTTAATGGTTCAAAGGGGTCTGCTGTCATAGTCTGCAACACTAATGACAGATCCCACTTTGGAAAGGCTGTACTCTGTAGCGGCCTTTGTCTACTCACGGATCTAAAGAGTCAGATTATCCAGGGGTTTGAGGCTAAACTTCTCTCCTGGTAAACTGACAGTGCTGACACTTGACTCTTTAACGTGCTGAGGCTTAGCCCTTTGTCTACACCACTCTGTAGAAACTCTAGGATTGCTACTGAGCTTTGCGTTTTAAAGTTGTTCTCTGTACACCATCGATTAAAACATTTCCATACCCTCTGGTAGATATTACGTGTCTCAACCTTCCTGTTTTTCAGCAGTGTGTCTATCAGACGGCTTGAGAACCCTTTCGCTTTTAGTAGCTGTTCCTCAGATACCAGGCGGCTAGTTTCCACCTTTCCACCTGTGGACAGTGCACTGGGCCCTGGGCTAGCAGATCCTCTTGGATTGGTAGCAACCAAGGAGTCTCTATGGCTAGTTCTTTGAGCATAGAGAACCACGGTCTCCTGGGCCAGTGAGGTGCTATGAGGATTAATGACGTGTCTTCTGTACGAAATTTCCTTATTACTGCGGGTAGTAGCACTGGTGGGGGGAAGGCATAACATCTGCTGAACGCCCACTTCTCTGCTAATGCGTCTACTCCGAGTGCTCCCTCCTCCCTTTTTAGGGAGAAGAAGGCTTGGACTTTCCTGCTTTCTCTGGAAGCACATAAGTCTACCTGAGGTATTCCCCATTTTTTTGTAATCTGGTCGAATACCTCCTGTTTCAGCACCCAGTCTCCTTCTCTTACTTTCTTTCTGCTGAGAAAGTCTGCCACTTTGTTTAAGTCTCCTTTTAGATGTACTGCTGAAAAGGAGAGTATGCTTTTCTCTCCCCATTTCAGGATCTCTTCTGCTAGGGCCCACAGAACTCGGCTTCTGGTTCCCCCTTGTTTGCTTATGTAAGCTATAACTGACGAGTTGTCTGATCTGATCTGCACATGATGTCCTTTCAACTCCTTCTGGAAGGACTGGTGCAAACCATACTGCTTTCAACTCCTTCCAGTTGGACGATCTCGTCCACTCTTCCCTCCCCCAAGCACCTTGTGCTATCTGGGAGTCTAAGTGTGCTCCCCACCCTATACCGGTTGCGTCTGTGGTTAGGATTCGGGAGATAGGTAGGATCCACAGCCGTCCTACGTCTATATTTTCTGTCCTTCTCCACCACCATAAGGACTCCTTTACTTTTGCTGGTATTGATACCTGCAAATCCAGAGACTCCTGCTTGTGGTCCCATACCTTTAATAGGAACATTTGCAGTGGTCGGAAATGCAGGTTTGCCCACTGAACTGCTGGGATTGCAGATGTTAGCAACCCTAATGTTGACATTATTTTCCTTATAGAACGGGGTACATTGGTCTGTATTGCTTTTATTTCTTTTTGAATTTTTCCTATCTTCTCTTTGGGTAGAAAAACTCTTTGCTGGACTGAGTCTATTATATACCCCAGGTACTTTATCTGTTGCGTGGGTTGTAGACTTGATTTCTCCACATTCACCAACCAACCTAGACTCTCTAGGAATGCCCGAGTATACTTGAGGTTTTCTAATAACCTTTCGGGTGTCTTTGCAAAAAGGAGAAGGTCGTCTAAATAGGCAATAATGGATATGCCTTTTAGTCGTAGTGGTGCCAGAGCTTCTGCCAGAACCTTGGTAAAGATTCTTGGCGAAGATGATAGGCCAAAGGGTAGAGCCTGAAACTGAAGGTGTACTGTTTCTTTTCCTGTTTCTATTGCTAGCCTTAGAAACTTCTGGTGATTTAGGTGTATGGGTATGTACAGGTACGCATCCTTTAAGTCTAGCGACGCCATAGTTTGGGGGCAACAGGGCCTTCACTGAGTATATGGAGTCCATCCTGAACCGTTTGTAGGTTATGGATAGATTTAGTGGTTTGAGGTTGATTGGTCTGACCTTTCCTGAGGGTTTCTGTACTCCGAATATGTGGGAGTAGAAGCCCTGTCCTCTTTCTGCCCTTGGTACCTTGATGATTACACCTTGTTTCCTGAGGTCCTTTATGGATCTCATTAACCCTCTGGCTTTTTCCTTGTTTTTTGGCAGCTTAGTGATGTACAGTCTGTTTGGGGGGAATTTTGAGAATTCTAGGGAATACCCGTCTCTTATCGTCCTTAAAATGAATTGACTGGAGGATATTTTTTCCCATTGTGAGATGAAGGCCCCCAGTCTTCCTCCCACTGAGAGTACTTCAATCTTTATTGCGGGTCTGCTCAGGAGGGTGAAAAATTGCTCCTCCTTTGCTATTCCCTCGCTGACCCCAAGGTTTCTTTTGATTAGTTGCCTTGGGTATTGAAAAACGGGACTTAGCGTCCCTCTTTTGCCTCTTTCTGTTTTGTTGAGGCTGGGCCCAAGGTGCTTTCTGTTTCAGCGGAAACGCCTTCTTTTTGTCCGCTGTACGGTCTAACACTTTCTCTAATCCTGGCCCAAATAGCAGGTCCCCCGTAAACGGGATCCCGCATAACTTGGCTTTGGACGCAGCATCCCCTTGCCAAGTCTTTAGCCATAGGGCCCGTCTGGTAGAATTGGCTAGAGCCGAGGATCTGGCTGCCATGCGTACCAGTTCTGCTGATGCATCTGCGATATACACGATGCCTTTGAGAAGAGTGGGAAAAGAGGACAAAATCTGCTCCTTTGCAGTTCCTTCCTCAATATGTGCCTGTATACGGTTTAGCCAGAACTCTACATTTCTGGCTACCACCGTGACCGCCATGGCTGGCTTTAGGCTTCCCACTGTGGAGTCCCATGACTTTTTTAATAGGGCATCCATTCTTTTGTCCATTGCTTCAGAAAGGACCCCCATATCCTCAAAAGCTAGATCGGTGTGCCTGGAGACTTGTGAGAAGGCAGCGTCTAGTTTTGGGGTTTTGTTCCACACTGATGACTCATCATCTGAAAATGGGAACCGTCTCTTTAAGGCTTCAGAAAAGAATGGTTTCCTTTCAGGTTCCTGCCACTCTTTCTTAATTGCCTCTATTAAGATGTCATGAACAGGAAAATTCTTCTTTTCCTGTTCTCCTAGACCCTCATACATCTGATCATGCAAGGATAAAGGTTTCTTTTCCGTCTGTATACCCAGCGTGATATGAATGGCTCCCAACAGCTGGTCTACCTCTTCTAATGATAGTTTGTATCTGGAGGGTCTTCTGGAATCCCCTTCCAGTGTCTCACCCTCAGATTCTTGGGAGCCGGACGCTGCGCTGTCAGGCTCGTCCTCTGCCTCCTCTCTAGGAGTTACTAAAGGACCGGCACTAGTGGAGGGTAGTGCCTGTGCTTTTGCTAGCACCGGTAGTACTGGTGGGGGAGCAGTCTGCAGTTGAGGGATCTGAAATCCTTCAAAAAAGGTTTTGAAAGATACAAAGGTACTAGATAGTTCCTTGACAGATGCTGCTAAATCACTGCCCTGCTCTGTGGAATGTTCTTGCACTAACTTGTGAATACATTCCTTACATAATGCTTTCCCCCAGGAATCTTTAAGTGTGTTTTTACAAGAAGGGCACCTCCTTTTCCAGTTATGAGAGGGCTTAGACTTGTCAGGTTTCTGAAAAGACATAAAGAAAAAACCCCCACACACATTAATACTGACATAAGCTTCCCTGCATCTTGCAGGTGCACAGCGCCTTTGTCAGAGCTGTACTTACCGAGGCCGAGATGCCGAGAGCGGTTCACCCTTGCGACCCGGCGCAGTCCGCCCCCTGGAGATGGGACAGGGAGCAAACGGCACCAGGAGGCACAGGTCACCTCCGATACGTAAGCAGAACTGGCTGGGGACCTGGAGGTGATGATGACCTGGCCCGGGTGGGCCGGCAGATGGCAGGATAAGGAGGCAGGTCACAAACGCCCGGCAGAGGTGCCAACACTGGGGGATCCGGCAGAGGTACGTGAACCAGCCAGAGGGTCAACCACAGGAGAGTTCAGCAGGCAACCCAGGGGATCCTATACAGGAGGTATCAGCAAAGTCCGTAGGGCAGGCCAGAGGGTCAAACACCGGAGATAACAGCAAAGTCCGTGGAGCAGGCCAGAGGGTCAAACACAGGAGATATCAGGAAGTCCGTAGGGCAGGCCAGAGGGTCAAACACAGGAGATATCAGGAAGTCCGTAGGGCAAGCCAGGGGGTCAAACACAGGAGATATCAGGAAGTCCGTAGGGCAGCCAGGGGGGTCAAACACAGGAGATATCAGGAACGTCAGGCAATCCGGGTCGGCAACAGCAGGAACAAGTCAGAAACGTTTGGTAACACAGGACACACAGGCACTAAGCTGGAGAGACAGACCAGCAAGGTGCCTGTGCGTCAGGCAGCTTTAAATAGGCGCCAGAGTGACGCTAATTGCGCGTCATTGCCGCCAGGTGTGCGCTAGTGCGCCGGCGCCGGACCGCCGAGCCGCGAGTGCGCATGCGCCGGAGCGCCGAGCCCCCGCGCATGCGCACTAGAGAGCGGGCCGTCCGTCCGACGCCGCTCTCCTGATAGCCTTCCATATGGGCTTGCCTCACTAGGGGCCCAATTAAAATAACCCTCTGACACAAGAGGGACCTGCCCACCCCCCCCTTTGCTGAACCCTTGAGGGGGAGGGGGATGGGTGGTGGTTATAGGCCAGGGGAGATCCACCCCAGGTTCCCCTTACCTTTACATGGCTGGAGCTGGTCTCTGTCGGAGCAGTCTGGTCCCTCCCTTCTGCGTCCGACATGCTTGTGTCACCACTGGAGCTTTTGCTGTCTCTACAGCATTTGCAGCTCCTCTCCTAGCCCATGCCTGGTCCCTTTTCATGATTCGCGGCCGGAACCGGAAGCCGCGAACCTGGAAGCACACGCCCCCTCATGCCGGACGTGACGTCACCCGTCACCGACACCGCCGGTCCCTATACCCAGCGTGTTCCGCGCTGCGAGCGCTACACGCCGCTGGAGGTATGGGACGGCAGGACCTGTACCCGTGCTCCGCCCTCGGAGATGAGAAGGAACCCCCCTGACCTCCGCTGCGCTCAGGGATGCAGGGGTGGCAGTCTCTCCCAGGTTAGTTACCTGGTCTGTTGTCCAAAAAAGGAGCCTCTGCTGCTTTGTTTGCGGACATTTTCCTTTGCCTGAGCCTTACATACCCCCTGGTAATCCTGACTCTCCTGGCTGGTTCCAAAAAGGTGTCTCCCCTCCTGGAGGAAACACAAATAACTGAGGAGCAGCAGGGGAGGAAGAAATTTATAGTAAGCTGGCGCAGGTGTTTCCTACAGAGGGGAGGAGCCAAGGTCTCTCAGGTGGCTGTCCTGAAAGACGATAAGGGAAAAAGAAGGTGAGAGTAGACTCCCTTATGAGGGTAGAGTCATGTTGCTTGCCCCGGGGGGGGGGGGGGTGTGGACATGGTCTGGGGAGAGGGAGCAGCCAGCCAGAGAGAGAAAGAGAGAGAGAGAGAGAGAGTAGAAAAGCAGCGCAATGTAGTGTCAGTATAGAAATACTGTAGGTAGGACAGTGTAGTATAGTGGTCAGTGTAGTGGGTAGTGTAGTGTATTAGTTAGTATAGTGGTCAGTTAGTGTAGTGGACAGCATAGTAGTCAATGTAGTGTAGTGGACAGTATAGTGGGTTGTGTAGTGGTTAGTATAGTGGTCAGTGTAGTGTAGTGGACAGTATAGTGGGTAGTGTAGTGGACAGTATAGGGGTCAGTGTAGTGTAGTGGACAGTATAGGGGTCAGTGTAGTGTAGTGGACAGTATAGGGGTCAGTGTAGTGTAGTGGACAGTATAGGGGTCAGTGTAGTGGTCAGTGTAGTGTAATGGACAATATAGTGGTCAGTGTAGTATAGTGCACAGTGTAGTATAGTGGACAGTATAGTGGACAGTGTAGTGTAGTGGTCAGTATAGGAATCAGTTGGTCAATGTAATGTAGTTGTCAGTGAAGGAATCAGGTTGGTCAGTATTGGTTTAGTGGTCAGTGTAGGAATCAGGTTGGTCAGTGTAGTGGTCAGTGTAGGAATCAGTTGGTCAGTGTAATGTAGTGGTCAGTGTAGGAATCAGGTTGGTCAGTATTGGTTTAGTGGTCAGTGTAGGAATCCGGTTGGTCAGTTTAGTGTAGTGGTCAGTGTAGGAATCAGGTTGGTCAGTAAAGAAATCAGGTTGGTCAGTGTAGTGTAGTGGACAGGTTGGTCAGTGTAGTGGTCAGTATAGGAATCAGGTTGGTCAGTGTAGTGTAGTGGACAGTATAGTGGTCAGTGTAGTGTAGTGGTCAGTGTAGGAATCAGGCTGGTCAGTACTGTTGTAGGAAGTGAAGGAACTCCACTGGTTAGGGAGCGCAAATTACTTGCCTTGCCCCGCCCCGGGCGCTGACAACCCACGCTATGCCACTGCTCCTCGCTGCTATGCCCTTTGAAGAGTTATCCACCGCAATCTGCTGCAATGTGTTACAATCATGCATAATAATGCAGATCTTCACCCTAAACTAACTTTAATTTTGCCCTGCCTCCTCCCTCTCTCAAATTTGGAAATTCATTTAAAAATTCTTAATACACTATTTGTGTCAAGTAGCACTTTCGTTTCTTGCCTAGGCGAGAACGATGTTTGTGTCTCCCTGGGGAGCCCCGGCGAGCCCTGTGTGGCTTTCTTGCATGGCTGTGCAAGACTGACTCCCGGTACATGCGCAAAAGCCACCTGTTATGGAAATTCCAAAACTATGCCCTGTTTGTGCATGTGCAGGAAATCTCCAGATGTGGAGATCTCTCAGCATCTGAAGGCTGAGCAGAGCCTTCTGGCACATCTGCGCATGCGCCATATAAATAAAAATAGTGGAGGGGGACAAAGTCAAATGAAGTTCCCCTTTGAGGAAAGAAAAATCATGTATCTTGGCTCCTGACGTAAACAAAAAATCTGCATATCAATGCATCGCATTTAAAAATTTGCATCAATGCAACAGAAAACAGATATAGGAATTTTAAATGCATTGCTGTTTACCTGCGCGTGCGCATCCAACATATTTTCCAAACATGAAGCTTCTCTGTTTGTGAAACACATTGTATGTGTATGAATGGATAAATGATAATGCAAGGAAGCATTAGCATTTACAAGAGTACAGTATGGCAGTGTACAGCCATTCACTTGTATGACAGGCTGCACACAGCACCTGTGGCTCCTCAGGCATCAGGAGACTTACACTAGGTGCATAAAATGCCTACAAATATCCATTTGTATTGACTCTTAAATTGTTACTAAACCCAGGACCCTGCATTCACTATATCTGGTCTCCCACAGTACACAGAACATGGAAAGGCAATAGTTTTAGTAAATATACCCTGAAAAAATATTTTTTTTCATCAGCAGTTTGAGCAGTCTGGTGACTTCTATCAGTGTCCAGCAGAGCACTGGTTAAAGCTTGTAGGAGGAGTTTTTATTCTCCCCTGACTGTCCTATGAGGCTGCAGGACCCTTGACCCTCTGTCTGGACAGTGCTGATTGGCCCTGTGCCGATCACATGCACTCTTCCAAGAAAAAAAGAAACTCTCTAGCAATACACACCAAACTGAGCATGTGCAGCTTGCCCCCAAGGCTCTGTTCTATCAGGAGATGGTTTGTGGACTGTAGAAGAAGGGGAGGATCAGAGAAGACAGGATCAAACAGCCTTTTTACACAATGCAGAGGATTAACCCTGAAGGTTCTACAGTGAGTATAACAAGCATGCTTTACTGCAGGGATATGCAGTTAGCGGACCTCCAGCTGTTGCAGAACTACAAGTCCCATGAGGCATAGCAAGACTCTGACAGCCACAAGCATGACACCCAGGGGCAGAGGCATGATGGGACTTGTAGTTTTGCAACAGCTGGAGGTCCACTAATTACATATCCATACCTCCCAACATTTTGAGATGGGAGTAAGGGACACCTACTAACAAATGTATGTAGGCATATGACACGCCCCCCTATCACACCCCCTTAAAGGATAATTAACCAAAAAAAAGGTTAATTAAATCCACAAGGACTTTTTTTAACCACTACTATTCCTTTATATTGGCTTTTAAAATGTACAAATGCAGCAATTTAGAAATTGGATGAAAGGTTTAGGACTGGGAAACACTTTTTGAAAGATAAAAAGTGCATTTTATATACAACTATATAGATCAGACCAAAATGAGGGACAAATGAGGGGGAAAGAGGGACAGAGGGACATTGTTCCAAATCAGGGACAGTCCCTCGAAATCAGGGACAGTTGGGAGGTATGCATATCCCTGCTTTACTGCATATACACACTGATTTTACTGTTGTGGGTTTAGTAACACTTTAATGTACTGCCGCTAATCACCATCAACAAGCATAAAAAAACATTGTTACATATTCATATATATAAAAGGGTCCTTAGTGTCCTTCCAATTAGCAGTCACTTCTCAGTTTATTGGCCCGGCCAAAGTATTTCTGCTCACTAGCTGAACCCTGCTTGCAGAAACACTATGCTATCAATCTCTTCAAGTGGCTGGTACAATGATATGTAGTTATTGACTTAACAGATGCTACAAGTTACAAGAAGGTAAGTACCATGGGCGTGCGCACAGGGTGTTTCAGGTGTGCCCAGGCACACCCTATTCAAATACATACAGATTCCCCTGTTTGAACCCCTGATAGTTCATAAAAGCCTCCTATTAGGGCTTTAAAAAAAATAAATAATAATAATAATAATAAAATTGTTAAAAATAATAAAAAATAAAATAATACAAATAAAAACTACTGACACCAATCACTGCCCTACTGACACCAATCACTGCCCTACTGACACCGTCAGTACATTTACACATGCACACACTCATATGTGTTTGAGCTTTGAGGTGCACACCCTAATGCAATGGGCTGCGCACACCAATGGTAAGTACATAACTCAAACGATTGGAATATTTTTCTGTAACGGGGGAGACTGTACATGTCCCAGACATGTATCTGAATAAACTGTTTTGTTTGCAGGGTAATCTTTAAATACGTTACATTACAAGGAATGTTTTGGCTGCCTTTGAATGCTGGTAACAGCTGCTCCCCTGTCCTGGAGCAATGTAGAGCTTTAAAATAGAAGTTGGCTTCTGCTGGCATTCAGGAACTCTGCAAGTTTACATGCTGAGGAAGTAATAACTCTTCATCCCTTCCACTGCACAGAGCTCTTCCCCTAGAAGTGACAACTTATCTAAAGAAGTGCTTAAGGTAAATGCAATAAGCTCCAATGACACAGACGTACAGGCAAGCAGCTAAACACTGAAGCACATATTCATGGAGGATTTTAGCAGCCAAAGGATTTGTCATTGTGTACAGTCATTTCTGAGATCCATTAACCTCCCTGGCGGTATGATTCTGTCTGGAATTTTGTGCTGAATGCGGTACAATTATTTTGCATGGAAATTTGGCGTTTTTATATTGTAGGCATGCAATTCTTATGAATAACTCACTTAAATCTGTCCAAACCAGAGTCTAGTAGACATCCCGGGTATGATAAAGTTTAAAACACAAAATAATAAATTATAATATAATAAAAATATATATAAAAATGATTCAATAATGTAATCAAATCAAAAACACTGAAATTTGCTCAGTTGCAGAATAGTCGCTGTCATTAAATTTATTGTTTGATGATAAATTGTGATTTTAATTTTTTATCTGTGTTTTCTAGCTGGTCTAAAACCACTTTTGACATAAAGGGACACTTTTTGGTTGCTATGGACAATCTCCAGTTTCCAGGCAGAAAAAAAAATGTTTTATTATATAAAATGACATGCAGGGCACTGGGCAGACCACTAGGGACAAAGGGGATGTGTATTTTTTGTATACAGTACTGTAATCTGTAAGATTACAGTACCGTATGTGTTTTGTGTTTTTTAACTTTTTTAAATTTGGCGCCGATCTCCGCTCCCGTGCGTCGGAACGTCGCAGGGAACGGAGACCGGCACTGTGTGAATCGAGCGAGCGGACGGCTCGCTCACACAGCGGGGAGACATCGCAGGATCCAGGGGATAAGGTAAGTAACTTCCCCCCTGCATCCTGCACACAAGCCCGAGCCTGGCTCGGGGTTACCGCTCCCAGCACAAAAAGCTGGACCCGAGCCAGGCTCGGGGTTACCGCTAGGGAGGTTAAAGCAAAACGCAACTACGAATCTGAGCACCACAAACTGAAAACGTTATTTAACCAGTTCCGGACCACCCACCGCATATATACTGCGGAAGGGCGGCCTGGCTGCGCAAAATCACGTACAGGTACGTGATTTCATGCACGTGGTTTTGGGCGTGTGCGTGCCCCGCCGTAGTGACGTTTCCATTGTGGTTGGACACAGCGGGACCAATCGGCGGGTCTGGCAGCCGCGACCCACCAATCATTCACAGGAGAGACGGATCAGCCGTCTGCCTGTGTAAACAAGACAAACGGCGGATCTGTCACGAAGGGAAAGAGAGATCTTGTGAGAGAGATCTTAGCTGAATCCTTGATTCAGCTAAGCTGAATCAAGGATCTCTCTTTTCCTTCAGTGTGACATTGCCCCACACACTTAGTAATCACCTCCCTAGGGGACATGTAACTGTTTGATCACCCCTGGGGTTAACCCCTTCCCTGCCAGTGTTATTTATACAGTAATCAGTGCATTTTTATAGCACTGATCACTGTATTGGTGTCACTGGTCCCCAAAAAGTGTCACTCAGTGTCAGATTTGTCCACCGCAATGTCGCAGTTTCACTAAAAATTGCAGATCGCCGCCATTACTAGTAAAAACAATAAAAAAAATAAAAAATCCCTAACTCTATTCACAATTTTGTAGACGTTATAACTTTTGCGCAAACCAATCAATATACGCTTGTTGGGATTTTTTTTACAAAAGATATGTAGCAGAATACATATTGTCATTATAGCTTGTGTGTAATGGACTATTTTATTTTATATGACAATTGTTTTTATAGTAGCAGTTATTTGTGTAATGGACTATTTTATTTCATTTGAATATTAAACCATTCATGAGTGCTGAGGGGAAGTGGATTATTGCTTGATTGCGATCGTATACAGTACTTTCTTTTTTAAGGATACATATTGGCCTAAATTTATGAAGAAATTTGATTTTTTTAAATTTTTTATTGGGAATGTTTTATAGCAGAAAGTAAAAAATATATTTTTTATTTCAAATTATCTGTCTTTTTTTGTTTATAGCTCAAAAAATAAAAAGCGCAGAGGTGATCAAATACCACCAAAAGAAAGCTCTATTCTGATGAAAAAAAATTTGGGTACAACATCGCAATTTTCAGTTAATGCAACGCAGTGCCGTATCGCAAAAAATGGCCTGGTCAGGAAGTGGGTAAAACCTTTCCGGAGCTGAAGTGGTCAAAGTGTTTGTAGATATGCTATGCATTAACCCTTGTTTCATACCTATGCGTTTTTTGTGTGCGTTTTGCACAAACGCAATGCAGTCCATTTAATATGGTTTCCTATGGCTCTAATTCACATCTGTGCGTTTTGAGTCAGTGTGTTTTTTTGGAAAGGGTCAGGGACTTTTTATTCCGCAGCAGATTGCGTTTGGCGTGTAAGGCTCCATTCACACTTGTACGACTCCAAAGTGGAGGGACTCCAAATCAACCCCATCATATAATGATACTATAAGAAAATTTGTAACCAGAGCTCATATTTTAAGATTTTCAATATTTGTACAATAAAATACTTTTTTATATACTTACATTTTTTGATAGTTTGCTGACATTTGCTTACATGGCACTCAAGTTACATGAAAGTTTGATCAAAGTAATGCAGGAACCTTTTTAAAGTTGCTGCGACTTTGAGTCACACATATTTAACCACTTCAGCCCCGGAAGGATTTACCCACTTTCTGACAGGCCATTTTTTGCGATACGGCACTAAGTCACTTTAACTGACAATTTTGCGGTCTTGCAACGCTGTACCCAAACAAAATTGATGTCCTTTTTTTCCCACAAATAGAGCTTTCTTTTGGTGTTATTTGATCACCTCTGTGGTTTTTATTTTTTGCGCTAGAAACAAATAAAGTCCGACAATTTTTTGAATAAAAAAAACAATATTTTTTTTTTCTGCTATAAAACACACCCAATAAAAAAAATAAAAAAAATCGAATTTCTTCATCAATTTAGGCCAATTTGTATTCTGCTACATATTCTGGGTAAAAAAAAAAACACAAAACAATAAATGTACATTAGTTGGTTTGCGCAAACGTTATTTTTTTTACTAGTGATGGCGGCAATCTGTGTTTTTTTTTTTCCGGGACTATGACATTGCGGCGGACAGATTGGACACCTAACTGACATTTTTTTTACACTTTTTTTGGGAACCAGTGACATGATTACAGTGATCAGTGCTAAAAATATGCACTGACATTGTACTAATGGCACTGGCAGGGAAGGGGTTAACCTCAGGGGCGATCAAGGGGTTAAATGTGTTCCCTCATTGTGTGTTTTAACTGTATGGGGGATGGGCTGCTGTTCCGTTTCCTCAGCTTAAAGGAGCAGTGCAGGAATATGTTTTTGTTTATATAAAAGGCATTTGTTAATTTAAATTTTCAATCTTTGTTTCACTGACAGAATCCTACGTGAAACTGAAATGTAGAAAATACCAAGAAAAATCACACGTGGAAATCTGTTTGGATTTGATGCCGATCCAATAGTCGTACATCTTAGGCTGCTGATTCATAATGTAAAATGTTCTATTAACTGTTAATCGGTATAAGGGCAACCAAGGGCTTCCACGGCAGAAAATCCGGTACAGATACAGATAAAAGCACCATAGAATATGAAGATCATAGGATTGCTATGCCAACGCTAACAAAGGATGAGGTCTCAGCTGAGATCAGGTCCGTCAGTACAGAGAACAGCTGACCTGCTGTACACCACAGGTGAATTGGGCCATTCATCAAAACATTAAAGAACGCATTTCTTTGCTCCGATTATAGTTCTTTTTGTATCCATCTGACTGAAAATAACATTCCTGCTGAAAAGAAGGAGAAAGGGCAGACCCATTGGTGATTTCAGAATAATATACATTGGCTGTCCATAGAATGGTGGGCTAAAGCCTCGTACACACGGAACGATTGTTGGCAGACGGAGCGTCTGATTTTTGTCTTAAGGGCGTGTGCCAGTATCTTGTCTTGCATACTAACGGTATACAATTGTCATGCCACAAACACGAACGTAGTGACGTACTACGAGGAATTTCAGCTCTTGAGCGCCACCCTTTGGGCCCCTTCTGCTAATTTCCTGTTTGCTGAGCATTGATTCCGCGCATGCGTGTTTGTACATTCGACTTTTGTGTGATGGATTTGTCTACTGACCATCTGAAAATCTGACGTCAAGTCATTGTCCGCCGAAAATTTACTAGCCTGTCATCCAACATTTGTTGGCTGAAAGTTAGACAACAATTGTCAAAAGGAGCGTACAAACAGTAAGATTTTAGGAGAAAAGTCTGTCAACAGACAATCCCCTGCCAACAATCGTACTGTGTGTAGGGCACATTCAGGACCAGGCGGTATGTCAATGGAGTGGAATTACTAATTGACACTGTCTAGGAACTCAAAAGTATTTTTCGGCCAGGTAGTGTCAGAGCCTAACCAGATAATTCAAATAAAAGAGGAACTTTGTCTAAATTTAGGGCCAAAAGAACAACTTTTCAAAAAATACTCTAGAGTGTAAACAGATTCAGGATCGCAGCACCTGACATTGCAAACATCTATTTCCTGACGCTCAAATGAAAAGCCTACATATTTTTTTACCTTCTGCTATAAAACATATCCAATAAAAATAGGAAAAAAAAAATCAAATTTCTTCATTCATTTAGGCCAATATGTATTTAGCTACACATTTTTGGTTAAAAAATATCAATAAGCGTATATTAATTGGTTTTATAAAAAGTTATAGCTTCTACAAACCATGGGATATATATTAGAATTTGTATTCATTTATTTATACTAGTAATGGCGGCGATCAGCGACTTATAACGTGACTGCGATATCGTGGCAGACAATCTGAAACTAAATGACACTTTTGACACCTTGTGGGAACCAGTGACACTAACACAGTGATCAGTGCTAAAAATATGCACTGTCACTATACTAATGACACTGGCTGGGAAAAGGTTAAACATCTAGGGCGATCAAAGGATTACATTTGTGCCTAACCAGTGTTTTTGTGTACTATGTGCTGCTTTCACTAAGGAAAATGCTGGATTTTATTCCCTTTTTTGCATGGAAACAAAATCGAGTACATCCCCACTGACTGGACCGAGTTCTTCCTTGTTTACATAGGCAGAGCTCCATCCAGTCTGACTCCTTGAAAATCAGTGGGTGCCAGTGGGCATCCATTGGCTGGCACCTGCTGATTAGGGATGGGCCCGGTGTTCGATTCTAACCCATGTTCGAATCGAACATTGGGCGGATATTAAGATATTAAGGGGGACCCCAGCCAAAAAAATAAAAAATGGCGTGGGGTTCCCCTCAAAATCCATACCAGACCCTTATCCGAGCACGCAACCTGGCAGGCCGCAGGAAAAGAGGGGGGACGAGAGCGCGCCCCCTCCCTCCTGAACTGTACCAGGCCACATGCCCTCAACATTGGGAGGATGCTTTGGGGGTCTGAGACCCCCAAAGCACCTTGTCCCCATGTTGATGAGGACAAGGGCCTCTTCCCCACAACCCTGGCCATTGGTTGTGGGGGTCTGCGGGTGGGGGGCTTATCGGAATCTGAAAGCCCCCTTTAACAAGGGGACCCCCAGATCCCGGCCCCCCCCATGTGAAATGGTAAAAGTAAAAGTAAAAGTACCCCTACCATTTCACCAAAAAAGTGTCAAAAATTGTAAAAATGACAGGAGACGGTCTTTGACAATTCCTTTATTACAATCTTCTTTCTTCTGGTCTTCCTTTCTTCATCCTTCGGTTTCTTCATCTTCTCCTTCCGGCATCTTCTTCCATCTTCTTCTTCCTCCGATCCGCTTCTTCTTGCGCTGGTCTTCTCGTCCGGCATCTTCTTCCATGGCGTCGGCGTCTCTTCTGGGCCGCTCCGCGCAATGGGAGGCTCCCGCTGTGTGAGGCTTCGCTGCGTCTGACAGGTCTTTTATAACGGAGGGCACCTGGTGACCCGCCCCCTCTGATGCACGGGGATGTCATGTGGAATTCCCTATGGCTTTCCCCATGACGTCAGAGGAGGGCGGGGTCACCAGGTGCCCTCCGTTATAAAAGACCTGTCAGACGGAGCGAAGCCTCACACAGCGGGAGCCTCCCATTGCGAGGAGCGGCCCGACAGAAGAACAGACGCCGACGCCATGGAATAAGATGCCGGACAAGAAGGACGAGAAGACCAGCGCAAGAAGAAGCGGATCGGAGGGAAGAAGAAGATGGAAGAAGAAGATGGAAGAAGATGCCGGAAGGAGAAGATGAAGAAACCCAAGGATGAAGAAAAGACCAGAAGAAAGAAGAAAGAAGATTTTAATAAAGGAATTGTCAAAGACCGTCTCCTGTCATTTTTGCCATTTTTGACACTTTTTTGGTGAAATGGTAGGGGTACTTTTGTACCCCCTTACCATTTCACACAGGTTGCATGCTCGGATAAGGGTCTGGTATGGATTTTGAGGGGGACCCCACGCCATTTTTTTTGGCTAGGGTTCCCCTTAAAATCCATCCCAGACCTCAAGGGTCTGGTATGGATTTTGAGGGGGACCCCACGCCGCCATTTTTTTTTTTGGCTGGGGTCCCCCTTAATATCCATAGCAGACCTGAAGGGCCTGGTTATTGAATTTGGGGGGACCCCCAAGCTTTTTTTTTTTTATTTTTTTTTTATTTTTATCAATGCCTTTTTTTTTATGAATGGCTTTCAATGAATGACTGTTCTCTGTGTTACGGGAGCCGTCAATACATTAGCCGCGAGTGATTTTAAATAGCTTTTTTTCCTGCAAAAATGACACTTTTTGCCGGGACAGTTCTAAGCACAGGAAACATGCGCCCCTTCACAGGCATACTATAGACCCCCCCAGGTACGAAATTTAAAGGAATATTACACTTTTATTGTTTCAATTTAAGCATTATTAAAATCACTGCTCCTGAAAAAATGGCAGTTTTTAAAAAAAAAATTTGCATTGATATATGTCCCCTGGGGCAGGACCCAGGTCCCCAAACACTTTTTATGACATTAACATGCATATTAGCCTTTAAAATTAGCACTTTTGATTTCGAACGTTCGCATCCATTATAACTAATAGGGTTCTAATGCTTGCACGGACTTTAGGTCCGTTCGCGGGTTCTGGTGCTAGCCAAATGGGGGGGTGTTTGGCTCATCCCTACTGCTGATCAGCTTCTGCTCTGACTAATCACAGCTGAAATGACGTGCTAGTGGCGCACACCCCTACCCGGATTAGCAGAATTACGTATATATACGTGATTCTTTGCAGAGCACCCACCCTGTAGCGATAAAGCTACAATGGGCTGGTCGCTAAGTGGATAAAGGTTGCATTTTCCATAACCAACGAACAGGCCAAATTGATGTGTATGGCAGCAGTGGTGTAGCGGTTATCAGCACCCTGGGCAAGAGAAGAAATTTGCACCCCCTAACCTGCAGACTTTTCGCACTCCCTGAGTCCCTTCCACTAGTACAGTAGTACTGACCAACCTAATTCCTACACTGACCACTACACTAACCTACCTGATTCCTACACTGACCTACCTGATTCCTATACTGATCACTACACTGACCTACCTGATTCCTATACTGACCCCTACACTGACCTATCTGACCACTACACTAACTTACCTAATTCCTACACTGACCACTACACTGAGCAGGAGTAAGGAGCCAGGAGCACCAGCAGGGGACCCCAGAAGAATAGGATCGGGCCACTCTGTGCAAAACCCTTGCACAGAAAAGGTAAGTACACTATATTGTCAAAAGTATTAGGACACCTGCCTTTACACTCACATGAACTTTATTGGCATCCCAGTCTTAGACCGTAGGGTTCAATATTGAGTTGGCCCACCCTTGGCTTCTGATTGTCCCACCTTTAACCCCTAGCTGTAGCAGTAGATACCTGCAGAACCGGCAATTCAATTTTGGGGTTTTTGGAGACTTCTTTTATCATCAAAATGGTCAAGTGACTTAAGCAGAATTTGCTGGGATGGCAGGTCCTGAACAAATTAACAGTTTCAGACCAACACTTGTAGATTATTTTTTTTTACAGTGGAACAATTGATTTCAAATATTGTGTCCATCTTTTTAAATTTCTCCCCCTCAGCCTCCCAGCCCACTGGTCCCCACTGTACTTACCTCCCATAGGAGCCACAGAGAATAATGAGGGAGAAGAATGGGAATTTAAAATCCCTGGACTGCTATACTGGCTGCATGAGCACTGACAGCACATCACCCACGGTAGGTAAGTACAGCAGGGACCAAGAAGCTTGGGAGGTTGTATGGTTTCAGTTTACCTTTTCATTTTTTCTGTTTGTTTTACTCTTGTCATGAATGGGTTGAATCCATGGGCGTAGCATAAGGGGTTGCAGGGGTCACAATCGCAACCCCACCCCTAGATCCAGGGGGCCCCTGCAGCCCCTCTGTCATATTATCATATCCTCCACAAAATCCAGCTCCAATCTGACCTAGGGCCCCACAGCCATTCTCCAGTACTGGGCTTCTACTTTGCCTTCCACAGTCCACACCCCTTTCTTCCCATTTGCTGGGGAGAAGCTGTGAGCCATTTGCTGAATGGAGATGAGCACGAGGTGAGAATTGCCCAGGATGGGGATGTGTCTGTGCTGTGTGCTGGCAACATAGAATGGTAACCGAGCTCAGCGAGGCAAGAGGAGGAGAGTGCCGTCCTGTAGCCACAATGGGACTGATGTCACTGGTGAGGTAAGACACCGCTCAGTGTCTCCTACCCTGTTTCCCCAAAAATAAGACCTAGCGTGATTGTCGGTGATGGCTGCAATATAACCCCACCCCCCAAATAAGCCCTAGATAAATTCCTTGTAGGTCTTATTTTCAGGGTAGGGATTATTTTCGGGGAAACAGGGTAGGGCTTATTTGGGGGGTAGGGCTTATATTGCAGCCATCACCGACAATCACGCTAGGTCTTATTTTCGGGGAAACAGGGTAGTCACCAGCTGGGATTCTCTGTACCCCATCACCCGGGGATGTCTACTTACCCCATTTCCCTGACAAGGGAAAGGACACAAACCTCCGGGAGGTGACCCTCCCCCCAACACCTGCCAACACTGACACAGAAACCGTCAGAAATTGCTAAAACAAATCCCTTAACACCTCCTCGGGGGGCCCTGATGGGCTGCAGGCTCCAGATTTTGTGTCACATGGCTTTGCCCTCCCAGATCTAAGTTGCCCCCCCCTCAAAGCCCCGACCACCCCTCAACCCTGCATACTGTGCCGGGCTGCTGAGCTTCTTTCCCATTACAGCACTCTATACTGTTCCTCCTCCGCAGGGCTGAAATCACATTACTTTACAACACAGCCAGTTAGCTATGATCTGCACAATGTGTATCTGCCTACTGCAACTACACTGCCGTTCTGACCAGAGAATTTCACATGTCGGAAGGGAAACATAAGAGCCAGATACCAGATACACCCTGTGAGGACTGACAAACTGTATGTAAAGGACAGCCCTGTGTATTGTGGGGGGGGGGGGGCTGTATACAGTGCTGGGATGGGAAAGGAGCTCTGCCAAGTGACCTGCCAGGGGTCCCTGTCCTCTGATTCTCCAGCGGTAATCCCTGTCCTCTGATTCTCCAGTGGTAATCCCTGCCCTCTGATTCTCCAGCGGTAATCCCTGTCCTCTAATTCTCCGGCGGTGATCCCTGCCCTCTGATTCTCCAGCGGTGATCCCTGTCCTCTGATTCTCCAGCGGTAATCCCTGTCCTCTGATTCTCCAGCGGTGATCCCTGTCCTCTGATTCTCCAGCGGTAATCCCTGTCCTCTAATTCTCCGGCGGTGATCCCTGTCCTCTGATTCTCCAGCGGTGATCCCTGTCCTCTGATTCTCCAGCGGTAATCCCTGTCCTCTGATTCTCCAGCGGTAATCCCTGCCCTCTGATTCTCCAGCGGTAATCCCTGTCCTCTAATTCTCCGGCGGTGATCCCTGTCCTCTGATTCAACAGCGGTGATCCCTGTCCTCTGATTCTCCAGCGGTGATCCCTGTCCTCTGATTCTCCAGCGGTGATCCCTGTCCTCTGATTCTCCAGCGGTAATCCCTGTCCTCTGATTCTCCAGCGGTAATCCCTGTCCTCCGATTCTCCAGTGGTGATCCCTGTCCTCCGATTCTCCAGCGGTGATCCCTGTCCTCTGATTCTCCAGCGGTGATCCCTGTCCTCTGATTCTCCAGCGGTAATCCCTGCCCTCTGATTCTCCAGCGGTAATCCCTGTCCTCTAATTCTCCGGCGGTGATCCCTGTTCTCTGATTCAACAGCGGTGATCCCTGTCCTCTGATTCTCCAGCGGTGATCCCTGTCCTCTAATTCTCCGGCGGTGATCCCTGTCCTCTGATTCTCCAGCGGTGATCCCTGTCCTCTGATTCTCCAGCGGTGATCCCTGTCCTCTGATTCTCCAGCGGTGATCCCTGTCCTCTAATTCTCCGGCGGTGATCCCTGTCCTCTGATTCTCCAGCGGTGATCCCTGTCCTCTGATTCTCCAGCGGTGATCCCTGTCCTCTGATTCTCCAGCGGTAATCCCTGTCCTCTGATTCTCCAGCGGTAATCCCTGTCCTCTGATTCTCCAGCGGTAATCCCTGTCCTCTGATTCTCCAGCAGTGATCCCTGTCCTCCGATTCTCCAGCGGTGATCCCTGTCCTCTGATTCTCCAGCGGTAATCCCTGTCCTCTGATTCTCCAGCGGTAATCCCTGTCCTCTGATTCTCCAGCGGTAATCCCTGTCCTCTGATTCTCCAGCGGTAATCCCTGTCCTCTGATTCTCCAGCGGTAATCCCTGTCCTCTGATATAAGGAGGAACTCTGGGAACTCAAAACTCTTAAGCCACTTTGAGTATCTTGGCGTGCAGTGGATATATATGCATGCACGTTGGAAGTAGTGGTGGGGGGCACAAGCTTCAAGCTACACCTCTGGTTGAATCACTAGACAAATATGGGACTTTGGACATTGAACTTCACTAGCACTACTATATCTCCCTATCAAACCTTGTCACATTAACATTCCCTGTATAGTAAAGCGCTGCGTAAACTGTTGGCGCTATATAAATCCTGTATAATAATAATATTATAATAATAATAATAATATTATAATAATAGTATAAGAGTCATTAAACAATACGTAAATGTTCTGTCCAATTATCCAAAAACAATCTGGAGCCATAAATAAACTTTCTCCAAGTTTATTAAAGCTAAAATGACTTGTGTGCCATAATAGATCATGATGAAACCTGAAAATAAACAGAAGCACAATAGATTGCATTCATAAAACAACACTGGCAGATTCAGGAGATGCTGCTTTCCCGGTAATTGCTTGCTTCCTGTTAATATATAGTGTTGATTTGATGTGTTTAGATTACATAATCTGATGCTAGTAGTGTTTTATTGGCTAGATCACTGCAAATAAAGCCTTGAAAAGAAGAACCAAACAGAATTCAGAGCTGCACATTTTTGTACATTATTCCCAAAATAAATCACTAAAATAAAATCACCTAAAATATTACAAAAGAATCTAAATACGTGTAGGGTAGTTCTTTTATGTGCTTGGCATTCTTTTAAAAAAATAGTTATAACTTTAAAAATTTTAGTAATTGCGTGTATTTATTTAGCTTTTTTCCAGTCCCACCATTCTTACCAACATGCCCCATTTCCCACATTGCACTTTAAGCATCCTACACCCTCACTGTACTGTGTGTGTGTGTATATATATATATATATATACACATACATATATATATATATATACACATATATATATATACACACACACTATATTGTCAAAAGTATTGGCACACGCAACGCACATGAACGATATACGCCAGTGGCACGGATGCGCAAAATCACGTACCCGTATGTCGTTGCATCATCGGCGGCTAGCGGGAGCGTGCCCGCATGTCCCACGGACTCCATATCCGCCGGTGGCCCGTGATCGTAAAACGGAGAGGCAGAATGGGGAGATGTAAACAAGGAATTTCCCTGTTCTGCCTAGCAACATGACAGTGATCTACTGCTCCCAGTGATCGGGAGCAGTGATCTCTGTCATGTTCTAGTGAGCCCACCCCCCCCCTACAGTTAGAACATGCCCAGGGAACACACTTAACCCCTTGATCGCCCCCTAGTGTTTAAACCCCTTCCCTGCCAGTGACATTTACACAGTAATCAGTGCATTTTTATAGCATTGATCACTGTATAAATGGCAATCATCCCAAAATAGTTTCAAAAGTGTCCGATCTGTTCCCTGCATTGTCGCAGTCACAATAAAAATTGCAGGTCGCCGCCATTACTAATAAAAAAAAAAATAATAATAAAAATGCCATAAATCTATCCCCTATTTTGTAGATGCAATAACTTTTGTGTAAACCAATCAATATACGCTTCTTGCTATTTTTTTTTTTTAACCAAAAAATATGTAGAAGAATACATGTCGGCCTAAACTGAGGAAGAAATTTTTCTTTATATATTTTTTGGGGATATTTATTATAGCAAAAAGTAAAAAATATTGCTTTTTATTGCTTTTTATTCAAAATGTTCGCTATTTTTTTTTTTGTTTATAGCGCAAAAAAATAAAAGGTGATCATGTACTACCAAAAGAAAGCTCTATTTGTAGGAAAAAAAGGACGCCAATTTTGTTAGGGTACAACGTGGCACGACCGCGCAATTGTCAGTTAAAGCGGCGCAGTGTCGTATCACAAAATAGGGGGTAAGAAGAAGAAGAAGAAGGGGGTAAATCCTTCCGGGGTAAAATGGTTAATGGCATTCCAGCCTTAGTCTTAAGCCCCATACACACGCGCGGATTATCCGAGGACCAGGTCCGTCAGATCATGTCCGTCGTACTTTGTCCGATGTTGGTGTTGCGTACACACGGTCGGACAAAGTTGTCGGAAAATCCGATCATTCTGAACGTGGTGACGTTTGTTGCCTACGACGGGACTACGTAGAGGCTACTAGCCAATAGCTTTGGTCTTGTAATGTGATCTGAGCATGCGTAGCACTTTGTCCGTCGGAATTCGATACACCGATCGGATTTGGTGTGATCGGACTTTGTTGTCGAAAAATCTATCCAGCAGGAGATAGGACTTTGTCCGTCGGACAATCCGACGTACACTGTCCGATGGTGCCTACACATGGTCGGATTTTCCGACAACATTGTCAGATAGGACAGAATCCATGGGAAAATCCGACCGTGTGTATGGGGCTTTAGAGTTGAAGCTGTTATAGCTGCAAATAGAACCCTACGGACTAAGACGCCATTAAAGTTAATGTGCTTGTACAGGCAGGCATCACAATACTTTTGACCATACAGTGTATATACACACACACTACATCACTTTTTTTATTACATTTGGAGAAAAGTGTAATGCATGGAATTCAAATTGTGTGATCTTGCTGCAAGTATCTCAGCTGGGCCCGTCCATAAGGGGCGCCGCCCCCCTAATCTCTATGCGGGGTTCCGGAAGCATAGAGTTCTATGAGTTTTTTTTTTTTTCTAAAGCACATGATTAGAACCTTGCACTTGAAAAATTGTCTTAAAAATTGACATGATGACTAAAAAAGTTCTCATAATCACATTCCCCTTCATTTTTTTATCTTAGTATTGGCTGGGCCTGGGTTATTTAAAGTAGAACTGTATGTGGGCAAGGTCATCTGTGCCCATGCATGTGGGGATAAGTTTTGTGCAGAGCGCGTTCATCAATGTCCGGGACCAGGCTGAGACTGCAGTCATGTGAAAAATCCAACATTAAGGCAGTTCCCTGACTTAGAGATGAGCCTTCACTGTGTGCAGTAATAAAGCGCAGAGTTCCTCTGAAGAGTGACTTGTCTCATGTTACTATGCATTATAACTTGTATGTTTGCATTAGGAGGGACATACTGAGCCTGCGTCCACTTCTCCAGTCCAGCGTACCTCTATTACCCCACTCCCACTGAGCACCTATGCATGCTAACAAATGGTGAACACCGCTCAAGGCATGTGCACAGAAGGCCTTGTCTCACATCCAGAAGCAGAGGTGTCGGCCCACCTCCAAGATCAGAATGAACGAATGAGGGGTAAATGGCCGCACACTCCAAAAATATCTTGAACTTTTAAAGATTCATATCAAAAACAGAAAAAATATAAATCCGTGACTGCAAAATGAGATGAATGTTAACATGTTTCATGCAAAAACTAGCGCTTAGACTGCTTTCACACCGAGCCGCAGCCGGCGTCAGCGGTAAAGCGTCGTTTTAGCGGTGTTATTCTGCCGCTAGCGGGCGGTTTTAACCCTCCGCTAGCGGCCGAAACGGGGTTAAATCCACCCGCAAAATGCCGCCGGAGCAGCGTTTTGCCGGCGGTATCACAGCGCTGCCCCATTGATTTCAATGGGGAGCAGCGGTGGAGGAGCGGTGGAGGAGCGGTGAGTTCACCGTGCCAAAGAAGCTGCTGGCAGGACTTTTTGTGAAGCCCTGCCAGCGCAACGCCATAACCTTACCAAACCACTATACTGTATATATGTATTGTGGTCTGCAAGTGGTTAAGAGAATTCATTGGGGCCTTCAGGTGACCAGAATTAGTGTCACCATTGGAAGATTTCCCCTCCATCACTGCCCTGGGGACAACCCACATTTTTTGATTTTCTTTCACTTTCAATGATAATGGTAAACAGGACAAATAAAAACAGGTGTTCTAATCTTTTTCTACTCTAGAACTAGATACACTTTAGCCCAGGTTCACACTGAGCTGCGGGACTGAAGCTGGGTGAGTTCAAACGCACTCCCGCAATTTCACTCCCGCATATCAGTCCCGATTTCGGCCGCAATTTCAGAGACATCTGTGCAGGTTTCTGCACAGATGTAAATAGCAGCCTGAAATCGCAAAAAAGTAGTACAGAAACTACAGATGTGGCGGCGTACCGATTAGGACGGTGCCATTGACTGCAATTGCCGCCGATTTGACATGCGATTTAACATGTCAAATCGCATGTCAAAACAGTCCAGTGTGAACCAGGGTTAATGACACAAAACTCAACACACTAGCACAAAGTTTTTCCCCAGGAGTGCTTGTTATGCCCCCTTGACCAGAACAAGTACAAGACAAGTCATAGCTTAGCGTGCTTTACATGCTCAATGTACACAGACCTGGAAAATCTACATAAATCAGGGCCTAGTTCTGCAGACAGACCTTTGATTCATTGTTTAATCACATTACACTTAAAAGCATGCAAGTATGAAATACGGGTTCAATTTATTTACAGCCCATAGAAACTGCATCATTATAGTTGCTTTGTAGTGTAGATGACTTAATACATTATGCATAATATAAAATGTTCTTATATATATACACTATATCTCTATAAAATAAATGTATATTATTTAATTTCACTGTTTTACACTAATATTACTACTTACAACACTATTTTGCAGACCTTGAGTAAAAGATAGGTTCCTCAGGTTGGGACTTTAAACGGGCCACAAACAGTTTTGTAGAAAAAGTATATTCATTTATTGCACATTGATGCCAATCACAAATTTAGAAATGGGAATAAAAGCAACAAACACATATATTGAGAACATAAATGGAAACAGCTGCGGAGAAAGCTCCAAACTTGTCACAGACTGAAGGACCAACGCGTTTCGAAAAGACAAAATGCAGATCTTCTTCAGGGACAAACGGCTTGTGGGTTCCAAATCTGTAGCTTATATCTATGATAAGAGAATACATATCATCAGAGGTATATATGGACACATAATATGCATAAAAACATATACATGCATTTTAAAGCTAAAGCAATAAAAACACAGCTGAGAATACTGACCCCAAATGTTAATGCTCCACCCATACGGAAAGAAATCATAACTCAAAAATGAAAAGAGAGCTATGTCCGTCAGAGCAGCGCGCAGGCATCAGACCAGGGAGATGACAACAGCCAATAATCCACATAGGACAAAGTAGTCCCACTACACAGTTTATGGTATATCTCTATAAATAAAAAGATCAACCAATTAGTTTGGATAGGGTATCCAGAAATATTTGTACACAAAGTAATGTTCATAAACAATAAATGAACAGATGCTAGAGATCCAACAACCACAAACACATACCTATATTGACCGTGAATTTAGAGGAGAAATATAATACTTCTTCCCCCTAAACACGCATCCAGTTGATAAGGAGTGGAGTCTGGGTCTTGGATCCAACCATCCAGCTCATCATAGGTTAAAAATGGTTATAAAAGTCAACATGATAGCTGGATGGGCCTTATTGATCTAGAAAGTAGCCACGGAGGAAGATTGTTAGCTAGATATATTGTGCCAGGTGGCGCCATTAAACTTGCAGTACAGTGCCCTACAAGTTGAATAAATTAAAATGGCAAGCCAAGTCGCCAAAACCTCACAATGAGCTTACCTTATGGCTGGGATGGAATAGTGTGGCTGTTTGTGTCTGCCAGGTGGAACGGGGCTAACTGGAGGGACTAAGCTCTATATATATGTGGTGAAAGGTAATGAATAATTGCAGACACCTGGGTCATAATTACCTGACCACATAGCGTCTGCACTACCCAGACCAGACACTCCAGGTGTGTCTCGTATGTAGATTAGAACACTCTGAACGGCGCCTCGATCTGACGTCATCAAATGGTGCCAGAACGAGTGGCAGACCACATGCTAAATCGTCAGCTAGGAAATTAATTATAATAATTATATAATTTGTATACAAGGGGCGTTATAGCAACCGGAGGGCGTGATCACATGGCGCTGTGCAGTACGACGGTGCAACGTCACATATACTCCACTGTTGAATATGCTGGGAGTTTGTGTCTAATGCCGCGTACACACGCTTGGACTTTCCAACGTAAAATGTGCGATCGGAGCTTGTTGTCAGAAATTCCAACCATGTGTAGGTTAAATCGGATAGTTTCCATTGCAATTCCAAAATTCAAATCTCAAATTTTTCGATAACAAAGCCTGTTAAATTCCGATCGTTTGTACACAATTCCGACGCACAAAGTACCACGCATGCTCAGAATCAAGCAGATTGAACTGGCTATTGAAATTCATTTTTCTCGGCTCATCGTAATTGTTGTACGTCACTGCGTTCTTGACGTTTGGAATTTCCGACAAGATTTGAGTGACCGTGTGTATGCAAGACAAGTTTGGTGATGCTCTGCCAGGCCTCTACTGCAACTGTCTTCAGTTCCTGCTTGTTCTTAGGGCATTTTTCCTTCAGTTTTGTCTTCAGCAAGTGAAATGCATGCTCAATCAAATTCAGGTCATGTGATTGACTTGGCCATTGCATAACATTCCACTTCTTTCCCTTAAACTCTTTGGTTGCTTCCGCAGTATGCTTCGGGTCATTGTCATTTTGCTGAATATGAGCAGATAATATTGCCCGAAACACTTCAGAATTCATCCTGCTGCTTTTGTCAGCAGTCACATCATCAATAAATACAAAAGAACCAGTTCCATTGGCAGCCATACATGCCCACGCCATGACACTACCACCATCATGCTTCACTGATGAGGTGGTATTCTTTGGATCATGAGCAGTTCCTTTCCTTCTCCATACTCTTCTCTTCCCATCACTCTAGTACAAGTTGATATTGGTCTCATCTGTCCATAGGATGTTGTTCCAGAACTGTGAAGGCTTTTTTAGAGGTTGTTTGGCAAACTCTAATCTGGCCTTCCTGTTTTTGAGGCTCACCAATGGTTTACATTTTGTGGTGAACCCTCTGTATTCACTCTGGTGAAGTCTTCTCTTGATTGTTGACTTTGAAACACATACACCTACCTCCTGGAGAGTGTTCTTGATCTGGCCAACTGTTGTGAAGGGTGTTTTCTTCTCCAGGGAACAATTCTTCGGTCACCCACCACAGTTGTTTTCTGTGGTCTTCCTGAGCTCACCGGTGTGTTCTTTCTTTTTAAGGATGTTCCAAAACAGTTGATTTGGCCACACCTAATGTTTTTGCTATATCTCTGATGGGTTTGTTTTGTTTTTTCAGCCTAATGATGGCTTGCTTCACTGATAGTGACAGCTCTTTGGATCTCATATTGAGAGTTGACAGCAACAGATTCCAAATGAAAATAGCACACTTGAAATGAACTCTAGACCTTGTATCTGCTCCTTGTAAATGGGATAATGAGGGAATAACACACACCTGGCCATGGAACAGCTGAGCAGCCAATTGTCCCATTACTTTTGGTCCCTTAAAAAGTGTGAGGCACATATACAAACTGTTGTAATTCCTACACCGTTTACCTGATTGGGATGTAAATACCCTCAAATTAAATCTAAAAGTCTACAGTTAAAGCTCATCTTGTTTGTTTTATTTCAAATCCATTGTGGTGGTGTATAGAGCAAAAAAGACTAGAATTGTGTTGATGTCCCAATATTTATGGACCTGACTGTATGTATATGTTTTTATGCATATTGTCTGTCCATATATACCTCTGATGATATGTATTCTCTTATCATAGATATAAGCTACTGATTTGGAACCCGCAAGACCTTTGTCCCTGAAGAAGATCTGCATTTAGTTTTTTCGAAACACGTTGGACGTTTTGTCTGTCCGTCAAGTTCTGGGCTTTCTCCACAGCTGTTTCCATTTCTGTTCCCATTATATGTGTTTGTTGCTTTTATTCCCATTTCTATGTTGTGATTGGCATCAATGTGCAATGAATTTATATACTTTTTCTACAAAACATTTTGTGGCCTCTTTAAAGTCCAAAACTGAGGAACCTATCTTATACTCTATGTATCAGGGAGTGGTCCACAATCAGTTCAGTCAAGTAGTTTCGGCAAAGGGCTTCTTATATTATTTTGCAGACCTTCACAGACCAAAACAAAGTTAGGTCACCTTCAAAGTATTTAAAATGGCAAAAGTAAAATACATACCGGTAATTACTCTATCTTGCAGACTCTTGTTCCTTACATTTTTAAGATTTTATGCTCTCTACCCCTATTCTCTTTGCAGCCACCATCTTAGAAAAGGTCAGATGATCCTGTCTGCCTTTACTTCCTAGAGTTACAATGCCCTGACTCCCCGATGATGGACCCAGAAACCTTTTGCAACACCATTATTGGAGGTTGAGCGTTCTTGCACACGGTACTGAACACTGGATCTTCTTGGCAGAAAGTTCCTGGGCAAAAAAAGCCAGTGTGGTCTGTATAGTGAGCAGGTTTACATGTGAATAGGTGCATATATGTGTGTATAAATTCCTCTAGCTCTCGGAATGGCAAATATTGAAAAATATTTTTCTATTCAAGGTGGGAAGTGTGACTTATGCACATACTCCTGAATAAAATACTGACCAGTAACACAGTTCTTTTGTATTTATTTTTTTATCTAAATAAGAAAAGGCGCAATTCTAAGCGCAGAAGAATGGTTTGTGGCCATATCACCGTTGCGCATATGCGTGCACGTGTGTGAACAGATGCGCAGGAGCACAAACAGGTGCGTGAGCATGCACAAATGCCAGGTAGGCCATTTAAACTGCACTAGGGCTTGGCGCCAGTGCCATTTGGAACCTGATCTGCTCTCTTGTTGCTGACCCAGATTGTTTGCCTTATGTCTGATCCATACTGCAGCTGCTCTCTGTGGTTTTCCCTGGCTCCAGCTCTGCCGCAAGCATGTCCGGTCCTGTCGTTCTGTGTTCCAGTTGCACACCAGCCAGCAAAAGACTTACCAGGCACCTTGTGCTCTAGCGTTTCCTGTTACCTTACCAGGGACTCCAGAACCAGGGCTCTGAGAGAGACCCGCCTCAACGTTTCGGCTTCACCACCAGGTACGTTACAATGGCACTAGTTAACCAATATTTACACACCTGTGTGTACATTGAAAGCAATAGGCTGCATTCAGATCAGTAAAAGAAAAAAGCCTAGAATATAAACGTAACATTTTTGGTGCCCATGTGCAAAAGCCCTAGAAGTCTTCTTTAAATGTATAATTTTACATGTATAGTTTAATTCCAGGTACTGTTCAAGAGATGTTGCTGAATAATAAAACAAATTCTTGAAAGTGTATGAAAGAACCAAGTGGCTGGAGTTCAGGTTTAGGTGGGAAAAAAAAGGGTGTATGGAGTTAGGCCTAGGGGCTCATTAAAATGACACCAAACAATATCCTAACTCTCCAAAAATAATCCATAGCCATCCACTAATTAATGGTCCTGTAATTTTTTCATACATTTATTTCTGTGTTTTTCTGCCTGCTTGTACAGGGCTCCTGTAAGCTCCTGAAGCTCTCCTCTTCCCCCTCAAATCCTGTTGTATGGAATGAATATTGCACATTAGTTACAGTCATGTATGCTGCTCTATGCACACTACAAATACTATAGTTCATAGTCCCCAATGCATGAGCAAGAGAGGGAGGCTACATTTGGACATACCATTGAAAACACTTGTTACCACCGCTAACAGGAAGTGAGATCACAGCAGCAAAAAAATAAAGGAGATTTAGAGGAAGCTGAAGCAATAAAAGGACTTTTTTGAGTTAAGAATACATACTTGCATAGATTTGTTATAATCCATTTTAGTCTCACTTTAATGCAATGCACGCAGGTGCATTAAGCAAACCCTTCATTTTAAATGGGCTTTCTGAATGCCTCAGCACATATTACTTGCACCAATTCACACATCATTTGCATCTGTGTGCAGTGGGGCATTATAGAATACTATATGTATTGAAGTGTAATTTAAAGCGGTTCTGCACCCATTTCATTTAGTAAATCTCTTTGCCTTCCAAATCAGGCAAAGAGTACTAAATGAAATGTTTTTTTTTTTTTTTTTTTTTTACTTACCTTGTAATTGATGACTTCCGGTCTTCTCTCTCTTCGGCGGCGGGCGGGGTCTCTGCGTCGATCGTCGTCACGCCGCACTGTCTCCTGGGATCTGGTGTCATTGATCCCAGGAGTCAGTGCGGGCATCTTCCGAAATCTCGCGAGATTTCGGCCACATCTTCCGAAATCTCCTGAGATTTCGGCCACATCTGCCGAAATCTCGTGAGATGTCGGCAGATGTGCCGTTACTGCGCACGCGCGAGTAACGGCGGTGCATGCTGGGCCATCTAAAGTGCCTGTGGGGTTTCACATGCCCACAGGCAAGATGGACCCCAGCAGACAAGAAGAAGACAAGAAGAAGATGAAGATGAAAACCGGCGGCGATCGAGATGGAAGATGGAACAGGTAAGTCCCCCAATTGAGCTATATGCCCTTGGCATATAGCCCGAAAAAAAAAAAAAAAAGAGTGCAGAATGGGTTCTCTCATCATATGGCACTGAAGATAGAGGAGGGGGGAATTCAGCGGGACACACAGAGCAAGTATGCAGGAAACTGGGGGGGGGGGGGAGATGAGGAGACAAAAATCAGGAGGGGCCGGCGGGGAGGAGCGCATCACGAGAGGTCTGACTAAATACAATCTCTTAGCAGCAGGGACCTGATCTACCCGTCAGCTAGCTGTAATTGACAAGTAGATCGAAGTTGAAGCTGTCAAGGGGCCCCCTACTGGCAATGCCTGAATGGTCAGGTGTGCGGCACTTACTATTGCGAGCTGTGTTGGCAGCTGCTGGTGTAGCACCTGCCACACAGCTCGCATAATTCAAAGTCTTGCAGGACACGGCTGCTAACGGGAACTGAGTTCCTGTTGTGGAAAAAGTACAGGAACTCAGTTCCCATGCGTTCCCGCAGGACTTGAGCCCTGGAAGGGGGTCAACTGCAGGTCAGATGCACCTGCTAATGAATGTTGAATGATCTCAAAAGCATATCAAACTGATGCCATTGACATAAGACCTAATGAGTGTGGCACTTGTAATATAATATAGTTAGGTTGAAAAAAAAACAAACAAAAGGCCATCTAGTTCAACCAAAAAAAAAAATACAATCCCATATACACAATCTTTCACACACAGTTGATCCAGAGGAAGGCGAACAACCCCAGCAAAGCATGCTCCAATTTGCTTCAGCAGGGGAAAAAATTCCTTCCTGATCCCCGGAGAGGCAATCAGATTTTCCCTGGATCAACTTTACCTACAAATGTTAGTACCCAGTTATATTATGTACATTTAGGAAATAATCCAGGGCTTTTTTAAAGCAATCTACTGAGCTTGCCATAACCACCTCTGGAGGGAGTCTATTCCACATTTTCACAGCTCTTACTATGAAGAAACCTTTCCGGAAACCTTAAATGGATTTTTACCAAAACCATATAATATGAGGTCAAACCTAAACTCTTTCAATTTGTATGCAATCAGGCAGACCCTGGCACTACATAGTTGAAGGTAAATCTAAAGCACATTGAATAAGAAATTTGTATAATGAATGGACAGCTTTAATCCCTGCCCTAGAGGAGATTACAAGCTCTCTGAGTTGTCTGATACAGTTTTACAAATTGTCATACTCTATGTTTTTAGGCATTTCTATTTTGAGCTGCCACTTTAAAGTAAACCTGTCATTAACCAACAACATGAAGAACAGACATCTACAGGTGCCCAAACACACCTTTCTTTCTTTTTCAAAGCATCTCCTATTTTCCCTGTAATGCACACTTCACTATACATCAGGGGCTCACATGTTGCTTTTTTTATTTTTTAAACTCAATCGTTTTTATTGAAATTTTCAGGAAGGAGTAAGGTTCAGACAGGAGAAAAGGAATAGGGGGGTATGTTCACATGTTGTATAAACATTGGCAATAATTGCAATTACTCCATTGAATAATGTAGGAGATAAATTATAACCAAATAGTAATACCTCCTTAGTCCTAGTCCAACACTAATTGTATACAGAGTTCTGCAAGATTTTGGGCATCCCATTTGGTTTTCACACGTTGTTTTTGCTAACCTTAATGATTTATAATTTCACTTTAAAGCAGTGGTCTGCAAACTGCAGCCTGTGGGGTGAATGCAACCCTTTGCTTGCCTTCATATGGCCCTCAGGGCACTATTAATCCAAATGACACCAATGATGGAGCACTATTCCTCCCAATGACACCAATGATGGAGCACTATTCCTTCAATACCAACCACAGGACAGGACAATATTCCCGGTCCTACTGACCAGAGCTGCTATGTCTTTTTTTACTTCCTCTGAACACCAAGTCAGAGGCATTGTTTACTTCCATTGATGCTGGGGCATTTACTACACCTGCTAATGTCTGAAGGACAATAAACTGGCCCTTGTTTAGAAAGTCTGAAGACCCCTACTTTAAAGGGTCACTTACATCACCTTCAGAGTTTTTGCTGTATTTTAGGTAACACTAGGCACCAAGGTCTCATAGCATAGCAATGTTGTATATTTGGAGTGTACATTCTCTGACTCAAAAACTAGGGTTCCATAACCCAAATTACAACTTTAAAATTAGACTTCTCACCTGCCCAAGCTCTACTTCATCACTCCACTTTACCAATGAAAAAATCATAAATCATTGGCCCAACATCTCATTACGGCTGCAAAACTTTGCATACCGACTCTCTGGAAATCTACTAATCCACCTACTATTGCTAATTGGATCACTAGAGTAAACAAAATAGCTTCAATGGAAGAACTTGTACACCAAGCCCACGATTCTTCTACAAAATATAGGAAAACGTGGGCATGCTGACAACGCTTTCAAACAACCTCTGAATATTCCCAACTTCTCATTTAAAATACCACTTATGTCTATACCCCGTATCCGTTTTCTCCCCTGATTTTACAGACATGTGAATGGAAACAAGATTATACCACTTACATGAGAAACTTAATATTATGAAATATTACCACATCTGGTTCACCAGACCTGAAAATCTCCCATTAGGCTACTTTCATACTGGGGTGTTGGGGGCGCTGGCGGTAAAGCGGCGCTATATTTAGCGGCGCTTTACCGACGTTTTAGCGGCGCATTTCGGCCGCTAGCGGGGTGGTTTTACCCCCGCGAGCGGCCGTAAAAGGGTTAATACCGCCTGCAAACCGCCGCTGCAGCGGCGTTTTGCGGGCGGGTTCGGAGTGCTGCCCCATTGTTTTCAATGGGAACGGGCACTATAGGAGCGGTAAATATACCGCTCCTACAGCGAGCCAAAGATGCGGCTTGCAGGACATTTTCCAGTGTCCTGCAAGCGCACCGCTTCAGTGTGAAAGCCCTCGGGCTTTCACACTGAAGACACAGCAACAGCTGTTTCGGGTCGGTTTGCAGGCGCTATTTTTAGCGCAATAGCGCCTGCAAACCGCCCCAGTGTGAAAGGGGCCTTAGAAGTTATACAGATTGCTTACTATTGAGCAAGGAAACTGAATTAAGCCTACCCTACCTTTTTACTTCCTTATCTATACAAAATTCTCCTTTTTGACCATATGCACTGAGATATGGAAAATGTTTCTAAATATTACTGCATTAACGCAAAATGTGATATTGGGATACATGTATCAGATGAACTTTAACAGTTTGACTCTCATTCACGGATCCATCTCTGCCATAAAGGGAAAATTTAAAACCCTGGGTTTTCCAACCCTATTATTTGTATTGACATTCTTACCATAATATAACCATTCTAGGAATATTAATGATTAGACTCGACACAGAAATGGAAGATCACATTTTTATTATAACTTGCTATGTCTCTACTGAACTTACCTAATATTTTATACTTCATATATACACATATATACACATTTCTAACATTATTTGCTGATTGTTAATTCTTGTTATTGATGACTGTACACTGTACTTTACTTATATTGTTGATTTACCTGTATTTATGTGTATAATCTTAATAAACTTTATCTTGGAAAAAAAAAAAAAACGAGGGTTCCCAGAACACAAGATTATCAACAAGAACAACATTTTGAATATTAGGGTAGCCTGGTGAACTCTAGCTACATCCGGGTTAAAGAAGTAGGTTGTGATCATTTCAAAGTCTTAAAAAAACACAAGTCAAAATATGCATGCACAGTAGTATTATGTTTAATATCTCCATTTGTAATCACTGAGATTACTGTGTACATTCTAGCCACTAAGTTGGAACACGTATTTATTCCATTAGAGACGTCTCGTCTCCTCTTGTTTTATTCATAGTCTGTTAAACCATGTAGAACTCTCCAGCTATTAGCTCAGTAACAGTATGTATATCATATTGGATTCTTTTAAAGCTGAACTCCAGGTATGGTATTTATGGCATACTTATAAAGCATTTTGTAAATTGCGGCAGTGCCAATGGAACAACCCCCTGTCATCAGTGTGCACAGAGAAGCTGCTTGGCACAGGACCCAAAATATTGCGGCTATCACTGTAATAGCACCAACTACTATACAGTGATTGTCAGCTTCGGCCCCTCAGGTCCCTCAGGTATGAGATATGCACACATACATAATAATACCAATCAGTGGTGGCCCTTCCATAGGAGGCACATGGGCGCGCGCCCCCAACACGTCCTATCCCCTCCAGCAGTAAAAAAAATGAATATAAATATATATATATTTTTTTAAAGTGCACTGTGTTCGGGTGCCGGACACAGTGTACTATGGGAAGCACCACGTCAATGCAATCACGAGATTGCAGATGAGGCGCTTAATTTGCAGGATTGTTACCTGCTTTGTGGCGCATTCCATCGCATTGAACAACTTCCTGCTTTGTTCTTCGAGTTAAGACCTCACTTCCGGTTTCCCTGTGCCACAGGGAAACCGGAAGTGACGTCAGAAGCTCAGTGGAATGCACAGCCCGAGCGGAGCTGGTAAGTAAGGCTCTAAGGCTGCAAAATAGGTGAACTGTGAGCGCCATGCTTAGTGCTCACAGTCCACTCAGCGATGTTAGGAAAGCAAATGACTATTCGCTTTCCTAACACTAAACCGCCTCTCCGCCAATCAGGTGCTCCTATCAGGAGGAGAGGACGGGAGATGAGGCAGGAGAGGAGATGCATGAAGGACCCCGCTCTTCGCCATCACCTGCTGCCCCACAGACACAGGTTAAGTGCCGTGCAGAGGGGGGGGCACACTGGCAGCATTTAATGGACACACTGGGAGCATTTGTTGGGAACACTGGCAGCATTTGATGGGCACACTGGCAGCATATGATGGTCAGTTGGGCACACTGGCAGCATTTGATGGGCACACTGACAGCATTTGATGGGCACACTGGCAGCATATGATGGGCAGTTGGGCACACTGGCAGCATTTAATGGGCACTCTGGCAGCATTTTATGGGCACACTGGCAGCGTTTGATGGGCAGTTGGGCACACTAGTAGCATTTCATGGGCACACTGGCAGCATATGATGGGTAGTTGGGCACACTAGCAGCATTTCATGGGCAGTTGGGCACACTGGCAGCATTTTATGGGCACACTGGCAGGATATGATGGGCAGTTGGGCACACTGGCAGCATTTAATGGGCACACTGGCAGCATTTGATGGGCACACTGGCAGCATAGGATGGGCAGTTGGGCACACTGGCAGCATTTAATTGGCACACTGGCAGCATTTGATGGGCACACTGGCAGCATATGATGGGCAGTTGGGCACACTGGCAGCATTTGAGGGGCAGCTGGGCACACTGGCAGCATTTGATGGGCACACTGGCACCATATGATAGGCAGTTGGGCACACTGGCAGCATATGATGGGCACACTGGCATCATTTGATGGGCACAGTGGCAGCGTTTGGCACAGAAGCTGCATTTGATGGCACAGTGGCAGCGTCTGATGGGCACAGTGGCAGCGTTTGATGGGCACAGTGGCTGCAATTGATGTTTTTTTTTTAAAAAATTTTTAGTTTGTTTGCGCCCCCCCAAAAAAATTTAAGCACCAGCTGCCATTGCATCTAAACTGGTCAGGTGACATCCTTTTAGTGCAATTTTGGAAAACCTTAACTTATGTATGCTGGCTACGCACACATTATTTTTTTCATTTTTATATGTGGTAAAAAAATTTGATCACTTTTGCAAATATATTAAATCATTCCATTGATTACCATTTTTGCATGTTCTAAAAACGAAAATAAAAAGCATGCAATTATGCCACACCCACTACAGTTACTGTATGTCAAAATAAGATAGAGATTGTTAAATCAAGACCACCTAAAATTGACTTTACAAATAATGTATGACTTTACCCACTCAGCCCACCCACTGATATTTTCCTTCCTTATGCTCCCCCACCACGCTATTTTCCAGCAGAAGGCCTGAGTCTAATCCTTGTGTAGGGTTTGTGCTGATGTTTACAGATAGTCAAACCTTCTTTCCTCTCCTATGTGAAAGTATTTAGGCCATGCACAGGCTTGAGTACTGGATCCTAAGAATAAGAGTAGGTCACATGATTTCCGAGGGCTCTAAGTGAAAAATAGAGTATCAGATTTTAGTCCTGCCCTCGGGAACCTAAGGGAGGAGGATTGCCTGCACTTCTGGGGAGAGGGAGCCTGAGGGCAGGTGTGAGCATGGGTGCAGAATAGAGAGAGACCCAGGTTGCAGAGAGTACTGCTGGTAGCTATGTGCTGAGCCAGCTGTGAGGGACAACTGCAGTGTATAGAATCTACAATTTGCTTTATTTTGCAAGCAGTGGCCATAACTTCAAACAGCCTACCTGAGACTTGCACTGAGGGGTCTACAGAGTGAGAAGGCACAGACATGGGAGAGGAGCTCCCATAGTGTGGCATGGCCTCTTGCCTAGCTGTAGGGGAGGACAACTAAACTGACTGCTTACCTGAGGACACTTTACAATGCAAAGTAGCGAGAGGCCATTTGGTCAACTTTTATCTGTGTTAAAGATGCTGGCTGGCCTTTGTTTACTACTACCTGTAGCACCCCCCCCCCCCCCCTGACCCCCAGCATCAGGGAGGGCTGACATTTCACCAGGGTGCTGGTTCTTAGGCATGGTGGACAAGAATGAACAAAAGTGAGTTTATTGCGCACAACAGAAAATGTGGGAGAGAGGGTTAGGGCACAGGACAGACTAGGACAATATGCAGACAGATCAGCAGTCTCTGAAAAAACATCCAGGTATAAATACAGAATAAGGGCCTTAGGCCTGCATCCCATATTCTGTACCTACGTAGCAACAGCTGTCTCCTACAGTGACAAAATCTCACAACACCCTGCAGGGTTTCCTTGGATGAGATCCCTGTGACGCTTTCCAAGCCTCTTCATAGTCCCTGGCTCATGAAGAGTAACCTCCGGTACTTCATCTCAGAACTCCATCCTTCTCCTCATGCCTCCAGGCAATAAAGGACTCTCTCTCTCTGGCAGATCCTCTCCCATGCCCCCAGGCAGCAAACAGGCTCTCTCTGGCAAAGCCTCGAGCAAATGACCAGGTCTCAGACTCCAGGCCTCAGACTTCAGGCCTTACCCAACACGGCTGTTCCTCAAACATCCACACCGGACTAAAGTCTGGGTGGGAGGACTCCGATCACCTGACTTCCTCCAAATATCTCCAAATATATACTCTTTCCCAGTATGTTCAGTGGCCATGAAACTCCTACTGATTGGCTGAAAGAGATATACATATTCATAACTCAGTCTCACTGCAGATCATCATACTAATGCCAAAGGCAACAGTACCACCTATTGACAGAAGGGAGAAACTACAGTTAAACTAGGCTTAGGAGAAAACCCAAATGATCACAAAGACTATAAATCAGCCAGGTTAGTTACCACCCAGCACAGCTAAATTTACCACCAGCCCCTGTTTAAGGCAAGGGTGCTGCATACTACTTGGCAAGTTTGGCTAGGATGCTTTTAAGAAGTTAACTTAGATTACAAAGGCTCTCACATTGAGAGTAAACAATCCAACCATTATTTAATGATCCCACCACTGGCAGACTGAATACCAGATCCTCTACTGGCCAGTGGTTTAGATAGGGACTTAAACAGCAGACAAGCAATACTATTTAATGCATCCCCTGGTGTTCTTTGTAAGACTTATTCTTTACCGTGTTTATTTAATTGCCGTTTGCCAGATCTCATCTGTCCAGTGCATTTAGCAAGGACCTTTCAGAGGTGATAAGAGAGATCGAGAGAGTCTTAGACCCTGACTTAAAGTGGAATGAAAGCCTAACATTTACTATTCTTAAAAATGTTCCCTCCTCCCACCTATACTGCCTACTATGTATAAAAAAGATCTGTATACTTAAAATTTTTAGTCCGGTCCAGTCTCATGAGATCATGCAGCTTTGGCTTAGTGTGTCATGGAGCGCTCAACAACGGCTGGGAATTCCCAAGCCGTGACATCACCCATTGGCTCCTATAGCCCAGCCATTGTTATGGCTCCTTCCTCTCCCCTGCAGCTGCTGCTCACTCACACAGGGGAGCTAATGCTGCAGGATCAGGTGACCAGACTACCTATCCTACCAGACAACTTATGTGACTGGACTACCTATACTGTCTACCCTTTTCTTTACACATGGTAGACAGGATAGGTAGGTGGACGAGGCAGGGAACTTTTTTAAGAATAGTTAGCGATAGGTTCAAATTGCATTTAACAGTTGTTTGTTCTCATGTTAATATTGGGTTAACTCTGTCATTGCTGGAACATATATCATGGTAATATTTTTGTTGCAATGAATGTTCTGGCAACAAGGTCTCTTTAAGTGGTAAATAATTAAATGCAAAATTTCACATTTATCTAAACAAAAACAAATATCTGTAATTTTTACAAACAATTATACGCACAAAAACATGACATATTCCCATTTTCGTTGGGATTCTAGGTGGTCAGTAGCTGGGGGACTTGTAGTAGGCTTTCTTCTTTCATCTAAATGTTATGTGAGCATGGATTTTATAACAGCTACAATAAACGCCACAATATCAATTATTCACTGCATAAAATAGATCTGGATGCAGTGGCGTGTTTATTATTTAATGTCTTTTTCTAACCCATGGTCAGAGCTCTGAGAGTTCAGAAATACAAAGCAGAGTAATGAAAAATTTATATTTTTAAATGTTGAGGCACTAATCCAGAAACATTATCATGTCAGTTTTCTTAAAGGGAAACAATAATGGTTATGGGTTTAAAACATTTCAGAAGTTTAGATTTTAAATATCTTAAAATTTATATGCAAAATCTTTATCTTACAAATAAACATCTTATACTTAAAGAATTACAAATTTAGAGGGAAGCTGTTTGCTTTCAGACACTCGCTTGCTATTTTTGTCATTTAAAAAACTCAACAAGTATAGAGTATAACATTCACAATTGTTGAATACAATACAGATGCTCCACAATCAAAAGAATGGTGTCAGGTTCCAAAAAGTACAAAGGAAGAAATTGTAGCAAGAATCTCCTAATTGTCAATTAAAGGAGAAGTACAGCCAAAGCTCATTTGGCTGTACTTCTGTGGATCACAGGAGTGCAGTTCATTCTCTACTCCTGTGACCGGTTATCAGCTGACAGCGAGCTGAAGCCTGTTGTCGGCAGACATCTCATAGCTGGTGCAGGCTCTGGCAAGATCGCGACCATATGGTCTGGACCTGCCCACGTATCTGGACTGGCACCCGGCTCAGCCTCTCAGTGAAATGCAACACATTCAACTGAATAGGGCCATGCTGCAATCGTGTGCAATGCACATGGTTGCGGTGTGGTGGTGCAGGTTTTTAGGGGTTAAAACAGGTGCAGAGGAGGCAACATGATGACTCTTCACCAGTGGCATAGCATAGGGAGTGTAGAGGGGGTCGTGGCCCCAGGCACAACATTTAGGGGGGTGAAATTCCACGCCAGTGTGTGTCACTACTGGCTGCCTACTCCTAATTTTAATTTCCTGTGTCCTCCGCACTCTGGCTGCCATGTCCAGTGTCCGGCGCTCTGTGATTGGGGGTATGGGGTCATGTGCGGCGGTGGGGCTGGCCTATCCGCGATCACAGTTGCTCGTGGAGTCCCGCCTCATGACCCCATACACTCAATCACATGGCGTCGGACACTGAACACGGCAGCCAGAGCGCAGGGGACACAAGAAATCTAAATTGTGAGCCCCCGCTGTCTTCTCCTCCTCCTCCAGAACGATGCAGGACAAAAAAAAAAAAAGTAGGTGAGAGTAGACTCCCTTGTGTGGACATGGTCTGGGGAGAGGGAGCAGCCAGTCAGAGAGAGAGAGAGAGAGTAGAAAAGCAGCGCCATGTAGTGTCAGTATAGAAATACTGTAGGTAGGACAGTGTAGTATAGTGGTCAGTGTAGTGGGTAGTATAGTGCTCAGTGTAGTGTATTGGTTAGTATAGTGGTCAGTTAGTGTAGTGGACAGTATAGTGGGTTGTGTAGTGGTTAGTATAGTGGTCAGTGTAGTGTAGTGGACAGTATAGTGGGTAGTGTAGTGGACAGTATAGGGGTCAGTGTAGTGTAGTGGACAGTATAGGGGTGAGTGTAGTGTAGTGGTCAGTGTAGTGTAATGGACAGTATAGGGGTGAGTGTAGTATAGTGGTCAGTGTAGTGTAATGGACAGTATAGTGGACAGTGTAGTGTAGTGTAGTGGACAGTGTAGTGTAGTGGACAGTGTAGTGTAGTGGTCAGTATAGGAATCAGTTGGTCAGTGTAATGTAGTTGTCAGTGAAGGAATCAGGTTGGTCAGTATTGGTTTAGTGGTCAGTGTAGGAATCAGGTTGGTCAGTTTAGTGTAGTTGTCAGTGTAGGAATCAGGTTGGTCAGTATAGGAATCAGGTTGGTCAGTGTAGTGTAGTGGACAGTATAGTGGTCAGTGTAGTGTAGTGGTCAGTGTAGGAATCAGGCTGGTCAGGAAGTGAAGGGACTCGGGGAGTGATAAAAGTCCACTGGTTAGGGAGCGCAAATGACTTGCCTTGCCCCGCCCCGGGCGCTGACAACCCGCGCTATGCCACTGCTCCTCGCTGCTTTGCCCTTTGAAGAGTTATCTACCGCAATCTGCTGCAATGTGTTACAATCATGCATAATAATGCAGATCTTCACGCTAAACTAACTTTAATTTTGCCCTGCCTCCTCCCTCTCTCAAATTTGGAAATTCATTTAAAAATTCTTAATACACTATTTGTGTCAAGTAGCACTTTCGTTTCTTGCCTAGGCGAGAACGATGTTTGTGTCTCCCTGGAGAGCCCCAGAGAGCCCTGTGTGGCTTTCTTGCATGGCTGTGCAAGACTGACTCCCGGTACATGCGCAAAAGCCACCTGTTATGGAAATTCCAAAACTATGCCCTGTTTGCGCATGTGCAGGAAATCTCCAGATGTGGAGATCTCTCAGCATCTGAAGGCTGAGCAGAGCCTTCTGGCACATCTGCGCATGCGCCATATAAATAAAAATAGTGGAGGGGGACAAAGTCAAATGAAGTTCCCTTTTGAGGAAAGAAAAATCATGTATCTTGGCTCCTGACGTAAACAAAAAATCTGCATAACAATGCATCGCATTTAAAAATTCACATCAGTGCAACAGAAAACAGATATAGGAATTTTAAATGCATTGCTGTTTACCTGCGCGTGCGCATCCAACATATTTTCCAAACATGAAGCTTCTCTGTTTGTGAAACACATTGTATATGTATGAATGGATAAATGATAATGCAAGGAAGCATTAGCATTTACAAGAGTACAGTATGGCAGTGTACAGCCATTCACTTGTATGACAGGCTGCACACAGCACCTGTGGCTCCTCAGGCATCAGGAAATTTACACTAGGTGCATAAAATGCCTACAAATATCCATTTGTATTGACCCTTAAATTGTTACTAAACCCAGGACCCGGCATTCACTATATCTGGTCTCCCACAGTACACAGAACATGGAAATGCAATAGTTTTAGTAAATATACCCTGCTAAATAATTTTTTTGAGCAGTCTGGTGACTTTTATCAGTGTCCAGCAGAGCACTGGTTAAAGCTTGTAGGAGGAGTTTTCATTCTCCCCTGACTGTCCTATGAGGCTGCAGGACCCTTGACCCTCTGTCTGGACAGTGCTGATTGGCCCTGTGCCGATCACATGCACTCTTCTAAGAAAAAAAGAAACTCTCTAGCAATACACACCAAACTGAGCATGTGCCGCTTGCCCCCATCAGGAGATGGTTTGTGGACTGTAGTTGAAGGGGAGGATCAGAGAAGACAGGATCAAAAAGACAGGATCAAAAAGCCTTTTTACACAATGCAGAGGATTAACCCTGAAGTTTCTTCAGTGAGTATAACAAGCATGCTTTACTGCAGGGATATGCAGTTAGCGGACCTCCAGCTGTTGCAGAACTACAAGTCCCATGAGGCATAGCAAGACTCTGACAGCCACAAGCATGACACCCAGGGGCAGAGGCATGATGGGACTTGTAGTTTTGCAACAGCTGGAGGTCCACTAATTACATATCCCTGCTTTACTGCATACACACACTGATTTTACTGTTGTGGGTTTAGTAACACTTTAATGTACTGCCACTAATCACCATCAAAAAGCAGAAAAAACATTGTTACATATTCATATATATAAAAGGGTCCTTAGTGCCCTTCCAATTAGCACTCACTTCTCAGTTTATTGGCCCGGCCAAAGTATTTCTGCTCACTAGCTGAACCCTGCTTGCAGAAACACTATGCTATCAATCTCTTCAAGTGGCTGGTACAATGACATGTAGTTATTGACTTAAAGAGGAAGTAAAGCCTCTTAAAAAAAAAAAAAGACACCGTGCAAGGCAAAGGCATAATGAGCTAGTATGCATAGCATACTAGCTCATTATGAATGACTTACCTGAAAACAAAGCCCCCGAAGCGGTCCTCATCCACGATCTTCTGTGCCGCCATCCAGCGCCGGAGTGACTTCCGGGTCTGGCCGCTCCAGCGCTGTCATTCGCTGGAGCGGCGATGACGTCACTCCCGCGCATGCGCAGGAAAGCGGCATATCGCCGTGAACCCGGCATGCGCGGTGCGCATGCGCGCCGCTGTCTACGGCGCATGCGCCGTAGACAGCGATGCCTTTTCTTTTCTAAATATCTCCTAAACCATGTAGGTTTAGGAGATATTTATTGGACCTACAGGTAAGCCTTAATCTAGGCTTACCTGTAGGTCAAAGTGGTTTGTAGTGGTGACAACCACTTTAACAGATGCTACAAGTTACAAGAAGGTAAGTACCATAGGTGTTTCAGGTGTGCCTAGGTACACCCTATTCAAGTACATACAGATTCCCCTGTTTGAACCCCTGATAGTTCATCAAAGCCTCCTATTAGGGCTCCTAAAAAAATTGTAAAAAAAAAAAAAAAATTGTAAAAAATTATAAAAAATAAAATAATACAAATAAAAACTACTGACAGCAATCACTGCCTACTGACACCAATCACTGCCCTACTGACACCGTCAGTATATTTACACATGCACACACTCATATGTGTTTGAGCTTTGAGGCGCACACCCTAATGCAATGGGCTGCGCACACCAATGGTAAGTACATAACTCAAACGATTGGCATATTTTTCTGTAACGGGGGAGACTGTACATGTCCCAGACATGTATCTGAATAAACTGTTTTGTTTGCAGGGTAATCTTTAAATACGTTACATTACAAGGAATGTTTTGGCTGCCTTTGAATGCTGGTAACAGCTGCTCCCCTGTCCTGGAGCAACGTAGAGCTTTAAAATAGAAGTTGGCTTCTGCTGGCATTCAGGAACTTTGCAAGTTTACATGCTGAGGAAGTAATAACTCTTCATCCCTTGTTTCATTGCACAGGGATCTTCTCCTGGAAGTGACAACTGATCTACAGAAGTGCTTAAGGTAAATGCAATAAGCTCCAATGACGCAGACGTACAGGCAAGCAGCTAAACACTGAAGCACATATACATGGAGGATTTTACCAGCCAAAGGATTTGTCATTGTATACAGTCATTTCTGAGATCCATTAAAGCAAAACGCAACTACGAATCTGAGCACCACAAACTGAAAATGTTATTTAAGCAGTTCTGGACCGCTCACCGCATATATACTGCGGCAGGGCGGCTTGGCTGCGCAAAATCACGTACAGGTATGTGATTTCATGCACGTGGTTTTGGGCGCGCATGTGCCCCACCGTAGTGCCGTTTCCATTGTGATTGGACACAGCGGGACCAATCGGCGGGTCTGGCGGCCGCGACCCACCAATCGTTCACAGGAGAGATGGATCAGCCATCTGCCTGTGTAAACAAGACAAACGGCGGATCTGTCAGGAAGGGAAAGAGAGATCTTGTGATTCATCTAAGCTGAATAAAGGATCTCTCTTTGGGCTCTTTCACACGGACGGACCGTATGTCCGTTTTTCATCCATCCGTTTTCGGATGAAAAACGGACATACATGTATCCCTATGGGATACCGGGTGTCAGCGGATGAGCATCCGCTGACACCCGATCTCGTCCGTGCCCGCTACAGTCCATTTCTGCAGACGGAGGAAAACCCTATTTTTCCATCCGTCTGAAGAGTGGATCGGATGACGACGGACTCTACGGTCCCTCGTCACCCGATCCCCCATAGGGGAGAGCGGCGCTGTGACAGGTCCGTCCCTACACAGTGTGCAGAGACGGGCCTGTCATCTTCCTGCTCAGCGGAGATCGCTCCGGCGATCCCCGCTGAGCAAGCGGATATCCACGGGCGGATCTGCACTGATCCGCCCCGTGTGAAAGAGCCATTTTCCTTCAGTGTGACATTGCCCCACACACTTAGTAATCACCTCCCTAGGGGACATTTAACTGTTTGATCACCCCTGGGGTTAACCCCTTCCCTGCCGGTGTTATTTATACAGTAATCAGTGCATTTTTATAGCACTGATCACTGTATTGGTGTCACTGGTCCCCAAAAAGTTTCACTCAGTGTCAGATTTGTGCACCGCAATGTCGCAGTTTCGCAAAAAATCGCAGATTGCCACCATTACTAGTAAAAACAATAAAAAAATTAAAAGTCCCTAACTCTATTCACTATTTTGTAGACCTTATAACTTTTGCGCAAACGAATCAATATACGCTTGTTGGGATTTTTTTTTACAAAAGATATGTAGCAGAATACATATTGTCATTATAGCTTGTGTGTAATGGACTATTTTATTTTATATGACAATTGTTTTTATAGTAGCAGTTATTTGTGTAATGGACTATTTTATTTCATTTGAATATTAAACCATTCATGAGTGCTGAGGGGAAGTGGATTATTGCTTGATTGCGATCGTATACAGTACTTTCTTTTTTAAGAATACATATTGGCCTAAATTTATGAAGAAATTAGATTTTTTTACTTTTTTATTGGGAATGTTTTATAGCAGAAAGTAAAAAATATATTTTTTATTTCAAATTATGTCTTTTTTTGTTTATAGCTCAAAAAATAAAACACGCAGAGGTGATCAAATACCACCAAAAGAAAGCTCTATTCTGATCAATTTTATTTGGGTACAACATCACAATTGTCAGTTAAAGCGACGCAGTGCCGTATCGCAAAAAATGGCCTGGTCAGGAAGTGGGTGAAACCTTCCGGAGCTGAAGTGGTTAAAGTGTTTGTAGAGGTAAAAAGGTTTTTATCTCAATGCATGCTATGCATTAACCCTTTGGATCACACCTATGCGTTTTTTTTGTACGTTTTGTACAAACGCAATACAGTCCATTTAATATGGTTTCCTTTGGCTCTAATTCACATCTGTGCGTTTTTGAGTCACTGTGTTTTTTTGGAAAGGGTCAGGGACTTTTTATTCCGCCGCAGATTGCGTTTGGCGTGTAAGGCTCCATTCACACTTTTACGACTCCAAAGTAGAGCGACTTTGGAGTGCAACTTTGGATAGGTGCGACTTTAATGCGAACTAGGCTTTGACCAATGAGAATGGACAACTATTGCACAACTGTCACATGTATAACATTCAGGTGGGACTTTCATGCAACTTTTGAGGATTTACATTGCAGTCTATGGAATATGGTAAGACACATGGAGATAAGAAGGCTGTACAAAAAATTCCCAGAATCTGGTGCAGCCGTGCGTGGTAGACAATCAGCTTCTAACTTCAGCTTCTTCAATTAAGCTTTGACAATAAAACATGGAAACTGATTGGTTTCTATGCAGAGCTGCACCAGATTTTGCACTCTTCAGTTTTAGTAAAACAACCCCATCATATAATGATGCTATAAGAAACTTTGTAGCCAGAGCTCATATTTTAATACCTTCGTAGATTTTTAATATTTATACAATAAAAAAAGTTTTTATATACTTGCATTTTTTGATAGTTTGCTGACATTTGCTTACATGGCACTCAAGTCACATGAAAGTTTGATCAAAATAATGCAGGAACCTTTTTAACCACTTTACATCCGCGCTATAGCCGAATGACGGCCACAGCGCGGATATAAATTCCCGGGAGGCTGTCATATGACGGCCTCCCCTGTGCACGCTCCCTGCGCGCGCTGTGATCACTGAGTCTCTGAAAATCGGGTGATCAGCGATCCGAGTAAGGGGCGGGAGCCAATGACAGCTGATCACATGATGAAAACAAAAGCTTGGTGATCGTTTTTTTTTTCTCCTCACGCTGACAGCGGAGGAGAAAAAAAAAAGCCGATCACCGGCCCATTTTAAGGGGTGAAAAGTCAGAGGCAATTATGCCTCATGTAATGCCCATAACTGCCACCTGTCAATGCCCATAACTGCCACCTGTCAATGCCCACAAGTGCCACCTATCAATGCCCACAAGTGCTGCCAATCAGTGCCACCTAAAAGTGCTGCCTATCAGTGTAACCCATCAGAGCCCAACACTGCCACCCATCAGTGCCCATCACTGCCACCTATCGGTGCCCGTCACTGCCGCCTCATCAGCGCACATCAATGACGGACAAAAATTACCCATTTCAAATTTTTATAACAAAATTTAAAAAATTTATATTTTTTATTTTTTTTAAATTCGGTCTTTTAAACATTTTTTTACAAAAAATAAAAATCATAGAGGTGATCAAATACCACCAAAAGAAATCTCTTTTTGGGGGAAAAAAATGATAAAAATTTTATTTGGGTACAGTGTTGTATGACCGCGCAATTGTCATTCAAAATGCGACAGCGCTGAAAGCTGAAAATTGGTCTGGATAGGAGGGGGGTTTAAGTGCCCAGTAAGAAAGTGGTAAAAGTCGCTTCGACTTTGAGTCACACATATTTAACCACTTCAGCCCGGAAGGATTTACCCACTTTCTGACCAGGCCATTTTTTGCGATACGGCACTAAGTCACTTTAACTGACAATTTTGCGGTCGTGCAACGCTGTACCCAAACAAAATTGATGTCCTTTTTTTCCCACAAATAGAGCTTTCTTTTGGTGTTATTTGATCACCTCTGTCGTTTTTATTTTTTGCGCTAGAAACAAATAAAGACCGACAATTTTTTGAATAAAAAAACAATATTTTTTTTTTCTGCTATAAAACACACCCAATAAAAAAAATAAAAAAATCGAATTTCTTCATCAATTTAGGCCAATTTGTATTCTGCTACATATTCTGGGTAAAAAAAAAAACACAAAACAATAAATGTACATTAGTTGGTTTGCGCAAACGTTATTTTTTTTACTAGTGATGGCGGCAATCTGTGTTTTTTTTTTTCCGGGACTATGACATTGCGGCGGACAGATTGGACACCTAACTGACATTTTTTTACACTTTTTTTGGGAACCAGTGACATGATTACAGTGATCAGTGCTAAAAATATGCACTGACATTGTACTAATGGCACTGGCAGGGAAGGGGTTAACCTCAGGGGCGATCAAGGGGTTAAATGTGTTCCCTCATTGTGTGTTTTAACTGTATGGGGGATGGGCTGCTGTTCCGTTTCCTCAGCTTAAAGGAGCAGTGCAGGAATATGTTTTTGTTTATATAAAAGACATTCGTTAATTAAAATTTTCAATCTTTGTTTCACTGACAGAATCCTACGTGAAACTGAAATGTAGAAAATACCAAGAAAAATCACACGTGGAAATCTGTTTGGATTTGATGCCGATCCAATAGTCGTACATCTTAGGCTGCTGATTCATAATGTAAAATGTTCTATTAACTGTTAATCGGTATAAGGGCAACCAAGGGCTTCCACGGCAGAAAATCCGGTACAGATACAGATAAAAGCACCATAGAATATGAAGATCATAGGATTGCTATGCCAACGCTAACAAAGGATGAGGTCTCAGCTGAGATCAGGTCCGTCAGTACAGAGAACAGCTGACCTGCTGTACACCACAGGTGAATTGGGCCGTTCATCAAAACATTAAAGAACGCATTTCTTTGCTCCGATTATAGTTCTTTTTGTATCCATCTGACTGAAAATAACATTCCTGCTGAAAAGAAGGAGAAAGGGCAGACCCATTGGTGATTTCAGAATAATATACATTGGCTGTCCATAGAATGGTGGGCTAAAGCCTCGTACACACGGAACGATTGTTGGCAGACGGAGCGTCTGATTTTTGTCTTAAGGGCGTGTGCCAGTATCTTGTCTTGCAAACTAACGGTATACAATTGTCATGCCACAAACACGAACGTAGTGACGTACTACGAGGAATTTCAGCTCTTGAGCGCCACCCTTTGGGCCCCTTCTGCTAATTTCCTGTTTGCTGAGCATTGATTCCGCGCATGCGTGTTTGTACATTCGACTTTTGTGTGATGGATTTGTCTACTGACCATCTGAAAATCTGACGTCAAGTCATTGTCCGCCGAAAATTTACTAGCCTGTCATCCAACATTTGTTGGCTGAAAGTTAGACAACAATTGTCAAAAGGAGCGTACTAACAGTAAGATTTTAGGAGAAAAGTCTGTCAACAGACAATCCCCTGCCAACAATCGTACCGTGTGTAGGGCACATTCAGGAGCAGGCGGTATGTCAATGGAGTGGAATTACTAATTGACACTGTGTAGGAACTCAAAAGTATTTTTCGGCCAGGTAGTGTCAGAGCCTAACCAGATAATTCAAATAAAAGAGGAACTTTGTCTAAATTTAGGGCCAAAAGAACAACTTTTCAAAAAATACTCTAGAGTGTAAACAGATTCAGGATCGCAGCACCTGACATTGCAAACATCTATTTCCTGACGCTCAAATGAAAACCCTACATATTTTTTTACCTTCTGCTATAAAACATATCCAATAAAAAAAGGAAAAAAAAATCGAATTTCTTCATTCATTGAGGCCAATATGTATTCAGCTACACATTTTTGGTTAAAAAATATCAATAAGCGTATATTAATTGGTTTTATAAAAAGTTATAGCTTCTACAAACCATGGGATATATATTAGAATTTGTATTCATTTATTTATACTAGTAATGGCGGCGATCAGCGACTTATAACGTGACTGCGATATCGCGGCAGACAATCTGAAACTAAATGACACTTTTGACACCTTGTGGGAACCAGTGACACTAACACAGTGATCAGTGCTAAAAATATGCACTGTCACTATACTAATGACACTGGCTGGGAAAAGGTTAAACATCTAGGGCGATCAATGGATTACATTTGTGCCTAACCAGTGTTTTTGTGTACTATGTGCTGCTTTCACTAAGGAAAATGCTGGATTTTATTCCCTTTTTTGCATGGAAACAAAAGCTAGTACATCCCCACTGACTGGACCGAGTTCTGCCTTGTTTACAGGCAGAGCTCCATCCAGTCTGACTCCTTGCCAATCAGTGGGTGCCAGTGGGCATCCATTGGCTGGCACCTGCGGATCAGCTTCTGCTCTGACTAATCACAGCTGAAAAGACGTGCTAGTGGTGCACACCCCTACCCGGATTAGCAGAATTACATATATATATATACGTGATTCTTTGCAGAGCGCCCACCCTGTAGCGATAAAGCTACAATGGGCTGGTCGCTAAGTGGATAAAGGTTGCATTTTCCATAACAAACGAACAGGCCAGATTGATGTGTATGGCAGCAGTGGTGTAGCGTGGGTTATCAGCACCCTGGGCAAGAGAAGACATTTGCACCCCCTAACCTGCAGACTTTTAGCACTCCCTGAGTCCCTTCCATTAGTACAGTAGTACTGACCAACCTAATTCCTACACTGACCACTACACTAACCTACCTGATTCCTATACTGATCACTACACTGACCTACCTGATTCCTATACTGACCACTACACTGACCTACCTGATTCCAATACTGACCCCTACACTGACCTATCTGACCACTACATTAACTTACCTGATTCCTACACTGACCACTACACTGAGCAGGAGTAAGGAGCCAGGAGCACCAGCAGGGGACCCCAGAAGAATAGGATCGGGCCACTCTGTGCAAAACCCTTGCACAGAAAAGGTAAGTACACTGTATTGTCAAAAGTATTAGGACACCTGCCTTTACATGAACTTTAATGGCATCCCAGTCTTAGACCGTAGGGTTCAATATTGAGTTGGCACACCCTTGGCTTCTGATTGTCCCACCTTTAACCCCTAGCTGTAGCAGTAGATACCTGCAGAACCGGCAATTCAATTTTGTTAGCTATGATCTGCACAAGGTGTATCTGCCTACTGCAACTACACTGTCGTTCCGACCAGAGAATTTCACATGTCGGAAGGGAAACATAAAAGCCAGATACACCCTGTGAGGACTGACAAACTGTATATAAAGGACAGCCCTGTGTATTGTTGGGGGGGGGGCTGTATACAGTGCTGGGATGGGAAAGGAGCTCTGCCAAGTGACCTGCCAGGGGTCCCTGTCCTCTGATTCTCCAGCGGTGATCCCTGTCCTCTGATTCTCCAGCGGTGATCCCTGTCCTCTGATTCTCCAGCAGTGATCCCTGTCCTCTGATTCTCCAGCGGTGATCCCTGTCCTCTGATTCTCCAGCGGTAATCCCTGTCCTCTGATTCTCCAGCGGTAATCCCTGTCCTCTGATTCTCCAGCGGTAATCCCTGTCCTCTGATTCTCCAGCGGTAATCCCTGTCCTCTAATTCTCCAGCGGTAATCCCTGTCCTCTAATTCTCCAGCGGTAATCCCTGTCCTCTGATTCTCCAGCGGTGATCCCTGTCCTCTGATTCTCCAGCGGTAATCCCTGTCCTCTGATTCTCCAGCGGTAATCCCTGTCCTCTGATTCTCCAGCGGTAATCCCTGTCCTCTAATTCTCCAGCGGTAATCCCTGTCCTCTGATTCTCCAGCGGTGATCCCTGTCCTCTGATTCTCCAGCGGTAATCCCTGTCCTCTGATTCTCCAGCGGTAATCCCTGTCCTCTGATTCTCCAGCGGTAATCCCTGTCCTCTAATTCTCCAGCGGTAATCCCTGTCCTCTGATTCTCCAGCGGTGATCCCTGTCCTCTGATTCTCCAGCGGTGATCCCTGTCCTCTGATTCTCCAGCGGTGATCCCTGTCCTCTGATTCTCCAGCGGTGATCCCTGTCCTCTGATTCTCCAGCGGTGATCCCTGTCCTCTGATTCTCCAGCGGTGATCCCTGTCCTCTGATTCTCCAGCGGTGATCCCTGTCCTCTGATTCTCCAGCGGTGATCCCTGTCCTCTGATTCTCCAGCGGTGATCCCTGTCCTCTGATTCTCCAGCGGTGATCCCTGTCCTCTGATTCTCCAGCGGTGATCCCTGTCCTCTGATTCTCCAGTGGTAATCCCTGTCCTCTGATGTAAAGAGGAACTCTGGGAACTCAAAACTCTTATGCCCCGTACACACGGTCGGAAAATCCGACCACAAAATCCATCGGATTTTGTCCGACGGATTCAGTCCGACACTGGTGTTGCATACACACGGTCGGACAAAGTTGTCGGAAAATCCGATCATTCTGAACGTGGTGACGTTTGTTGCCTACAACGGGACTACGTAGAGGCTAGTAGCCAATAGCTTTGGTCTTGTAATGTGATCTGAGCATGCGTGGCACTTTGTCCGTCGGAATTCGCTACACACGATCGGAATTGGTGTGATCGGACTTTGTTGTCCGAAAATTTTTCCAGGAGGAGATAGAACTTTGTCCGTCGGACAATCTGATGGAAACTGTCCGATGGTGCCTACACACGGTCGGAATTTCCGACAACATTGTCCGATAGGACAGAATCCATCGGAAAATCCGACCGTGTGTATGGGGCTTTAAGCCACTTTGAGTATCTTGGCGTGCGGTGGATATATCTGCACGCACGTTGGAAGTAGTGGGGGGGGGGGGCACAAGCTTCAAGCTACGCCTTTGGTTGAATCACTTGACAAATATGGGACTTTCGACATTGAACTTCACTAGCACTACTATATCTCCCTATCAAACCTTGTCACATTAACATTCCCTGTATAGTAAAGCGCTGCGTAAACTGTTGGCGCTATATAAATCCTGTATAATAATAATTATAATAATAATAATATTATTATAATAATAGTATAAGAGTCATTAAACAATACGTAAATGTTCTGTCCAATTATCCAAAAACAATCTGGAGCCATAAATAAACTTTCTCCAAGTTTATTAAAGCTAAAATGACTTGTGTGCCATAATAGATCATGATGAAACCTGAAAATAAACAGAAGCACAATAGATTGCATTCATAAAACAACACTGGCAGATTCAGGAGATGCTGCTTTCCCGGTAATTGCTTGCTTCCTGTTAATATATGGTGTTGATTTGATGTGTTTAGATTACATAATCTGATGCTAGTAGTGTTTTATTGGCTAGATCACTGCAAATAAAGCCTTGAAAAGAAGAACCAAACAGAACGCAGAGCTGCACATTTTTGTACATTATTCCCAAAATAAATCACTAAAATAAAATCACCTAAAATATTACAAAATAATCTAAATACGTGTAGAGTAGTTCTTTTATGTGCTTGGCATTCTTTTAAAAAACTAGTTATAACTTTAACATTTTTAGTATCTGTATTTATTTAGCTTTTTTCCAGTCCCACCGTTCTTACCAACATGCCCCATTTCCCACATTGCACTTTAAGCATCCTACACCCTCACTGTACTGTGTGTGTGTGTGTGTGTGTGTGTGTGTGTGTGTGTGTGTGTGTGTATATATATATATATATATATATATATATATATATATATATATATATATATATATATATATATATATATATATATATATATATATATACACACATACATATATATATATATATATATATATATATATATATATATATATATACACATATATATATATATATATATACACACACACTATATTGTCAAAAGTATTGGCACACGCAACGCACATGAACTTTAACCACTTGCCGACCGACTCACACTGATATACGCCAGTAGCACGGAATGCGCAAAATCACGTACCCGTACGTCGTTGCATCGTCGGCGGCTAGTGGGAGCGTGCACGCTGGTCCCACGGACTCGATGTCCGCCGGTGGCCCGCGATCGTGACACGGAGAGGCAGAATGGGGAGATGTAAACAAGGCATTTCCCTGTTCTGCCTAGCAACATGACAGTGATCTACTGCTCCCAGTGATCGGGAGCAGTGATCTCTGTCTCGTTCTAGTGAGCCCACCCCCCCCTACAGTTAGAACATGCCCAGGGAACACACTTAAACCCTTGATCGCCCCCTAGTGTTTAACCCCTTCCCTGCCAGTGACATTTACACAGTAATCAGTGCGTTTTTATAGCATTGATCGCTGTATAAATGGCAGTCGTCCCAAAATAGTGTCAAAAGTGTCCGATCTGTCCACTGCAATGTCGCAGTCACAATAAAAATTGCAGGTCGCCGCCATTACTAATAAAAAAAAAATAATAATAAAAATGCCATAAATCTATCCCCTATCTTGTAGATGCGATAACTTTTGTGCAAACCAATCAATATATGCTTCTTGCTATTTTTTTTTTTACCAAAAATATGTAGAAGAATAAATATCGGCCTAAACTGAGGAAGAAATTTTTCTTTATATATTTTTTGGGGATATTTATTATAGCAAAAAGTAAAAAATATTGCTTTTTATTCAAAATGTTTGCTATTTTTTTTTGTTTATAGCGCAAAAAATAAAAGGTGATCATGTACTACCAAAATAAATCTCTATTTGTAGGAAAAAAAGGACGCCAATTTTGTTAGGGTACAACGTGGCACGACCGCGCAATTGTCAGTTAAAGCGGCGCAGTGTCATATCGCAAAATAGGGCTCGGTCAAGAAGGGGGTAAATCCTTCCGGGGGTGAAGTGGTTAATGGCATTCCAGTCTTAGTCTTAAGCCCCATACACACGGTCGGACTTTTTCATGGATTCTGTCCGATCGGACCATGTTGTCGAAAAATCCGACCGTGTGTATGCACCATCGGACAGTGTACGTCGAATTGTCCGACGGACAAAGTCTTATCTCCTGCTGGATAGATTTGCCTACAACCCGGTCCGATCACACAAAATTCGATCGTGTGTACGGTTGTCCGACCGGACAAAGTGCTACGCATGCTCAGATCACATTACAAGACCAAAGCTATTGGCTACTAGCCTCTACGTAGTCCCGTCGTAGGCAACAAACGTCACCACGTTCAGAATGATCGGATTTTTCGACAACTTTGTCCGACCGTGTGTACGCAAAACCAACATCGGACAAAGTACGACGGACATGATCCGACGGACCTGGTCCGCGGATTGTCCGACCGTGTGTATGGGGCTTTAGAGTTGAAGCTGTTATAGCTGCAAATAGAACCCTACGGACTAAGACTGGGATGCCATTAAAATTCATGTGCTTGTACAGGCAGGCATCACAATACTTTTGACCATACAGTGTATATACACACACACTACATCACTTTTTTTATTACATTTGGAGAAAAGTGTAATGCATGGAATTCAAATTGTGTGATCTTGCTGCAATTATCTCAGCTGGGCCCGTCCATAAGGGGCGCCGCCCCCCTAATCTCTATGCGGGGTGCCGGACGCATAGAGTTCTATGAGTTTTTTTTTTTCTAAAGCACATGATTGGAACCTTGCACTTGAAAAATTGCTCTTAAAAATTGACATGATGACTAAAAAAGTTCTCATAATCACATTCCCCTTAATTTTTGTATCTCAGTATTGGCTGGGCCTGGGTTATTTAAAGTAGAACTGTATGTGGGCAGGGTCATCCTTGCCCGTGCATGTGGGGATAAGTTTTGTGCAGAGCGTGTTCATCAATGTCTGGGACCAGGCTGAGACTGCAGTCATGTGAAAAATCCAACATTAAAGCAGTTCCCTGACTTAGAGATGAGCCTTCACTGTGTGCAGTAATAAAGCGCAGAGTTCCTCTGAAGAGTGACTTGTCTCATGTTACTACGCACTGTAACTTGTATGTTTGCATTGGGAGGGACATACTGAGCCTGCGTCCACTTCTCCAGTCCAGCGTACCTCTATTACCCCACTCCCAGTAACAGAATGGGATCCCACTGAGCACCTATGCATGCTAACAAATGGTGAACACCGCTCAAGGCATGTGCACAGAAGGCCTTGTCTCATATCCAGAAGCAGAGGTGTCGGCCCACCTCCAAGATCAGAAGGAACGAATGAGGGGTAAATGGCCGCACACTCCAAAAATATCTTGAACTTTTAAAGATTCATATCAAAAACAGGAAAAATATAAATCAGTGACTGCAAAATGAGATGAATGTTAAAGTGGAGTTCCACCCACTTTTACAACTCTTCAGCATCCCTCACTAAACTGTGCACTGTAAACAAATTGGATATTTTTTTTATTTTTTTTCCAGCACAGACTGTATATCTGCTGTATTCATTTTTCACTTCCTCCTCCCTGGCCGCGGCCCATCGCATCATTTCCTGTTTGCAATGCCTCCTGGGAAGGGGCAGCAACTTCCTCTGACACTGCCGTTGCTATGGAAACCTGACCTGAAACCTATTACACTGCTTATGCTGCACTGAGCATGTACGAGATCTGCAAGGATGAGATCCAGGAAGAAATACAGTCTGGCTTCAGATGCCCACACTTAAGATGACCACAGACCTTAGTTTACAGACTAACTTTACTGGAATACATTAAGCTTGTGTATTATAGGGGTATTTTTATTTAAAAAGTATAATTTCGGTCGGAACACCGCTTTAACATGTTTCATGCAAAAACTAGCGCTTAGACTGCTTTCACACCGAGCCGCAGCCGGCGTCAGTGGTAAAGCGGTGCTATTTTAGCGCCGCTTTACCGTCGTTTTAGCGACGTTATTCGGCCGCTAGCGGGGCGGTTTTAACCCCCCCGCTATCGGCAGAAAAGGGGTTAAATCCGCCCGCAAAATGCCGCCGGATCGGCGTTTTGCCGGCGGTATCACAGCGCTACCCCATTGATTTCAATGGGGAGCAGCGGTGGAGGAGCGGTGGAGGAGCGGTGAGTTCACCGGTCCTTCACCGCACCAAAGAAGCTGCTGGCAGGACTTTTTGTGAAGCCCTGCCAGCGCACCGCCATAACCCTGCCAAACCACTATACTGTATATATGTATTGTGGTCTGCAAGTGGTTAAGAGAATTCATTGGGGCCTTCAGGTGACCAGAATTAGTGTCACCATTGGAAGATTTCCCCTCCATCACTGCCCTGGGGACAACCCACATTTTTTGATTTTCTTTCACTTTCAATGATAATGGTAAACAGGACAAATAAAAACAGGTGTTCTAATATTTTTCTACTCTAGAACTAGACACACTTTAGCCCAGGTTCACACTGAGCTGTGGGAATGAAGCTGGGCGAGTTCAAACGCACTCGCCCGATTTCACTCCCGCATATCAGTCCCGATTTCGGCCGCAATTTCAGAGACATCTGTGCAGGTTTCTGCACAGATGTAAATCGCAGCCTGAAATCGCAAAAAGTAGTACAGAAACTACAGATGTGGCGGCGCACCGATTAGGATGATGCCATTGACTGCAATTGCCTCCAATTTGACATGCGATTTAACATGTCAAATCGCATGTCAAAACAGTCCAGTGTGAACCAGGGTTAATGACACAAAACTCAACACACTAGCACAAAGTTTTTCCCCAGGAGTGCTTTTTATGCCCCCTTGACCAGAACAAGTACAAGACAAGTCATAGCTTAGCGTGCTTTCCATGCTCAATGTACACAGACCTGGAAAATCTACATAAATCAGGGCCTAGTTTTGCAGAAAGACCTTTGATTCATTGTTTAATCACATTACACTTAAAAGCATGCAAGTATAAAATACGGGTTCAATTTATTTACAGCCCATAGAAACTGCATCATTATAGTTGCTTTGTAGTGTAGATGACTTAATACATTATGCATAATATAAAATGTTCTTATATATATACTATATCTCTATAAAATAAATGTATATTATTTAATTTCACTGTTTTACACTAATATTGCTACTTACAACACTATTTTGCAGACCTTGAGTAAAAGATAGGTTCCTCAGGTTGGGACTTTAAACGGGCCACAAACAGTTTTGTAGAAAAAAGTATATTAATTTATTGCACATTGATGCCAATCACAAATTTAGAAATGGGAATAAAAGCAACAAACACATATATTGGGAACAGAAATGAGCTGCGGAGAAAGCCCCAAACTTGTCGGACAGACTGAAGTACCAACGCATTTCGAAAAAACAAAATGCAGATCTTCTTCAGGGACAAAGGGCTTGTGGGTTCCAAATCTGTAGCTTACAGTATATCTATGATAAGAGAATACATATCATCAGAGGTATATGTGGATACACAATATGCATAAAAACATATACATGCATTTTAAAGCTAAAGCAATAAAAACAGAGCTGAGAATACTGACCCCAAATGTTAATGCTCCACCCATACGGAAAGAAATCATAACTCAAAAATTAAAAGAGAGCCATGTCCATCAGAGCAACGCACAGGCATCAGACCAGGGAGATGACAACAGCCAATGATCCACATAGGACAAAGTAGTCCCACTACACAGTTTATGGTATATCTCTATAAATAAATAGATCAACCAATTAGTTTGGATAGGGTATCCAGAACTATTTATACACAAAGTAATGTTCATAAATAATAAATGAACAAATGCTAGAGATCCAACAACCACAAACACATACCTATATTGACCGTGAATTTAGAGGAGAAATATAATACTTCTTCCCCCTAAACACGCATCCGGTTAATAGGTAGTGGAGTCTGGGTCTTGGATTACTACTTGCCATGTCCTGCATTTGCACAGTGGAATTTTTCCACGCATTCAATTTTTAATATTGGATAGGGTGCACCCTGGAATGAGAGGGGGGGTGACTAGAACAAAATCCTGCTACAAAGGGAACAGCAATGGATATACAAGTTGAATGTAACATCTTTCTCTGGACTCAATGAGACAATCTCCTTCAAGCCTTTTTTGGAGGGTTTTGTATCTGGGGGTCCACAACACCATTCATTTTTGGTGGTGTATGAATGGTGACCTGTTCTCCTCATCCCTCTCCCCCTCACATTCCAGGGTCTTAACTACCCGTGTCATATGTCTGACAAAACATGCCGGCATGTTGCTTTGGGTTTGATCTTGATTCCACGCATGGTGTCCCGAGTTTGCCTTGCTCATGTGTAGGGCATGCTTAATATATCATACCTATATCTGTGTAGAATGCCTGTACCCAGCATGCTTATATATATTGTGTTCATGTATGGGATAGAGTGTTACCCACTTTATTGGTCGTATTGGCTGTCTGGACTTATGGTCCACAGTTTCTTTTTGACTCTAAAATTAGGGATGATCTCGCTTCCTCCTGAATCTATTTTTCTTTTCTCTTTTTTTTCATTTTTCTTTTTTTCTTCTTTCTTTTGCCTTCTCAGTTTTTTTTGGTTCCATCACAGCTGAGCACACCACTAGTATGGGCTTAACCAGCCTTGACCTGATTATATACGTCTAAGCCAATCTCTGTAACCTTGAGATTCTGTTCAGGGTGCCTATATTTATCTGTTTGTTTTTCATTGCTATGTCTCTGGGTCTCCTGGCTGTTATGGTGCTTTGTAATGCACAGATTGCCAGCTCACTTGGTGGCGGAGGACATATGGCATTGCGCCATCATGACAACACGTCTGGCCCCATTGGTTGCTTTGGAGCCATCTAAGACACAAACTACCAGCATATTCAACAGCGGAGGATGTGTGACGTTGCGCCGTCGTACTGCACGGCACCATGTGATCACTTAACGTCCCCCCCCCCCTACGGTTGCTATAACGCCCCTTGTATACAAATTATAGTCCATTTCCTAGCCGACGATTTAGCATGTGATCTGGCACTCGTTCTGGCGCTATTTGATGACATCAGAGCGAAGCGCCATTCAGAGTGTGCTAATCTACATACGAGGCACACCTGGAGTTTCTGATCTGGGTAGTGCAGGTGCTATGGGGTCAGGTAAATATGACCCAGGTGTCTGCAACTATTCATTACCTTTCACCACATTATATATATATATATATATATATATATATATATATATATATAAATAAACGTAGCCCCGTTCCACCTGGCAGACACAAATAGCCACACTATTCCATCCCAGCCATAAGGTAAGCTCATTGTGAGGTTTAGGTGACTTGGCTTGCCATTTTAATTTATTCAACTTGTAGGGCACTGTACTGCAAGTTTAATGGCGCCATCTGGCACAATATATCTAGCTAACAATCTTCCTCTGTGGCTACTTTCTAAATCAATAAGGCCCGTCCAGCTATCAGGTTGACTTGTATAATCATTTTTAACCTATGATGATCTGGACGGCTGGATCCAAGACCCAGACTCCACTACCTATTAAAGGGATGCGTGTTTAGGGGGAAGAAGTATTATATTTCTCCTCTAAATTCACAGTAAATATAGGTATGTGTTTGTGGTTGTTGGATCTCTAGCGTTTGTTCATTTATTATTTATGAACATTATTTTGTGTATAAATAGTTCTGGATACTCTATCCAAACTAATTGGTTGATCTATTTATTTATAGAGATATACCATAAACTGTGTAGTGGGACTACTTTGTCCTATGTGGATCATTCCACTTCTTTCCCTTAAAAAACTCTTTGGTTGCTTTCGCAGTATGCTTTGGGTCATTGTCCATCTGCAATGTGAAGCACCGTCCAATGAGTTCTGAAGCATTTTGCTGAATATGAGCAGATAATATTGCCCGAAACACTTCAGAATTCATCCTGCTGCTTTTGTCAGCAGTCACATCATCAATAAATACAAGAGAACCAGTTCCATTGGCAGCCATACATGCCCACGCCATGACACTACCACCACCATACTTCACTGATGAGGTGGTATTCTTTGGATCATGAGCAGTTCCTTTCCTTCTCCATACTCTTCTCTTCCCATCACTCTGGAACAAGTTTATCTTGGTCTCATCTGTCCATATGATGTTGTTCCAGAACTGTGAAGGCTTTTTTAGATGATGTTTGGCAAACTCTAATCTGGCCTTCCTGTTTTTGAGGCTCACCAGTGGTTTACATCTTGTGGTGAACCCTCTGTATTCACTCTGGTGAAGTCTTCTCTTGATTGTTGACTTTGACACACATACACCTACCTCCTGGAGAGTGTTCTTGATCTGGCCAACTGCTGTGAAGGGTGTTTTCTTCTCCAGGAAAATAATTATTCGGTCACCCACCACAGTTGTTTTCTGTGGTCTTCCTGGTCTTTTGGTGTTGCTGAGCTCACCGGTGCATTCTTTCTTTTTAAGGATGTTCCAAACAGTTGATTTGGCCACACCTAATGTTTTTGATATCTCTCTGATGGGTTTGTTTAGTTTTTTCAGCCTAATGATGGCTTGCTTCACTGATAGTGACAGCTCTTTGGATCTCATATTGAGAGTTGACAGCAACAGATTCCAAATGCAAATAGCACACTTGAAATTAACTCTGGACCTTTTATCTGCTCCTTGTAAATGGGATAGTGAGGGAATAACACACACCTGGCCATGGAACAGCTGAGCAGCCAATTGTCCCATTACTTTTGGTCCCTTAAAAAGTGTGAGGCACATATACAAACTGTTGTAATTCCTACACCGTTTACCTGATTTGGATGTAAATACCCTCAAATTAAATCTGAAAGTCTGCAGTTAAAGCACATCTTGTTCGTTTCATTTCAAATCCATTGTGGTGGTGTATAGAGCCCTTTGTCCCTGAAGAAGATCTGCATTTTCTTTTCGAAACACGTTGGATGTTCTGTCTGTCCGTCAAGTTCTGGGCTTTCTCCACAGCTGTTTCCATTTCTGTTCCCATTATATGTGTTTGTTGCTTTAATTCCCATTTCTATGTTGTGATTGGCATCAATGTGCAATAAATTTATATACTTTTCTACGGAACATTAAAGTCCCAACCTGAGGAACCTATCTTTTACTCTATGTATCAGGGAATGGTCCACAATCAGTTAAGTCAAGTAGTTGGGGCAACGGGCTTCTTATATTATTTTGCAGACCTTCACAGATCAAAACAAAGTTAGGTCACCTTCAAAGTATTTAACATGCCAAAAGTAAAATACATAATTACTCTATCTTGCAGACTCTTGTTCCTTACATTTTTAAGATTTTATTCTCTCTACCCCTCTTCTCTTTGCAGCCACCATCTTAGAAAAGGGCAGATGATTCCTAGAGTTAAAATGCCCTGACTACCCGATGATGGACCCAGAAACCTTTTTGCAACACCATTATTGGAGGGTGAGGGTTCTTGCACGTGGTACTGAACACCTGATCTTCTTGGCAGAAAGTCCCTGGGCAAAAAAAGCCAGTGTGGTCTGTATAGTGAGCAGGTTTACACGCGAATAAGTGCATATATGTGTGTATAAATTCCTCTAGCTCTCGGAATGGCAAATATTGAAAAATATTTTTCTATTCAAGGTGGGAAGTGTGACTTACGCACATACTCCTGAATAAAATACTGACCAGTAACGCAGTTTTTTGTATTTATTTTTTTATCTAAACATGGCTGTCAGGAAATCCTAAGCGCAGAAGAATGGTTTGTAGCCATATCACCAGTGATGTAAGTAACTGAGTTAAAATAAACAGAGTTACTTAACGCAGTTACTTTAGAGGGTAACGAGTAATCTAACTGATTACTTTTCCCCTCATGGTAACGCAGTTCCCATTACTTGGGAGGCGTTACCGCAATTACATCTACCGCCACTAGATGGCAGTAGTTTAATTCTGGTGTCCTGCCGAAAAAGTTCCCCCGCCGGATAAGGACCCCCTGTATTGCGCAGGCGCAGTGCTTGCGCAGTACGAAGGACAGCAGGGCTTACGAAAATTGCCAATCCTAAACAGCTCTGAGTGAACTCTACACCGCGCAGGCGCAGTTAACATGTAACTGTACGAGGCGATGCCGCACGCTCCCGATGCTCGTGCTACTCTGCAAAGGGGCGTCTATCGTGTAACTAAGGGGCGGGTCTAGTATCACTGTAACCAAGGGGCGCATTTATTATTATTGTTATATATCGAGCTCTGCCCATTCATTTTACATTTGCCCTCTTCTATAGCCATCCGCCCCTTACACGATATAATAATAATAGACCCGCCCCTTAAACGATATAATAATAATAGACCTTCCCCTTGCTTACACACTATAACAGATCTGCCCCTTGGTTAGAGTAATAATAGAGCAGCCCCTTGGTTACATGATATATAACAATAATAATAAATGCGCTCCTTGCTTACAGTAATACTAGACCTGCCCCTTAGTTACACATATAGAATATTTAAAAAAAAGTCACAGTTACTTTGCTGCGTAACTAATTACTTTTCCAATGTAGTAACTGAGTTACTAACGCAATTACTTTTTGGGAGAAGTAATTTGTAACTTAACTAATTACTTTTTTAAAGTAAAATGACAAACACTGCATATCACAGCTGCACATATGTGTGTGAACAGATGTGCAGGAGCACAAACGGGTGCGTGAGCATGCACAAATGCCAGGCAGGCTATTTAAACTGCACTAGGGCTTGGTGCCAGTGCCATTTGGAACCTGATCTGCTCTCTTGTTGCTGACCCAGATTGTTTGCCTTATGTCTGATCCATACTGCAGCTGCTCTCTGTGGTTTTCCCTGGCTCCAGCTCTGCCGCAAGCAACCTGTGGTTCTGTGTTCCAGTTGCACACCAGTCAGCAAAAGACTTACCAGGCACCTTGTGCTCTGGCGTTTCCTGTTTCCTGTTACCTTACCAGGGACTCCAGAACCAGGGCTGTGAGAGAGACCAGCCTCAACGTTTCGGCTTCACCACCAGGTACGTTACAATGGCACTAGTTTACCAATATTTACACACCTGTGTGTACATTGAAAGCAATAGGCTGCATTCAGATCAGTAAAAGAAAAAAGCCTAAATTATAAACGTAAAATTTTTGGTGCCCATGTGCAAAAGCCCTAGAGGTCTTCTTTAAATGTATAATTTTACATGTATAGTTAAATTCAAGGTACTATTAAAGAGATGTTGCTGAATAATAAAACAAATTTTTGAAAGAGTATGAAAGAACCAAGTGGCTGGAGTTCAGGTTTAGGTGGGAAAAAAAAGGGTGTATGGAGTAAGGCCTAGGGGTTCATTAAAATGACACCAAACAATATCCTAACTCTCCAAAAATAATCCATAGCCATCCACTAATTAATGGTCCTGTAATTAATTTTTTCATACATTTATTTCTGTGTTTTTCTGTGAGCTCCTGAAGCTCTCCTCTTCCCCCTCATATCCTGTTGTATGGAATGAATATTGCACGTTAGTTACAGTCATGTAAGCTGCTCTATGCACACTACAAATACTATAGTTCATAGTCCCCAATGCATGAGCAAGAGAGGGAGGCTACATTTGGACATACCATGGAAAACACTTGTTACCACCGCTAACAGGAAGTCAGATCACAGCAGCAAAAAAAAAAAAAAAGGAGATTTAGAGGAAGCTGAAGCAATAAAAGGACTTTTTTGAGTTAAGAATACATACTTGAATAGATTTGTTATAATCCATTTTAGTGTCACTTTAATGCAATGCACGCAGGTGCATTAGGCAAACCCTTCATTTTAAATGGGCTTTCTGAATGCCTCAGCACATATTACTTGCACCAATTCAGACATCATTTGCATCTGTGTGCAGTGGGGCATTATAGAATACTATATGTATATGTATTGAAGTGTAATTTAATTTGGCAATGTACATATACAATGCAATTCCATGTGTTTCAATGACTAACGTGGCTACATGTACTGTGGTGTAAACGGGTTCTAATCAATACTCCTAAACAATTTAGATTTTTCAAAGAAAGGGCATATCATAAACGATCATATACAGTGGTGTGAAAAAGTGTTTGCCCCCTTCTTCATTTCCTGTTCCTTTGCATGTTTGTCACACTTAAGTGTTTCGGAACATCAAACCAATTTAAACAATAGTCAAGAACAACACAAGTAAACACAAAATGCAATTTGTAAATGAAGGTGTTTATTATTAAAGGTGAAAAAAAATCCAAACCATCATGGCCCTGTGTGAAAAAGTGATTGCCCCCCTTGTTAAAACATACTATAACTGTGGTTGTCCACACCTGAGTTCAATTTCTCTAGCCACACCCAGGCCTGATTATTGCCACACCTGTTCACAATCAAGGCATCACTTAAATAGGAGCTGCTTGACACAGTAAGGTCCACCAGAAGATCCTTAAAAGCTACACATCATGCCGAGACCCAAAGAAATTCAGGAACAATTGAGAAAGAAAGTAATTGAGATCTATCAGTCTGGAAAGGGTTATAAAGCCATTTCCAAAGCTTTGGGAATCCAGCGAACCACAGTGAGAGCCATTATCCACAAATGGCGAAGACATGGAACAGTGGTGAACCTTCCCAGGAGTGGCCGGCTGCCCAAAATTACCCCAAGAGCGCAGCGACGACTCATCCAAGAGGTCACAAAAGACCCCCCACAACAACGTCCAAGGAACTGCAGGCCTCACTTGCCTCAGTTAAGGTCAGCGTTCATGCCTCCACCATCAGGAAAAGACTGGGCAAAAATGGCCTGCATGGCAGAGTTCCAAGGAGAAAACCACTGCTGAGCAAAAAGAACATCAAAGCTCGTCTCAATTTCTCCACAACACATCTTGATGATCCCCAAGACTTTTGGGACAACATTCTGTGGACCGATGAGACAAAAGTGGAACTCTTTGGAAGGTGTGTGTCCAAGTATATCTGGCGTAGAAGGAACACTGCATTTCAGAAAAAGAACATTATACCAACAGTAAAATATGGTGGTGGTAGTGTGATGGTCTGGGGCTGTTTTGCTGCTTCAGGACCTGGAAGACTTGCCGTGATAAAAGGAACTATGAATTCTGCTGTCTACCAAGAGATCCTGAAGGAGAATGTCCGACCATCTGTTCGTGTACTCAAGCTGAAACGAACTTGGGTTCTGCAGCAGGACAATGATCCTAAACACACCAGCAAGTCCACCACCGAATGGCTGAAGAAAAACAAAATGAAGACTTTGGAGTGGCCTAGCCAAAGTCCTGACCTGAATCCTATTGAGATGTTGTGGTATGACCTTAAAAAGGCCGTTCATGCTCGAAAACCCTCTAATGTAACTGAATTAGGACAATTATGCAAAGATGAGTGGGCCAAAATTCCTCCAGGACGCTGTAAAAGCCTCATTGCACGTTATCGCAAACGCTTGGTTGCAGTTGTTGCTGCTAAGGGTGGCCCAACCAGTTATTAGGTTTAGGGGGCAATCACTTTTTCACACAGGGCCATGATGGTTTGGATTTTTTTTCACCTTTAATAATAAACACCTTCATTTACAAATTGCATTTTGTGTTTACTTGTGTTGTCCTTGACTATTGTTTAAATTGGTTTGATGTTCCGAAACACTTAAGTGTGACAAACATGCAAAGGAACAGGAAATGAGGAAGGGGGCAAACACTTTTTCACACCACTGTACACACACACACCAAAAAAACCCTTAAAAAAACGCTTCACTTTCACCTATTTCTAATAAAACATTTGTAAGGATGTAATTCATAAAGATTTAAAAAAAACAAGCAAAAGGAAACAAAATGTAAAAGTAGGTTCTGCAAACTTTACAGAAATGGAGAAGTGTAAAAACACAGTTATTACACAAAGTACAAAACCTGCCAATTTGCTTTGTCATCCCCACTCCCAAATGAACTCTCCTCAATCCTCTGAACACTGGATATTATTCTGACCAAACACACATCCATCCAGTGACAATGTTAATCACTTTCAACCAGTTTTCTTTTGCAAAATGAATTTAACAGATGAAGGTAACTTATCAGTAAAAATGTATATATCACTATCAACATGTACAGAATTGTGGTCATTTGCTGTGATCCACTAATGCCGCGTACACACGATCAGACATTCCGACAACAAAATCCCATGTTTTTTTTCTCCGACGGATGTTGGCTCAAACTTGTCTTGCATAAACACGGTCACACAAAGTTGGTTTGAAATTCTGAACGTCAAGAACGTGGTGACGTACAACACGTACGGCGAGCCGAGAAAAAAACAAGTTCAATAGCCAGTTCTGCTCTTCTGCTTGATTCCGAGCATGCGTGGCACTTTGTGCGTCGGAATTGTCTGCACATGATCGGAATTTACGAGAACGGATTTTGTTGTCGGAAAGTTTGAGAACCAGATCTCAAATTTTGTGCGACGGAAATTCTGATGGAAACTGAAGCCTACACAAGCTCCGATCACACATTTGCCGTCGAAAAGTCCGACCATGTGTACGCGGCATAAGTTGTTTTTGCTATGGAAGGCTGGTTAAAAGTAATTGAAATCACATTGAATTGCTGTGTATATATACAGTGGTGTGAAAAAGTGTTTGCCCCCTTCCTCATTTCCTGTTCCTTTGCATGTTTGTCACACTTAAGTGTTTCGGAACATCAAACCAATTTAAACAATAGTCAAGGACAACACAAGTAAACACAAAATGCAATTTGTAAATGAAGGTGTTTATTATTAAAGGTGAAAAAAAATCCAAACCATCATGGCCCTGTGTGAAAAAGTGATTGCCCCCTAAACCTAATAACTGGTTGGGCCACCCTTAGCAGCAACAACTGCAACCAAGCGTTTGCGATAACGTGCAATGAGGCTTTTACAGCGTCCTGGAGGAATTTTGGCCCACTCATCTTTGCAGAATTGTCCTAATTCAGTTACATTAGAGGGTTTTCGAGCATGAACGGCCTTTTTAAGGTCATACCACAACATCTCAATAGGATTCAGGTCAGGACTTTGGCTAGGCCACTCCAAAGTCTTCATTTTGTTTTTCTTCAGCCATTCGGTGGTGGACTTGCTGGTGTGTTTAGGATCATTGTCCTGCTGCAGAACCCAAGTTCGTTTCAGCTTGAGTACACGAACAGATGGTCAGACATTCTCCTTCAGGATCTCTTGGTAGACAGCAGAATTCATAGTTCCTTTTATCACGGCAAGTCTTCCAGGTCCTGAAGCAGCAAAACAGCCCCAGACCATCACACTACCACCACCATATTTTACTGTTGGTATAATGTTCTTTTTCTGAAATGCAGTGTTCCTTCTACGCCAGATATACTTGGACACACACCTTCCAAAGAGTTCCACTTTTGTCTCATCGGTCCACAGAATGTTGTCCCAAAAGTCTTGGGGATCATCAAGATGTGTTGTGGAGAAATTGAGACGAGCTTTGATGTTCTTTTTGCTCAGCAGTGGTTTTCTCCTTGGAACTCTGCCATGCAGGCCATTTTTGCCCAGTCTTTTCCTGATGGTGGAGGCATGAACGCTGACCTTAACTGAGGCAAGTGAGGCCTGCAGTTCCTTGGACGTTGTTGTGGGGTCTTTTGTGACCTCTTGGATGAGTCGTCGCTGCGCTCTTGGGGTAATTTTGGGCGGCTGGCCACTCCTGGGAAGGTTCACCACTGTTCCATGTATTCGCCATTTGTGGATAATGGCTCTCACTGTGGTTCGCTGGATTCCCAAAGCTTTGGAAATGGCTTTATAACCCTTTCCAGACTGATAGATCTCAATTACTTTCTTTCTCAATTGTTCCTGAATTTCTTTGGGTCTCGGCATGATGTGTAGCTTTTAAGGATCTTCTGGTGGACCTTACTGTGTCAAGCAGCTCCTATTTAAGTGATGCCTTGATTGTGAACAGGTGTGGCAATAATCAGGCCTGGGTGTGGCTAGAGAAATTGAACTCAGGTGTGGACAACCACAGTTATAGTATGTTTTAACAAGGGGGGCAATCACTTTTTCACACATTTTTTTTCACCTTCATTTACAAATTGCATTTTGTGTTTACTTGTGTTGTCCTTGACTATTGTTTAAATTGGTTTGATGTTCCGAAACACTTAAGTGTGACAAACATGCAAAGGAACAGGAAATGAGGAAGGGGGCAAACACTTTTTCACACCACTGTATATATATATTAGGCCAGCATAACCCTACCACTAATCAGGAGGCTTGTATTTCTTTGGAAGCCCTCTGCTTTTGTGTCTCAAAGTGGGAAAACCTTTTTACCCTTTGCTGACAACATTCTCCATTGAAATGATTGTATATCAAGCTCATAATGAGTAGGTTGGAGAGGGAAATGGTGTACATCAGGCGGTTCTTCAGTGCTGCAGTTTGATGTGTGCTTTAGTGCAGATGGCGTCGCCTGGCAAATTCAATGTCACTAGCACACCGTGTGATCCAGGGGAGCTTTATTATTTATTACAGTAGGACCTCTTTCAAATGGGACCAGCTGTTGACTCGCAATCCATGGTTTGTGGGTACGCTCACGCCATTGGCGTACCGCTTCTGCTGTGATTTGTCACAGCTGAAGCCGATCAGCAGGTGCTGGCCAATAGATGTTTTCCAGCACCCACTAATCGCTGAGGAAAGACACAGGACAGAGCTCTGCCTATGTAAACAAGGAAGAGCTCTGTCTTGACAGGGGGGAAGTAATGGGTTTTCTTTCCCAGCAAAGCAGGGGAAAAAATACATCACTGCCCTTAAAAAAAGCAGCACACATAGTGTACATAAACACTGGCTAGGCACACATTTAACCCCTTGATTTCCCCTGATGTTTAACCCCTTCCCAGTCAGTGTCATTATTACAGTGACAGTGCACATTTTTAGCATTTATATTGCATAGTTTGTAGACACTATAACGTTTGTGGAAACCAATCAATAAACGCTAATTGGGATTTTTTTTACCAAAAACATGTAGCAGACTACACATTGGCCTAAATTTATGAAGAAATTCGATTTTTTTAAATGGTTTTACTGGATGTGTTTTATAACAGAATGTAAAATATATATATATATATGTCTCTTTTTTTTTAAAGCGCAAAAAAAAAAAAAAAATGCGGAGATGTTCAAATACCACCAAAAAAAAGATCTATTTGTGGGGAAAAAGAACATGCATTTTATTTGGGTACAGCACTTCACGACCGTGCAATTGTCAGTTAAAGTAACGCAGTAACGTATTGCAAAAAATGGCCTGGTCATGAAGGGGGTAAATCTTATGGAGGTCAAGTGGTTAACGGAATAGTAGTTATTAGGAGAGGAAGTTAGTGGAAAGGGATGTGGGAAATGCAAGAACATCCCAGTGGGAAGAAGGAAGGTTGTTAGATATGACCCTGTAAATCTTTGTGTATTAAAAAATCTTACAAACATAATAAAAACATATTTACATATATACAAAATAAATAAAAATATATAAACAAGAATAGCTTACATCAGCATAGAAGCAGAAAATTTAAGCAAAAACATAAAAGAAAACGAAATATATCAACCAAGACGCATTTTCATATTATTATCATGATTCAACTAAACAAAGCCCTAACCTCCACCTAAACACCCCCTCAGGCTGGTAAACGATTACACATTTAACGCATACATGCAGCCTTTTTTAAAAATCAGATTTTATAATAATCTAGGGGACATGAAAGGACAGAAAGAAAGCCGCAAAACCCGGAGACTGACAGACAGCAGCTACGACATTCCTAAATGCCTTTGTCCACCTGTCCTTCTCAAGACCCCGAATCTTCCCAACTTCACCCAGAATGTTGTGCACCACCACCTCGACAGGAAGGACTCAAAATCAAAATCCCAATGTGTCTCAAAGGCCCATGCAACCACTCCGCATTACACAAGCAGGGAAGAAAAGGGATACTCAGAGCCCCACCCACCCGCTTATAGACTTCTACATTGAAGGGGCAATGAAGGAAGAAATGGCCCATTGTCTCCTCCACCCCACCACACTCCACTCTTGGACAACCATGGTTCTCCACAGAGCGATGCTTCAAGTTGCCCTTTACATAGAGTCTGCCATGGAATGAGTGCCAGGCCAAATCCCGAAACTTTAAAGGGATTCTCTCTAAATTAAGTAAATGCAGACCCTTCCTCATAACAGGGCCTGGGCAATCCCTCAAGGCCAGTGGCTTGCTAAAGGCATATTCAACAACTTTCCTCTGCAGGGCCTTCCTAGGATGAGACTTAATCGATATGGATGTCCCATCACTTCCTCAAACTCAATCTTTCTAAAACTGAGCTTGTTATATTTCCTCATTCACCGCCCCCCCCCCCCCCTGTGACTTCACCATTAATATCAAAAACACAACCATTGGTCCCTCCACACATGCCAGGGTCCTGGGTGTAATCCTTGACTCTGACCTCTCCTTCAGTCCCCATATCCAATCACTGGCTAAATCCTGCCACCTTAACCTCTGCAACATCTCCAGAATTCGACCCTTCCTGACTAATGACACCACAAAGCAACTTATTCACTCCTCGATTATTTCCCACCTTGACTACTGCAACTCTCTCCTTAATGGCCTACCCTTAAGCAGGCTATCCCCCCTTCAGTCTATTATGAATGCTGCTGCTAGACTAATACACCTCACTAACCGATCCGTGACTGCTGCTCCTCTCTGCCAATCCCTTCACTGGCTTCCCCTACCCCACCATATAAAATTCTAAATGCTAACCATAACATACAAGGCCATCCACAACATCGCCCCCATCTACATCACCAACCTCATCTGCAGATATCGCCCAAATCGTCCCCTCCTCTCCTCCCAGGACCCCCTGCTCTCTAGCTCTACCCTCTCCCATTCTCATATTTAGGACTTCTCCAGAGCCTCTCCCATCCTCTGGAACTCTGCCCCAGTATGTCAGATCAGCCCCTACCCTGTCCACCTTTAGGAGATCCCTGAAAACTCATTTATTCGGGGAAGCCTATTCCACACCCACCTAACAACTGTCCCAGAGCCACCCCCATCAAATCATTCTATGCAGCGGTTACCTTTTGTACCACCACCTCCTCCTTTTAGAATGTAAGCTCTACGAGCAGGGCCCTCCTGTACCTTATGTATTGAACTGTACTGTAATTGTGTTGTCCCCCCTCTTCATTGTAAAGCGCTGCATAAACTGTTGGCGCTATATAAATCGTGAATAATAATAATAATAATAATTTCCTCTGCCGTCACTCGCCACTGCCGAAGCATTTTCAGGCACAGAGCAACATAAGCCAGGAGCTCCCCATGTTGGACCTGACCCTGTAAATTCCACAAATGCAAAATCCTTAACAGTACATTCTACAAGCTTGCATAAATCGAAAACCAGTAATACTGCCCCTTCTTGAATCACCCAGGGAGAACAGGAAAACATTCATTCCGCTCTTAAACATTATCTTCTCAACTTGTCAGAGCTATTAAACTAATTGTAGTACATTGCGGAAGCGTGTTACAAATAACTAGTAATAATGTTTTCGTAAATCTCTTAAATATATGTACACAGTAATACTGCGCTCTTTAGAAATTAAGCCGCCCTTGGGAGCCTTGTGATTTTTAAATAAAATGTATGTGAAGAAAGGAATATCACCCATTACTGACATAACCAGCTCTTTAAAGTCTTTTTGCGTCAGCTGAGTGGGTAGGTCTCCCTAACGCTGCTGCATAAGTAAATGACTGGCAGCCAGAGATCCATTTACCTGTCTGCATCATAAGAAGACAGGCAGCCTTGTATAAATTGCCCATGGTGTGGGGATGCTCACACCAATACATTCAGGCCAAACAGTGGGAGAATACTTTTCCTCATTTTACAGACTTTGTAGTTACCATTCGCAAGGCAGCCCAAGGTCAAATTCATATAGATGCCAAAAGTGAGTGATTGGAAGGCACCCGCTAAGTGCCTCTTAACTGCTAAACTTGTGTGTTGCCATAGCTATTTTAGTGATTTGTATAGCATAAAAATATGGAATAATACATTTTAGCTACAATCTGGAATGCAGAAGCTGCGCTGCCTTTATTTAAATGCTAATTCACCTGTTTAACTGGTTCATGAAGGTTAATTGAAGTGGAACTTCACTCTCCCAATCAACATCAATTATTTTTAATACTCATTCATCTAGCATTAGTAAATATATAGGAAAGGATATTCACTTTGCCCATCAATCGCAGCCACTGTGCCCATCAAACGCAGCCACTGTGACATCAAACACAGCCACTGTACCCAGCAAATGAAGCCACTGCGCCCATCAAACCCAGCCACTGTGCCATCAAACGCAGCCACTATGCTCATCAAACGCAGCCACTGTGCCCATCAAACCCAGCCACTGTGCCCATCAAAACGCAGCCACTGTGCCATCAAACGCAGCCACTGTGCCATCAAACGCAGCCACTGTGCTCATCAAACACAGCCACTGTGCCCATCAATTACAGCCACTGTGCCATCAACCGCAGCCACTGTGCCATCAACCGCAGCCACTGTGCCATCAAACGCAGCTACTGTGCCAAACACAGCCACTGTGCCCACCAAACGCTGCCACTTTGCCCTATCAAATGCTGCCACTGTGCCCCATCAAATGCTGCCACTGTGCCCAATAAAGCATGGAGACATGAATGGATGGGGGAGTTTGCTTTGAATATAAAAAAATGAATTGAATAGTGTTTTGGCTTGTTGTGCTCAGATGCAGTGAAGATCCACTTTAACCACTTGCAGACTGCCTGCCTACAGTACATTACCACTGTAGGCAAAGCAACATACCCGTACGTCGCCGATATCAGTAGCAGTTACTCAGTTCCCCCCAGTGTCAGATTGTCAGCCGCAATATCGCAGTACCATTGTAAGTCGTTGATCAGTATAAAAAAATAAAAATAAAATTCCAGTACATATACAGTACCATAGTTTGTAGGTACTGTAACTTTCATGCAAAGCAATCATTATACACTTATTGGTATTTTTTGGAAGCTAACACAGTCACACACCATATGATCAGGATCACAGGGGTGATCAGAGCCACCAAGACAGGCTAAGAGGCGACAAACATCCCATACGGGAACCCAGGATAGGGATCCCAATCCCCTCAAATGATGGAGGTTCCGGAAGATGGGGAAATCCCCAATGTCTAGAACAAGAGGGAGAGGATGGGAAAATGAATTCAGGGAACTCGCTCGCCAAGGGTATTGTGGTGCCCACCAAGGGTCGGGACGGACCCCACATGGAACAACAAGGGCTTATCCGCCAGGGGGACACCCCCCCACATCCGTACGATCCCCCCGATAAGCGGACAGGACTCTGCCCCTGATCAACTCTACATACTCAAAGACCGTGACAAAATTCACAATTAACCAAATAAACATGCACAATATTAACCATTTATATAGCTCTATCTATATGCATTTATTGTCTATTATCATGTTGTGATTCTATTTTGCTGACTTTTGAGTATAACTTGTATATTTTTTACCTTTTCTAAATAAAACACTTTTTTTTTAAAATCAGTATCATTTGTGTGGCACCTTAAAAATCCAATTTTTCCCCGTCTCTCTTTATATTATTTATACGGGATGATGGTGCCTTTGATCTCTTGAAATAGTGTGACTATTTAAATACAATTGTAAGTAATTTGTATGTACAGCATTCTTGGTAAAGGCACATTAATATACTACAGGGGTTTGTGCTTCCTTGATTTACCTCAAAGTAACATAAAATGCAAAGCAAAATGTCTTTAAAGGGTGCAGTGTGCGAAGCAGCTCAGTACATAAGTCCCTGTTTTTCAGGTGTCGCTCAAGGCTGATCCAATTGGGTGGTGCTTGGCTAATCACTTCAGTGGCTTTCCTCCAGCCAGGAGAGCAGCTCAAGCATGGCTTGATGAATAGTGAAACATCACAGGCGCTGCATGCTCTCCTGTATCCATCATCTGTGTCAATGTGCCCTAAAGCTAAAGTTTCCCTTTAGAAATGTGATAAAAAAAGCAGTAATGTCAGTTTGTCATAAACCAATATCAGTAGCATGGCATTCATTACGCTGAACTTCAGGCAGATATACAAACTAATGAAATAATTAATGCAAAAAAAAAAAAAAAGTTAAAAGTATTTTAAAGTAAGTAAATATGTATGTAAATACCCAAATTTAGTTTGATACCAGCCTTTTATAAATCACTGTACAGAACACACAATGGGACAGGAAGAGGCAATATTGGGGGTTAATCAGGTATACTGCAGTGCTTATATAGGCTGATGAGGGATGTGCTTACAGATGAGAGAGTGATGACCTCATCAGTCTTCCGCTGCTCATTCATTGGGGGGCAGGGATGTGCCCTAGCTGTATTGATTAAAGTAGAACTATAGTCACCATTGGTACAGCAATATGAAGTCTGAAAGCTCCCTCCTTGGAGCTGACATTTTCTTCTAGGCCTCTCCAGGATGCTGTATCTTTAGCCATTTTGATTGGTTAACCCAGAATGATGCATCGTGTTTGTATGGGCATACTTCTTTCCAGTACTCGGCAGATGCTGGGACTGTGCATGCGCAATTCAGCATACACACAAAGGAAGAGTGTATACAGGTAAGAAGAATCCTTTATTGCAGAAGGGACATATTATGTCTTCTAGAATAAAAAAAATTCCTGCTCAAAATTGTTTGGAAAACAGACAATGTTCACATGCTGCTCATGCAGCAGCTGTATCTCCAGGGTTTGGTTTGGCCAGTGCAGACAGACACACCCCTAGCGTGCATACCTGGGAACTTTTGAAAATCTGAATTGCTGAGAAGGAGGGTGGACTGTTGGGCAGGGCTAATAGCGGCATGTGTAGTGCACCCCACCAGGTGTGTAATATACAGTGTATATAGGGGTCAAGAGTTTGTAATGCACAGAGCGCAGGGGTCAGGTGTATTAAACAGTTTAGGAGTCAGACGTTTATACAGCCCAGCGCACAGCATCCTCTTTTATTCTTTTTACCACTACCTTCCACATAGCACAGCAATACCACCTGTGCACCTACATACTGCATACATGTACATGCACACTGCATTTCCATGCATAAAAACTTGCATACACCTGCATACATACTGCATGCACATACTTACACACCACACACAGCATACATACATACACACTGCATACAACACATATACACACTGTATACAACATACATTCATACAGCATACTGCATACAAATACACACAAAATCACTTACCTCTCTAGTGGCATCTTCAGTTCCCCATGTCCTCGCTCCTGCCACCAGAATATACATGCATACATGCTGCATATACATATGTAGCGCCGGCACTTTTTCAAAGTGCGCGCTATACATGTAAATTTAGTTTTTGCCCAGAACTGTAGATGAGTTTTGGGGTTAATTATTCTAGGTTATAATTTGGCATCAGTTTGGCTGGGCTGTATTAAGGTTCTGCCTGGTCATAGGTGAGGTGAGCATCTATGACAGGTCTTAGAACGCAGTCTGGTTGGACGCATTGAGTATCAATCTTCTCTCGGCGCCAATCAGTGGGCACGTCTTGCCCCGCTGTGTATTCCGGGAGGGGGTACTTAAGGTGCTGAAGTCACGTGGTTCTTCGGGGTTCTGGCCGGGGGTTCTGGTCTGGGCTCCTGGCCTGGGTTCCGTTCCGGGCCAGGAGAGTCTACTGACTCCATGGTCCCGGTCCTCCTGACCAGCCCCAGGGCCCTCATGGCCTGGGGTGTGGATCCATCCGTTTCCAAGCCTCGGAACTGGCTAGTTCGAGGCGCAGTAGCTGAATGAGGATTCTGAAGTGTTGCGGTGCCGTCTTAGGATTGGAGAGGCTCAGCAACTCTACATGCGACCAGGGGAGGACTCTTCGGAGGAGGGCCATGAACGAGGCTGGCTGCTCGGTAAGAGCCTGGAAGCAGAGATGTATGGACACTAATTGAATCCGCATTTCTTACGGTATCGCCGGTTCGGCTGAAAGATACTGGTACCATAAGAAAAGTTCCTAACCTATCCTTCAGTTGCAATTAAGTTCTTGTGAGAGACTTTGTGTTCATCTGAAGTTTCACAACCATGTCTGTGGCAGAGACTTTGCTAAGCTAAGATCACTTGTTGGCTGCTAGATCTACAAACAAGGGTTTATCCAACAGTGAATTATCCAGTTGGGAGTGGCTACTCCCTGGATCATCTAGAGAGAGAGAGACATTTATTCAAGTGTCAGCAAGTTCCAAGTGCCTGAGCTTCTATACCCTTGCCCTCTATTCCCAACTGAGAGACTGTGTTTGTTCAATGTTTTATGCAAATAAAAATCCTCAAAAGGAATAGTTACATAGTTATCTATGCCGAAAAAAGACCCTGGGAACCCCTAGACAAGAATGACGAGCTGCAAGGTGGAGGAGGTTATCGGTAAGCCCAGAAAATCTTAACTGCCCCCCAGGAGTTATGGCGCTACACATACATACATACATACATACATGCATACACACTTCATACATGCAGCATACCAGATATATAACACTGCATACACATGCATACAAAACGCATAAGGACATACACCTACACACACACAATCAAACACTTACCCATCTGGTGGTATTGCTGGCATATTCAGTTCCTCAGAATAGCCTGGGGCAGCAGAAGTGTTTATGCCCCACTTATTGGGGAAGCTTGCACATGCCCCATCCACGTTGCTCCCGCACAGCGTCTCCTCCCCTCCTTACAGCCAATAAATGCAGGGAGCAGTGTGAGTGATTCAGAAAATAATGCCATGTACACTGCACTGCACTGGAATTGGGATTCTGGAAATGTATTCTAGTTGATAACTATTCTAGTAATCACCCAGCAACCAGAGCAAAATTCTGCAGGTAAAATTATACCTTTAATAAAATAGTACAAAATAACACAGTTCAGGAATCTAGTCAAAAACTGAACCCATGGTTTGGATGCTAGAGCAGGGAAGGAAGTCAGAAGTCAGCATAGTAAGGAACAAAAACAAGAACAGGTATTGGAAGAGAAGTCAGCCAGGCCAAGTCATACACAGTAACACACTGGAGATCATGGACCAGGGGTACTGAATTAATATTCATGGGGGTCTGGTCAGAAAAGTTTTCTTCTAGCGGAGGTCCGAGTGTCATATTCGTGCTATGACTCCACATGATATCCTCCACACTGCAGCCTCCCATGCACATCACAGACCCTCATCACAGACTGACCCACTACAGACCCCCATAACAGACCGACCCATCACAAACCAACCTACTACAGACCCCCCATCACAGACTGATCCATCACAGACCAACCCACTACAGACCCCCCATCACAGACTGACCCATCACAGACTGACCCACTACAGACCCCCATCACAGACTGACCCATCATAGATTGACCCATCACAGACCGACCCATCACAGACCCTCCCTTACAGACCCCCAATCACAGACTGACCCATCACAGACCCCCCAACACAGACTGACCCATCACAGACCCCCCAATACAAACTGACCCGTCACAGACTCCCCATCACAGACTGACCCATCACAGACCTCCCTCACAGACTGACCCATCACACACTCCTCACCACAGAACCCCCATCACAGACCCCCCCATCACAGATTGACCCATCACAGACCCCCCCATCACAGACTGACCCATCACAGACTGACCCACTACATACCCCCATCACAGACTGACCCATCATAGATCGACCCATCACAGACCGACCCATCACAGACCCTCCCTTACAGACCCCCAATCACAGACTGACCCATCACAGACCCCCCAGCACAGACTGACCCATCACAGACCCCCCAATACAAACTGACCCATCACAGACTCCCCATCACAGACTGACACATCACAGACCTCCCATCACAGACTGACCCATCACACACTCCTCACCACAGAACCCCCATCACATACCCCCCCATCACAGACTGACCCATCACAGACCCCCCCATCACAAACTGACCAATCACAGACCCCCCATCACAGACTGACCCATCACAGAATGACCCATTACAGACCCCCCATTACAGACCCCCATCACAGACTGACCCATCACAGATCCCCATCACAGACTGACCTATCACAGACCTACGTCACAGAATGCCCCCATCACAGACCCAGATCACAGACTTACCCATAACACCACAGACCCCCCATCACAGACTAACCCATCACAGACCCTCCCTTACAGACCCCCAATCACAGACTGACCCATCACAGACCACCCATCACAGACCCCCCAGCACAGACTGACCCATCAGAGACCCCCCAATACAAACTGACCCGTCACAGACTCCCCATCACAGACTGACCCATCACAGACCTCCCATCACAGACTGACCCATCACACACTCCTCACCACAGAACCCCCATCACAGACCCCCGCATCACAGACTGACCCATCACAGACCCCCCATCACAAACTGACCCATCACAGACCCCCCATCACAGAATGACCCATTACAGGCCCCCATCACAGACTGACCCATCACAGATCCCCATCACAGACTGACCTATCACAGACCTACGTCACAGACCGCCCCCATCACAGACCCAGATCACAGACTTACCCATAACACCACAGACCCCCCATCACAGACTAACCCATCACAGACCCCTGCATCCCAGACTGACCCATCACAGACCCCCCATCACAGACTGACCCATCACAGACCCCCATCACAGACTGACCCATCACAGACCCTCATCACAGACCCCCCCATCGCAGGCCCCCATCCCAGACCCCCCAATCCCAGACCCCCCATCCCAGACCCCCCAATCCCAGACCCCCCATCCCAGACCCCCCAATCCCAGACCCCCCATCCCAGACTGACCCATCACAGACCCCCCCCCCCATCCCAGACTGACCCAACACAGACCACATCACAGACTGACCTATTACAGACCCCCATCACAGACTGACCCATCACAGACCCCCCATCACAGACTGACCCATTACAGACTTACCTATCACAGACCCCCAGATAACAGAACCACCCCCCACCCCCATATCACAGTCCTCTCTCCATGGCAGGCTCCTGTCCCTTTCATAACAGCACAGCACTTCCCCCCTGGATGTGCACACACAAAAGATGAACAATCTAATAGGCATTCAATGAAGAATGAATATTAGAGTCCAATATAGTGAGGTAAGTGAAAAAGGAAATAAGTCCAATAACACAAATCGGATCCTGAAAAGGAAAACTCAATTAAAGTCCACAACCTCAAGGTGATATACCTCAGATAAATGGATGTAAAAGGCTTATATGTGAAGCATCCGAGATGATAAATCTTCTCTAGATGGATAAGAATAAATACTCTTACCGAGACTGGTGGACCCGAATGTCAGCGACAGCGAATCATTAGAGCTTGGATATCCAGATCGATGAATCTCCCAGACGATTGAAGGGACCTGGGATCTCAGATGGTATCTCCAGAGGACCTTGTGGGCATCAACCGAAATGGAAGGGCAGGTAGCCCAATTGGAACGCCACAGCAACTCACATCCGAACACGGTGTACAGAAAAAAGAAGGGGGGCTCCAATAGTGCAGGTCAAAAAAAGTAGGTTTATTTTAAAAAACCGACATACATGAAAAAAAAGTGATCATCATTAATAAAAGTGTAGCACTGACCACCGAAGGAGCTGCTGGTTTGATTTGGGCTTACCGTTACCTTCTTGACCTCGTATGCGTCTAGGGGTTTCCCGAGGGAGATGGCCCAAAGAACTGTAGAAACTGACACTGGATCCACGTTGGGATTTTTATTTGCAAAATGGTAGACAAAACACAGACTCAATAAAGGATAGAGGGTATAGGTAGGAAGTTCAGGCACTCTTGGAACTGCTTGGAACTGCTTGGAACTGAATGTCTCTCACTATAAAATCCAGAGAATAGCCATTCACAGCTGGATATTACAGCTATCAGATAAATCTCTTCTCAGTAGATTTAGCAGCCAATAACTGATTCAAATAGAGCAAAGTCTCTGCCACAGACTTGGTTGTAGAACTTGTAAGTGAAAAGTCTCTGCCACAGACTTGGTTGTAGAACTTGTAAGTGAAAAGTCTCTGCCACAGACTTGGTTGTAGAACTTGTAAGTGAAAAGTCTCTGCCACAGACTTGGTTGTAACTGAAGGATAGATGAACTTAGAGAACCCTCATACGGTACCAGTATCTTGCAGTCGGTCCGGCGATACCATACGAGTGTGGATTCACCTGGTGTCTTTCAACTTAGCTTCCAGGCTCTTACCGAGCAGCCAGCCTTTTGCATAGCCCTCTTCTGAAGAGTCCTCCCCTGATTGCGTTCTTAGTTGCTGGGCCTCTCCAAAGACGAGACGGCACCGGACCACCTTAGAATCCTCCCTCCAGTTACTGTGCCTTGGGCTAGCCAGCCCCGAGACTTGGAAATGGATGGATCCGCACCCCAGGCCATGAGGGCCCCTGAGGGCTGGTCAGGAGGACCAGGACCAAACAGACGGAAAGGTCATCTGGACCGGAACCCAGAAGCACGTGATCCCAGTACCTTAAGTACCCTCTCCCAGGATGCACAGCGACGCAACACACTCACTGGTTGGTTCTGAGAGAGATTGGAACCAACCGAACTGCGTTCTTGTGCTTGCCAGAGGTGACACCAACACCTATGGTCAAGCAGAACACAATGCAATCCAGCCAAACTGATACTGAGACATAATTTAGAACAATTAACCCTAAAACCCAACTGTGGTTTTAGGAACTTTAAGTTTACAAAACATATAGCGCATGCTCATGAGGAGCCCGACGCTACAAAAGCAATGTGGGGAGCGATGAACCTTGGCTGACGTGTTTTGTCCTACTAGGGTTAAATAGCTGAAAGGGGCTGGCTGTAAGCTGGCTGTAGGCTGGGCTAATGAGGCAGATAATGGTAACCAGGTAAGTGACTGTGGAAACAACATGTGGCTGGTAATTAACCGATAGCTGAGCAGCCTCTGTGCACTGAAAGAAAAGAGCTGCTCATAAATAACAGGAGCCCAGCCTGACAATATGTCCATGCACCTTGACAGCACAATGGTCTCCTTAGGACAGGGGTCCTCAAACTACGGTCCTCCAGTTGTTCAGGAACTACAATTTCCATCATGCCTAGTCATGTCTGTGAATGTCAGACTTTTTCAATGCCTCATGGGACTTGTAGTTCCGCAACAGCTGGAGGGCCGTAGTTTGAAGATCCCTGCCTTAGGAGGACAGAGCCCTGAAATATAGCTCCCATTCTAAAAGGGCTGTGCACATGTACATAGCTCCTAACTGTCCCTGATTTGGAACAAAGTCCCTCTGTCCCTCTTTCCTCCTCATGTGTCCCTCATTTTGGTCTGAACTATATATTTTTATATAAAATACACTATTTATCTTTCAAAAAGTGTTCCCGGTGCTAAACATTTCATCCAATTTCTAAATTGCTACATTTGTAAATTCCAAAAGCCAGTATAAAGGAGTAGTAACGGTAAAAAAAAGCACTTGTGGGTTTAACTAGTCATTTTTTTTGTCATTGCACGTCGTCATTGTATGTTGGCTCATTTAAGTGATATATCGGGCACGCGCGCCCTGCGCTACGCGGGTAGAACGCCCGCAGGTACGGCAGACTCGATGTCCACCGGCGACTCGCGATCGCAGTGTACAGAGGCAGAACGGGGATCTGCCTATGTAAATAAGGCGGATACCCCTTCTGACAGGGGACACGTCAGAGATCTTCTGTTCCCTGTGATCGGGAACAGCGATCTCTGTCATGTCCCTGGCAGCCCACCCCCCCTACAGTTAGAACACGCTGAGGAAACACAGTTAACCCCTTGATCGCCCCCCCTAGTGTTAACCCCTTCCCTGCCAGTGTCATTTAACTTTTGCGCAAACCAATCAATATACACATTTTTTTTTTACCAGAAATATGTAGAAGAATATATATCAGCCTAAACGAATGAATATTTTTTTTCTTTTGGATATATATTATAGCATTTTTCAAAATTGTCGCTCTTTTTTATTTATATTTATTTATCAAATACCACCAAAATAAAGCTCTATTTTTGTTTGGGTACAGCGTCGCATGACCATGCAATTGTCAGTTAAAGTGACACAGTGCCGTATCGCAAAAAATGTAATGGTCATGTAGTGAGTCCTTCCGGTCCTTAAGTGGTTAAGGGAGCGTGGCAGGGGTGTGTCCTAGGCCTACATACTGTTGCTAATAGGTGTCCCTCGTTCCCATCTCAAAAAGTTGGGAGGCATGCATACAATCAGAATGCTAGGTGCTGGCAAATGTGTACCCAGGGTTGGAGGCTTCATCCCACCCAAGACTCTACAAAGCCTCCAGGCTCCAGGACCCATTCCAGGATTTACAAATCTAGAATGAAACTGAAAAGCCAGTTTTTTTTGTTCAGAACAAACTTCCTGGAGCCCCTAAACCTGCATGGGTGAGAACCCTGGGTGACACGACACTCTTCTGACTCTGTGACATGGACCAACCCTGTCACAGTATATACAATGTGTATTTAGCTGTTTGCTTGGATTTCAGCTTTACACATTGCACAGGTAAACATGACAATAATAGCACATGCTGACATAGTCAATAACACACAATCAGCAATAGTTCTTCCTGTAAACTAGACATCAATACCCCTCAGTTAAAGTACATTTGGTATCTTGATCAGAAATGAAGTCATTAAAAGTACACTCTGTGAAAACTGCAAGCTCATCTACACATGAGATTTAAATAGCCTACTAGTGAGAGATTAACCCCATCGTTATCTTCTTTTCAGCACAACCAAATAAATATATTATTTATATTCAGAGATCAAATTCACTCTAGAGAAGAAAGGATCGGAACATGAAAACATTTTTCTAAAGATTTGCTTTATTCATAGCCTGAAAGATAAAGCCAATAGCAATATTGTGCTTTTCAACCTCCCTCGGTCCTGTTCGCATTACCATTTAAAGATTTTATTGCAATTAAATGGCAATGCAGCTGTGAAAGCCTCACATTTTCTTCTTAAAGTGGAACTCAAACTTTGTAACTTAATACCCTCTAATGTCTGTCTTAGAGTTTATTTTATTCTCATGCCACCAGCTTTTGTGTATCTGTAAATATTACTTTCTCCCGTTAAATTCACTATTTCCATCAGTGTTACAGTAAGCACCATGTGACAAACAAACAAAAATAAACGTATCGATGCTTCTAATATCAAATTCAAAACTGCATGGGCCTTGTCCTGCACCAGTGGATGTAATTAGAGTAATTTGTTGAGAAATCACTTTAAACCCCCCTCCCTCGGCATTTCTAGCAATGGCCATTTTGAGCTAAGGCAGATGACTCATGTAGCATATATTTACTAGAATCCATCTGCTCTTAGTTCAGGCATGCAGGCAGGGTGGTGTGGCTTAGCTGAAAAAGCCCCTCCCTGAGAAAGCTTAGTTGCTGTTCTGCCTCTCCAAACTAAGCACAGTAATGCCCCGTACACACGGTCGGAATTTCCGACGGAAAATGTCCTATTGGACCATGTTGTCGGAAAATCCGACCGTGTGTGGGCTCCATCGGACTTTTTTTCCGACGGAAAAAAATTGAGATCCTGCTCGCAAATTTTTCCGATCGGACTTTTTCCGATTGTGTGTAGAGAATTCCGACAAAGTGCCACGCATGCTCAGATCAAATTAGGAGACCAAAGCTATTGGCTACTAGCCTCTACGTAGTTCCTTTGTACGCAACGAACGTCACCACGTTCAGAATGATCGGATTTTCCGACAACTTTGTCCGACCGTGTGTATGCAACACCAGTGTCGGACAAAATCCGTCTGAAAAAAATCTGACGGATTTTGTGGTCGGAATTTCCGACTGTGTGTACGGGGCATTAGTGGGATTTGTATAACTAATCCAGTTGTGGCAGGATAGCTGTAACTTACAGTCTAAGCAAAATTAGCAGACAGTGACTTGATCCAAATGACATCCTGCAGATCATAGAACTCTTTTTAATCCACAAACTTGTGCAGATCGTAACAGATGAACATCAGAGAGGTCAAAAATGATAGTGTATCTAGCTCCTGTACAGTACATGAATGGAGGCTAAAGTAAGAAAAAGCAGTGTGGGACTAACTACATAGAGCATCCCTTAGCTACGGAGTAAGGAAAGGACAATATTATTTAAAGGCAAACAACAATGCATATGTAACATGATAGTTCTGTTTTAAAAACAGTGCTGGAGAGAACCTATTGTGGTGATAATGCGAACTGGGCACCCCAAAAACTATGTGAGAAGACATAGGGCAGCCAGTGCCATCTTAATAGCATAATGGGACCCTGGGCAAAGTAATGCCCCTACCAGCCTGCATTATGTTCCCCTGTCACAGTGCCCATATACATCAGGTTCACCAATCACAGTGCCCATATACGTCACGTGTCTCTATAACAGTGCCTCTTACATCAGGTTACCCCATCAAAGTATCCCCATACATCAGATTCTCCCATCACTTTGGCCCCTTACATCAGGATCCCCATCACAGTGTCCCCATACTCTAGGTTTCCCCTTCACAGTTTCCCCTTACATTAGGTTCCCTCATCACGGTGTCCCCATACACCAGGTGTCCCCATCACAGTGCCCCGATACATCAGGTGTCCCCATAACAGTGCCCCTTACATCAGTAATTAGAACTTACGCAGATATTCATCGTAGCTAATAGTATCAGGCTCATTATGTGTGCAAAATAGTTCATCTGGAATAGTTTAGCAAATACACATTCCTGGCTGACTATGCCTACCTGAAGAAACAAAACTTCAGTAAATTTCATAACTCCTGAGATAAAAGCAGTACAATCAGAATAAGGACCTCTGTACCTGTATCAATTAATTAGCAGCATTTTAAGCCCAAACACCACTATATTCAAAGGTATCAGAGGGGGGTTAGGCCCATTACATCTCCTATGTGAAGTAGACATCTGATACCCATAATATTAGTATTCGTTCAAAAGGCAATCCCATGGTCAATAATATACAAGTTACCATAATGTGACCTGTAGATAATCCAAGATATTAAAGCATGTAGAAAACTGTATCTGAGTAAGTGGCAGTTACATGATCATAATGTAACAGCCCACTGGCCACTCCTCAGACCTCTTCAGGGACCAGACAAGAGAGATCAGCAGTCTAGAGCTCTCCTTTACCATCAAACAAAGAACAACAGCCAATATTTATTTTGAGAGCCATACTGACCCATCATATGCTCATTGACTGGCATTGACACCATAGACACACACAGCCTGGCTTGGCCTTGCCCTCTGCTCTTTGCACATTGAGTTTGATTGATAGCTGAAGGAGCCAATGGCTCCCGCTGCTATCAGCAAAGCATGTGTGACCAAGAAGAGGGGCGAAAAGACTTGCAGCCAGGCACAGCGCTGGATCGATAAAAGACTATCTGAAGTAGTTAATCACTTTCTTTATTTGGAATGTGGTAGCATAGTTGATATTAGAATATCCTCAGAAAAACTGGTTCAACAGAAGATCATTTCCTTGTTTTGGAAATGAATTTACGTGCCTTAGGGTTGCCATTAAGGGGTCGAACCCACCCTAATTTCACTACAAATATGATGTTTAGGAAGAAATGGGGATATGGGGATATATTAAAGGAAGCAATTTCAAGATTTTGCAACACTGGCATTGATAGAATGCTACATTGACTGAGATGGCAATGACTAATCATGTGCTTCACTGGATGAGTAAGCCAACAATAGGTGTACTACTGTACATAGCTCAGCAATTAACTACCGAAAGGGGCAAGGAATCCCACACTGCACACAGTTTGATGTTTTTTTTATCTTGTTAGGTACAATGCTTTGCCCACAGATCTTGACAACAGTGTTCACAATGCCGTAGGCCACACAGTTCCAGCCCAATCCTTCTTGTGTAATTATGGCATTCTAACCATTAAATTTGTTTTCCCTTGTGGCTTCTTTCTAGAGAAACACGTCAAGCAATTATGTACATACATTTTCAGTGTTCTTTTCATGTTGCCTTATCAGCACTGGAAGAAGCCTATGTTCAGTATATATATATTTTTCCCTGTGGCTAATCAATCTGTCTTTCATTTGTGTCTACTATAGCATTCTATACTATAGCATTCAGCTATTTTCATGCTTCTAATGCTTCATTTAAATCTTACAAATGTGTATGTTAAAGCCCATCTTTGGGCAAAAAATTTACCCCTATCCCACCCTCTCTCACCGAACGAGCATGTTATTTTTACAGGTCATTTTAAGGTGGGCCCGTAATTCAGCGCTGCAGATGTTCCCCAGTTGTCCCCTTGTGCTGACAACATTGGGAGAGTTCTCATGGACCCTGAGAGACCACGCCACTGAACATCCAATAGGAAGGGTCCACTTCATACAGGCAGTAGCGTGGACACTCAAAGAAGGAACCTGCCACCTGTAAGCAGAGAAAAGACTTGAGCGACCATAGACTAAACAAATTTGTTACCTGCAGCTACAGACAGTGTTGACAAGGGAATCCCTTCCGCAGGACCATTGTGTTCTCCCGGCAGGGGAAGATGCCCCACCAGAAAAATATAGTGAATAGTCGCATGTAAAGCAGGCTGGTTGCCCTTAAGGCTGCCCACACATGGTTCAAATCTCGGCTTGAGGCTCAGAATGTCATGTAATCATGGATTTAGGTAAGTGAAAAAAATTTTTTTTAATTCTATGCTAGTGATTAGTTAGAGGGTATGAGCCCAGAGATCAGCTTTAAGCCATGCCCTTGCCTGTGTTGACAGACTTTTGGCTTGTGTCAATGGAATTGGTTTGACATCAGCCTGAGACACTTCTGAGATTATTTGAAATCCACTGTCTGGTGTAATGGACCTGCAGATGACCTCCTTGTGACCTGCATTTGACCTGAATTGGTCGGGTTTTGCATTCCCATAGACTTGTATCTGAATGTAAAACCTATAGGATGCAAACAAAAGCCTGTTGACACAGGCCCTCACATTTCTTGGTAACATGCTCTCAGTACATTTTATTAAAGATAACCAGTCATTACTGGTCTCATGTAGTAATCTGAATTTCCACCCAAACTGTAATAAGAAGGCTGCTAGTCTCTCAAGGATTATTTGATTCTTCATTATTTGCTTGCAGCCTCTCTGTTATCCCATTGCTGCCGCTGCCCCCAGCCCTTTTAGGGGATTTAAATGCCTGGTGGCAGAGGCAGGTTTTCAGATCTTGTGAGCGCTGTGATTGGCCATCACAGTGGTCATATGAAGCGCCTGATCCCAAGTATGCTTTGGGAGCTGCCCATGACATCTAAGTGACTGTGCTGGGAGTGCAAAGTATTATTAGAAGAGTTGTCCAGGAGCCAAGAACAAATTGTGGAGTGATTCAGAAAGACCTGGCTTTAGCAGGTACAAGTAATGCACTCAACCGCCATGACCTGTACGCACGCTCAACCACGCAAGACTCCATTGCTGAAGAAAAAGCATATTGAAGCTCATTTAAAGTTTGCTGCACAATATTTAGAGTATAGTCTGGTCAGATGAGACCAAAATTGAACTCTTTGGATGCTATAATTCAAACCATATTTGGAGGTGAAATGACACAGCACATCACCCCAAAAACACCATACCAACAGAGAAGTTTGGAGGTAGGAACACCATGGTGTGGGGCTGTTTTTCAGCATACGGTACTGGCAAACTTCATATCATTGAAGGAAGGATAAATGGAAAAATGTACCAAGACATTCTTGATAAAAATCTGCTGCCAACTACCAGGCTGATTGAGATGAAACGAGGGTGGACATTTCAGAAAGACAATGATCCCAAACACAAAGCCAAGGAACCTCTCAATTGGTTTCAAAGAAAGAAAATAAAGCTGCTAGAATGGCCAAAGCCAATCACCTGACTTGAATCCAATAGAAAATCTATAGAAAAAAACTAAAGATCAGAGTTTATAGAAGAGGCCCATGGAACCTTCAAGATTTGTTTGTGTGGAAGAATGGGCCAAAATCAGACCTGATCAATGCATGCAACTAGTTTCTCCATACAGGAGGTGCCTTGAATCTGTCATTACCAACAAAGGATTTTGTACGTAGTATTAAATAAAATTCAGTTAGCATGTTCAATACTTTTTCCCTGGCTCATTACATTTTATTACGCATAACTTTGTTTCTGAATGTAATTGTTTTGTATGTATGAATTGTATGGGTTGTTACTGACATGTGGTGAGAATTTTATGTCAATAGCAACTTTAGAAATATATTTTCCTAGAAAAATGGTGAAGTGTTCAATACTTATTTTAACCGTTGTATATTGTATGTGCATGAAAACAGCATCAAAGCCTTGCAGATTGTGTTCTTTCTAAAGCTGCTACAGCCTGAGTAGAAAAGCCTGCAGAGTAGAACCTTACTCCCTGTAAAGAAGCAATGCAGAGGTCTGACACCCCCCCTACTGAGTCAGTTATATAGCTCTGCAATCAGCAAAGCTCCCTGCTGATTGAAGATAACTGGTTCTGACCTAGAAGGGGGAGTGCCTGACCTCTGCAAAGAGACCACTGCTTCCCCACAGAGAACAAGGGTCCCACTCTGCACCTTGCTTGCAATTAACAGACTGTTCTACCTAGGCTGTGGCTACTTGAAAAAAATAAAAATAACTGTAAAGCCCCATACACACGGTCGGACTTTTTCATCAATTTGGTCCGATCGGACAATGTTGTTGAAAAATCAGACCGTGTGTATGCACCATCGGACAGTGTTCGTCGGTTTGTCCGTCGGACAAAGTCTTATCTCCTGCTGGAAAGATTTCCCTTCAACCCGGTCCGATCACACCAAATCCGAGCGTGTGTACGCTTGTCCGACCGGACAAAGTGCTACGCATGCTCAGATCACATTACAAGACCAAAGCTATTGGCTACTAGCCTCTACGTAGTCCCGTCGTAGGCAACAAACGTCACCACGTTCAGAATGATCGGATTTTCCGACAACTTTGTCCGATCGTGTGTACGCAAAACCAACATCAGACAAAGTATGACGGACATGGTCCGACGGACCTGGTCCACGGATTGTCCGCGCGTGTGTATGGGGCTTAAGACTTTGCACAACTTTTGATTTGATACACCTGGAATGTATTTAGCTAACATAAAGTTGCGGAAAAACATTTATTTTCATTTTGAATAAAGTAAGGGAGGGTATAACCCTGTCAGTTTTTTTTTTTTTGGGCATATGTGTCCCATTGGGGCGATTTCCCTTTACTTCCTGCTCCATAGCCAAAAAGGGAAGTGGGAGGAAATTCCTCCAAAACCAAGCAATCCCTGGTTGTCACCAGAACTTGTGGTCCCTTTGAAGGTTTTCCCCTCTATTACTGCTCTGGTGATGACCCAAATCTGGGGTTTTCTTTTACTTTTAGTTATAGTGATAAACAGGACATATTAAGTTTATGAATCTCCCGGGAGCACAGACAGCAATAAAAACTGACAGGAGTTCTAATCCAGTTCTAATCCCTCTTCGCTCTATCCAAAACTTTAAAAAAAAAGTTTTTCTTTAGGTATGCATTACATTAAGCATTGAAATGGGCAGCATGCTTACTAGACTAAAATAGTATATTCTGTTGTGTCATGAAGGCTGCTTACTCATCCAGCAAGCAACAGATTAGTCATCACTAGGGATGAGCCGAACACCCCCGGGTTCGGTTCGCACCAGAACCTTCGAACCGACCGAAAGTTCGCGCGAATTTTCGAACCCTATACGTTATAATGGACGCGAACGTTCGAAATCAAAAGTGCTAATTACAACGGCCAATATGCATGTTAATGTCATAAAACAGGTTTGGGGACCCGGGTCCTGCCCCAGGGGACATATATCAATGCAAAAAGAACTTTTAAAAACTAACGTTTTTTCGGGAGCAGTCATTTTAATGATGCATAAAGTGAAAAAAAAAAAGTGAAATTTTCCTTTAAATATGGTACCTGGGGGGTGTCCAAAGTATGCCTGTGAAGTGGCATGTGTTTCCCGTGTTTAGAACTGTCCTTGCACAAAATGACATTTGTAAAGGAAAAAAAGAAGCCATTTAAAACCACTTGCGGCTTTAGGTTTGTTCTTAAGTAGAATCTGAACAGGTACATTATGAAGTGTAGCTCCATTCCAAAAAAATCTATTTTTATGCTTTTTGGAGAACATAGGGAGGGGTTATCACCCCTGTAACATTTGCTGTCTTTGCACATCTGTTCAGAACATGTCACCTCACTTTCCGTCCCAATGACAAATGTTTTTGGAAAAGTGGGGTTTTAATTGAAACAAGGATTGGTGATAAAGCATCAGTAGAGAGGAGATACCTTTTTCCCAAATTAAATCTAACATGATAGAATTTCCCTTCCTAGGGGTAGATTTCCTCTCACTTCCTGTTTTCTATTTCCGTTTGCAAGTAGGATTCGTTTGTAAGTTGGATGTTTGAAAGTAGGGGCCCGCCGTATATACTCTGCAGAAATTTGCCCTATTAGATGTTGGTGTAGCCACAAGACTGGTGGGCACAGGAATGGGCCCTGCTGTGAGTTATTAGATCAAGATTTGTAATTGCAAGCACCTGATGAACAGGGCAGAAAAATTGGGCCTTTGGCGGTGGTGGTGGACGGTGTTGCCACAAGACTGTAGGCCCTCATAGTTACTCTTGGTGGGCGCAGGAATGGGCCCTGCTGTGAGTTATTAGATCAAGATTTGTAATTGCAAGCACCTGATGAACAGGGCAGAAAAATTGGGCCTTTGGCGGTGGTGGTGGACGGTGTTGCCACAAGACTGTAGGCCCTCATAGTTACTCTTGGTGGGCGCAGGAATGGGCCCTGCTGTGAACTATTAGATCAAGATTTGTAATTACCCGCCCCTGTTAAACAGGGGCTGAAAAATTGTGCCTTAGGCACTGGTGCTGGTGCCACAACACTGCAACCCCTCACAGAGACTGTACTTGGAGCACAGCAGTCACACGTGTTGCGAAGCATTTTTTTTAAAAAATTGTAAGTACACGCCCCTGTTAAACAGGGGCTGAAAAATTGTGCCTTAGGCACTGGTGCTGGTGCCACAACACTGCAACTCGGCCCTCACAGATACTGTACTTGGAGCACAGCAGTCACACGTGTTGCGAAGCATTTTTTTAAAAAATTGTAAGTACACGCCCTGTTAAACAGGGGCTGAAAAATTGTGCCTTAGGCACTGGTGCGGGTGCCACAACACTGCAACCCGGCCCTCACAGATACTGTACTTGGAGCACAGCAGTCACACGTGTTGCGAAGCATTTTTTTAAAAAAATTGTAAGTACCCGCCCCTGTTAAACAGGGGCTGAAAAATTGTGCCTTAGGCACTGGTGCTGGTGCCACAACACTGCAACCCGGCCCTCACAGATACTGTACTTGGAGCACAGCAGTCACACGTGTTGCGAAGCATTTTTTTAAAAAATTGTAAGTACACGCCCCTGTTAAACAGGGGCTGAAAAATTGTGCCTTAGGCACTGGTGTGGTGGCATGGATCATTGAGGAGGAGGAAGAGGATAGTCAGTGAACATAAGAGGACAGTCACTCAGCATCAGCATAGGCAGTCTTGAAGGGATGTGACATTAAAAATTATTCGGTTATATCCGCCTCAGGTGCCTGGTAGCTGGTGGTGATCCAAGACTGATTCATTTTGATGAATGTCAGTCGATCAACCGAGGCGGTGGACAGGCGCACCCTATGATCAGTCACAAATCCTCCAGCAGCACTGAATGTGCGTTCGGAAAGAACGCTGGAGGCAGGACAGGCCAGTAGCTCAATTGCATACTGTGCAAGCTCTGGCCAGTGATCCATCCTCAGGACCCAGTAAGCCAGAGGATTTTCGGTGGGAAAGGTGTCCAAGTCTGACCTTGCCCCAAGGTATTCCTGCACCATGTATATCAGACGCTGGCGATGGTTGCTGGAACCGATCATACCTTGGGGCTGCGGACTAAAAAATTGTCTGAACGCATCGGTCAGACGTCCACCTTCCCCACCGCTCCTTCTGCCACTGACCGAAGCCTCAGCAACTCGTCGCCCAGGACCAGGAGTTTGTAGCCTCCCAGTTTCTGGGAACGCGTTGCACAGACCTTTCTGCAAGGCCTCCCTGAGATGTCTCATCCTCTGCTCCCTCTGCGACGGCAAGATAAGGTCCGCAACCTTACCCTTGTACCGCGGATCAAGGAGAGTGGCCAGCCAGTAATGGTCCCTCTCCTTGATCCGAAGAACACGAGGATCCTTCCGCAGGCTTTGCAGGATCAGGGAGGCCATGCAGCGTAGGTTAGCTGAGGCATTCGGTCCGGAGTCTTCTGGGTCACTGAGGATGACATGATCTCCAGCCACCTCCTCCCAGCCACGTACAAGTCCACTGGTTTGTTGGGACTGTACATCATCCCTAAAAGACTGCTGCTGCTGATGCTGAGTGCCAGGCTCCACCTCCATGCTCACACAATCCTCCTCCTCCTCCTCCTCTCCTCCTCCTCCTCCTCCTCCTCATCCTCTTCCTGTGTGATGGGTGGGACAGAAGGAACACTGTCCGGATAAAGGGGGCCTTGAGAGGCAAGGAAGTCCTCCTCTTCCTGCCTCTGTTCTGCCTCAAGTGCCCTGTCCATTATCCCACGCAGCGTATGCTCCAACAGGTGGACAAGAGGGACAGTGTCACTGATGCATGCACTGTCACTGCTCACCATCCTCGTGGCCTCCTCAAATGGTGAGAGGACAGTGCATGCATCCCTGATCATGCTCCACTGACGTGGGGAAAAAAACCAAGCTCCCCTGACCCTGTCCTGGTGCCGTAGTCGCAAAGGTACTCATTGATGGCCCTCTGCTGCGTGTGCAGTCGCTGCAGCATGGCCAACGTTGAGTTCCACCTGGTGGGCATGTCACATATTAGGCGGTTCTTGGGCAGGTTCAGCTCCTTTTGCAGCTCAGTCAGCCGAGCACTGGCATTATAAGATCGGCGGAAATGCACACAGACTTTCCTGGCCTGCCTCAGGACATCCTGTAAGCCTGGGAACCTGCCCAAGAACCGCTGCACCACCAGGTTGAGGACGTGAGCCATGCAGGGCACATGGGTGAGCTGCCCCTGTCGCAGGGCGGAGAGGAGGTTGGTGCCATTGTCAGAAACGACCATTCCTGGCTTAAGCTGACGTGGCGTCAACCACCTCTCGGCCTGCCCCTGCAGAGCTGCCAGAACCTCTGGCCCAGTGTGGCTCCTGTCCCCCAAACACACCAGCGCAAGCACGGCATGGCATCTTTTTGCCTGCGTACTTGCGTAGCCCCTTGTACGCCTACGGAGCACCGCTGGTTCCAAGGACAGAGCACTGGAGGAAGAAGAAGAGGAGGGGGTGGAGGAGAGAGGTGTGTCACAACCAGTAGCAGTAGTAGCGTTTTGGAGGCGTGGTGGCGGAACAACCTCCAACACTACTGCACCTTGTCCTGCATCCCTCCCAGCTGCCAATAGAGTGACCCAATGGGCCGTGAAAGAAAGGTACCGTCCCTGTCCATGCCTGCTGGACCATGAGTCAGCGGTAATATGCACCTTACCGCTGACCGCCCTGTCCAGCGAGGCATGGACATTGCCCTCCACATGCCGGTAGAGAGACGGAATCGCCTTCCGCGAGAAAAAGTGGCGTTTGGGAACCTGCCACTGAGGAACCGCACATTGAACAAACTCACGGAAGGGGGCCGAGTCTACCAACTGAAAAGGCAGCAGTTGAAGTGCTAGCAATTTAGCCAGGCTAGCATTCAACCGCTGGGCATGTGGATGGCTGGGAGTGTACTTCTTTCTACGGTCCAGCAGCTGGGGCAGGGAAATTTGCCTGCTGCAATCGGACGTCGGTGTACTGCAAGTACTTGGTTGTGACACACCTAATTCTACACCTTCAGTCCTCTCAGAGCAGCTTTCAGAGAGGACTGAAGGTGTAGTGGGGATGGAGATCCCAGCTGAGGAGGAGCAAGGAGAGGTCCGCTTAGTTCTTTGGTGTGGGTCTTTTATGTGTGCCTGCCAACGAGCTGCATGGCAGGTCGCCATATGTCTGGTCATGCTTGTGGTGCCCAAGCGGCTGATGTTTTGGCCACGCGAGATACGCTTGAGACAAATATTGCAAATAGCAGTGGTGCGATCTGCTGCACTCGTCTCAAAAAAGGCCCACACCAAAGAACTTTTCTGATAACTTGCAGAGGCAGCGCCCTGCACAGGCGGAGCTCTGCGGTGTTGTACAGTTGCTGTGCTGGCCTCTACCTGGCCTCCAGGGGGCATCCTGCCTCGTTGGACATGTGACGCCGCATCCTCCTCCTCCTCGTCCTCCTCCTCATCCTCTCTCCCTTGAGGCACCCACGTGGAGTCAGTGACCTCATCATCCCCTCCCTCTTCACCACTAGAGCAAACCTGGCAGTAAGCTGCAGCTGGTGGAACAGTACTGCCAGATTCCTCAAGCTGGGTATCGTCATCCGAGCCTTCGAATCGTTGGGCATCCTCCTGGAGCATGTACCCAACACTGTGCTCAAAGAGTTCGGGGGGACTCCTCAGGAGGACATGGTGGGTCTAGGGAAGGGGTGGCTGATGATGCTCTGTCAGTACCCTGAGCCTGGGTGAGAGAGGATGAGGAGGATGAGGAGGGCTTGGTCATCCATTCTACCAAGCCTTCAGCATGATGCGGCTCCACATGTCCAGCTGCCGAAAACAAAGACGCGCGTGTCCCATGGCCACGTGCTGATGACGATGCACGACCACGTCCACGTCCACGGCCACGTCCACTAGAAACAGAGCCTGCCTGCCCTGTGTTCTTGGCTCTGCACGCTCTGCCTCCCCTTGGCGGTCTTCCAGCCATTGTAGTCGGTAGTCCTGTGGGTGCTGCTGAGAAGAATATATAGGAGCTCTGTGTGATGCCACTAACACACTAGAAGTCCTATGGGTGCTTCTGCAAAGAAAATAGAGGAGCTCTGTGTGATGCCACTAACACACTAGAAGTCCTGTGGGTGCTGCTGAGAAGAAAATATAGGAGCTCTGTGTGATGCCACTAACACACTACAAGTCCTATGGGTGCTTCTGCAAAGAAAATAGAGGAGCTCTGTGTGATGCCACTAACACACTAGAAGTCCTGTGGGTGCTTCTGCAAAGAAAATAGAGGAGCTCTGTGTGATGCCACTAACACACTAGAAGTCCTGTGGGTGCTGCTGAGAAGAATATATAGGAGCTCTGTGTGATGCCACTAACACACTAGAAGTCCTATGGGTGCTTCTGCAAAGAAAATATAGGAGCTCTGTGTGATGCCACTAACACACTAGAAGTCCTATGGGTGCTTCTGCAAAGAAAATATAGGAGCTCTGTGTGATGCCACTAACACACTAGAAGTCCTGTGGGTGCTTCTGCAAAGAAAAATAGAGGAGCTCTGTGTGATGCCACTAACACACTAGAAGTCCTGTGGGTGCTTCTGCAAAGAAAATAGAGGAGCTCTGTGTGATGCCACTAACACACTAGAAGTCCTATGGGTGCTTCTGCAAAGAAAATAGAGGAGCTCTGTGTGATGCCACTAACACACTAGAAGTCCTGTGGGTGCTTCTGCAAAGAAAATATAGGAGCTCTGTGTGATGCCACTAACACACTAGAAGTCCTGTGGGTGCTTCTGCAAAGAAAATAGAGGAGCTCTGTGTGATGCCACTAACACACTAGAAGTCCTGTGGGTGCTTCTGCAAAGAAAATAGAGGAGCTCTGTGTGATGCCACTAACACACTAGAAGTCTATGGGTGCTTCTGCAAAGAAAATAGAGGAGCTCTGTGTGATGCCACTAACACACTAGAAGTCCTGTGGGTGCTTCTGCAAAGAAAATAGAGGAGCTCTGTGTGATGCCACTAACACACTAGAAGTCCTGTGGGTGCTTCTGCAAAGAAAATAGAGGAGCTCTGTGTGATGCCACTAACACACTAGAAGTCCTATGGGTGCTTCTGCAAAGAAAATAGAGGAGCTCTGTGTGATGCCACTAACACACTAGAAGTCCTGTGGGTGCTTCTGCAAAGAAAATAGAGGAGCTCTGTGTGATGCCACTAACACACTAGAAGTCCTGTGGGTGCTTCTGCAAAAAAAAATAGAGGAGCTCTGTGTGATGCCACTAACACACTAGAAGTCCTATGGGTGCTTCTGCAAAGAAAATAGAGGAGCTCTGTGTGATGCCACTAACACACTAGAAGTCCTATGGGTGCTTCTGCAAAGAAAATAGAGGAGCTCTGTGTGATGCCACTAACACACTAGAAGTCCTGTGGGTGCTTCTGCAAAGAAAATAGAGGAGCTCTGTGTGATGCCACTAACACACTAGAAGTCCTATGGGTGCTTCTGCAAAGAAAATAGAGGAGCTCTGTGTGATGCCACTAACACACTAGAAGTCCTGTGGGTGCTTCTGCAAAGAAAATAGAGGAGCTCTGTGTGATGCCACTAACACACTAGAAGTCCTGTGGGTGCTGCTGAGAAGAATATATAGGAGCTCTGTGTGATGCCACTAACACACTAGAAGTCCTATGGGTGCTTCTGCAAAGAAAATAGAGGAGCTCTGTGTGATGGGACTAACACACTTCAAGTCCTATAGGTGCTTCTGGGAAGAAAATAAAGGTCTGTGTGATGGGACTAACACACTTCAAGTCCTATAGGTGCTTCTGGGAACAAAATATAGCTCTGTGTGTGTGATGGGACTAACACACTTCAAGTCCTATAGGTGCTTCTGGTAACAAAATATAGCTCTGTGTGTGTGATGGGACTAACACACTTCAAGTCCTATAGGTGTTTCTGGGAACAAAATATAGCTCTGTGTGTGTGTGATGGGACTAACACACTTCAAGTCCTATAGGTGCTTCTGGGAACAAAATATAGCTCTGTGTGTGTGATGGGACTAACACACTTCAAGTCCTATAGGTGCTTCTGGGAAGAAAATATAGCTCTGTGTGTGTGATGGGACTAACACACTTCAAGTCCTATAGGTGCTTCTGGGAACAAAATATAGCTCTGTGTGTGTGATGGGACTAACACACTTCAAGTCCTATAGGTGCTTCTGGGAACAAAATATAGCTCTGTGTGTGTGATGGGACTAACACACTTCAAGTCTATAGGTGCTTCTGGGAACAAAATATAGCTCTGTGTGTGTGATGGGACTAACACACTTCAAGTCCTATAGGTGCTTCTGGGAACAAAATATAGCTCTGTGTGTGTGATGGGACTAACACACTTCAAGTCCTATAGGTGCTTCTGGGAACAAAATATAGCTCTGTGTGTGTGATGGGACTAACACACTTCAAGTCCTATAGGTGCTTCTGGGAACAAAATATAGCTCTGTGTGTGTGATGGGACTAACACACTTCAAGTCCTATAGGTGCTTCTGGGAAGAAAATATAGCTCTGTGTGTGTGATGGGACTAACACACTTCAAGTCCTATAGGTGCTTCTGGGAAGAAAATATAGCTCTGTGTGTGTGATGGGACTAACACACTTCAAGTCCTATAGGTGCTTCTGGGAACAAAATATAGCTCTGTGTGTGTGATGGGACTAACACACTTCAAGTCCTATAGGTGCTTCTGGGAACAAAATATAGCTCTGTGTGTGTGATGGGACTAACACACTTCAAGTCCTATAGGTGCTTCTGGGAACAAAATATAGCTCTGTGTGTGTGATGGGACTAACACACTTCAAGTCCTATAGGTGCTTCTGGGAACAAAATATAGCTCTGTGTGTGTGATGGGACTAACACACTTCAAGTCCTATAGGTGCTTCTGGGAACAAAATATAGCTCTGTGTGTGTGATGGGACTAACACACTTCAAGTCCTATAGGTGCTTCTGGGAACAAAATATAGCTCTGTGTGTGTGATGGGACTAACACACTTCAAGTCCTATAGGTGCTTCTGGGAAGAAAATATAGCTCTGTGTGTGTGATGGGACTAACACACTTCAAGTCCTATAGGTGCTTCTGGGAACAAAATATAGCTCTGTGTGTGTGATGGGACTAACACACTTCAAGTCCTATAGGTGCTTCTGGGAACAAAATATAGCTCTGTGTGTGTGATGGGACTAACACACTTCAAGTCCTATAGGTGCTTCTGGGAACAAAATATAGCTCTGTGTGTGTGATGGGACTAACACACTTCAAGTCCTATAGGTGCTTCTGGGAACAAAATATAGCTCTGTGTGTGTGTGATGGGACTAACACACTTCAAGTCCTATAGGTGCTTCTGGGAACAAAATATAGCTCTGTGTGTGTGATGGGACTAACACACTTCAAGTCCTATAGGTGCTTCTGGGAACAAAATATAGCTCTGTGTGTGTGATGGGACTAACACACTTCAAGTCCTATAGGTGCTTCTGGGAACAAAAATATAGCTCTGTGTGTGTGATGGGACTAACACACTTCAAGTCCTATAGGTGCTTCTGGGAAGAAAATATAGCTCTGTGTGTGTGATGGGACTAACACACTTCAAGTCCTATAGGTGCTTCTGGGAACAAAATATAGCTCTGTGTGTGTGATGGGACTAACACACTTCAAGTCCTATAGGTGCTTCTGGGAAGAAAATATAGCTCTGTGTGTGTGATGGGACTAACACACTTCAAGTCCTATAGGTGCTTCTGGGAACAAAATATAGGAGCTCTGCCTGCCTGCCACGAACACACTACAAGTCCTATAGGTGCTTCTGGGAACAAAATATAGGAGCTCTGCCTGCCTGCCACGAACACACTACAAGTCCTATAGGTGCTTCTGGGAACAAAATATAGGAGCTCTGCCTGCCTGCCACGAACACACTACAAGTCCTATAGGTGCTTCTGGTAACAAAATATAGGAGCTCTGCCTGCCTGCCACGAACACACTACAAGTCCTATAGGTGCTTCTGGTAACAAAATATAGGAGCTCTGCCTGCCTGCCACGAACACACTACAAGTCCTATAGGTGCTTCTGGTAACAAAATATAGGAGCTCTGCCTGCCTGCCACGAACACACTACAAGTCCTATAGGTGCTTCTGGTAACAAAATATAGGAGCTCTGCCTGCCTGCCACGAACACACTACAAGCCCCTCTTTCTCAATCAATCTTTGTAACTGAATCTATCTAACTCAATCTCTGTAAGTGAATCTCTCTACCTAACTAAATCCAGCAGAGTGTCACAGATCTAGCCTGCTCAATCTGCGCCGGAACAGCATGTGACCGGCGCAGACGGCGTGGCGGCCTTTTATAGGGGGGGGCGTGTACTACAGCCCCTGAGCTGTAATTGGCTACAGGCGTCCTGCCTGTAGCCAATTATGGCTCTTCGAGTTTCCGGGGCTGTGATTGGCCAAGCATGCGGGGTCACAGTGCATGCTTGGCCAATCATCAGCCAGCAATGCACTGCGCCGGCCGCGCCGGCCGCAATGCATTGCGGGGCCGCTCGCATCACACGAACGTGATGCGAGCGGCCAAAATAGTTCTGGGCTCGCCGAGCGAGCGAACGCCCGGTGCTCGATGCGAACGTGGGTTCGCATCGAGCACCGGGCCCATCCCTAGTCATCACTATCTTAGTCAATGCTATTTTCTCCATTGGCGCATTAATATGATTTGTGAGTCGATATGCTGGTAGAAATACGTGTAGAGAGTATATGCCTCATCCAGAATACTTTTTCTTTAATAACATATACAGTATGTTTGGTAATTGTGAAATATAGCTGCATAACTTCTTTTTATTTTATGACACATTTTCAGAAGGGAGAACCTAAGAGTACTCACCTTTATAAGGCCACTTGAACATCTAGCTGCTGCATCCTGCCATTTAGTGCATCTGGAAGGCATACAGTAGGTGCAGCTTTCAGCCCTGCTGCCTGCAGCCTGTCAAAGACTATGGCAGCACGTGGCCGGGGCTCAGTGCTGTACCAAGTGGCACTCTGGACCTTATACATTTCAGGCTACATGCCTGGAATGCAGTTCTTAGGAATACATATGGCCCTAAATGTGAGTGCCACTTGGTAAATTGTAGAGCCCCGTCCAGTCATAGGCCTCCATAGACTTTCACAGACTGCCGGAACACAGCTGGACGATGCACCTGTGCCTTCTGGGAACACCGAAATGCTGGGACCCAAGGAGTACAGCTAAATGGCCCCGTGTGCAAGGGGCCTAACTGTGTAAAGCTTCTCATAGATGGATTGGTTAAGCAGGGACCGCCTAAATTTCAATCCAACTATGGCTAATTCTTTTCATAACAAGTGGATCTAAGCTTCTCATGTATGCCATGTATATGACAAAAAGCCATTACAATATTCTGGACATTTTTTATATTGTTTTATCAATAAAGAATGTACATCTATTATACAGTATTGTCTAAGATGTTATATTTCCCCTTTGGTTGTCGGTAAAGTCCCCATTGATAAGAGTTTTTTCTATGTACAGTGCCTTGAAAATTTCCACATTTTGTATTGTATTATATTGGGATTTTATGTGATAGACCAAAACAAAGTGGCACATAATTGTGAAGTGGAAGGAAAATGATAAATGGTTTTCAAGATTTTTTACAAAAAAATATGTGAAAAGTGTGGCGCGCATTTGTATTCAGCCCCCCTGAGTCAATACTTTGTAGAACCCCCTTTCACTGCAATTACAGCTGGAAGTCTTTTTGGGTATGTCTCTACCAGCTTTGCACATCTAGAGAGTGAAATGTTTGCCCATTCTTCTTTGCAAAATAGCTCAAGCTCTTTGGATGGAGAGCATCTGTGAACAGCATTTTCAAGTCTTGTCACAGATTCTCAATTGGATTTAGGTCTGGACTTTGACTGGGCCATTCTAACACATGACTATGCTTTGACCTAAACCATTCCATTGTAGCTCTGGGTGTATCTTTACGGTCGTTGTCCTGCTGGAAGGTGAGTCTCAAGTCTTTTCTTCTAAGATTGCCCTGTATTTGGCTCCATCCATCTTTCCATCAACTCTGACCAGCTTCCCTGTCCCTGCTGAAGAAAAGCATCCCCACAACATAATGCTGCCACCACCATGTTTCACGTGGGGGTGGTATGTTCAGGAAGATGTGCAGTGTTAGTTTTCCATCACACATATTGTTTTGCTTTTAGGCCAAAAAGTTCAATTTTGGTCTCATCTGACCAGAGCACCTTCTTCCACATTTGCTGTGTCCCCCACATGGCTTCTTGCAAACTGCAAACAGGACTTCTTATGGCTTTCTTTCAACAATGGCTTTCTTTTTGCCACTCTTCCATAAAGGCCAGATTTGTGGAGTGCATGACTAATAGTTGTCCTGTGGACAGATTCTCCCACCTGAGCTCTGGATCTCTGCAGCTCCTCCATGGACCTCTTGGCTGCTTCTCTGATTAATGCTCTCCTTGCCTGGCCTGTCAGTTTAGGTGGACGGCCATGTCTTGGTAGGTTTGCAGTTGTGCCGTACACTTTCCATTTTCGGATGCTGGATTGAACAGTTCTCAGTGAGAGGTTTAAAGCTTGGGATATTTTTTATAACCTAACCCTGCTTTAAACTTTTCCACAACGTTATCCTTGACCTGTCTGGTATGTTCCTTGGCCTTCATGATGATGTTTGTTCACTAAGGTTCTCTAACAAACCTCTGAGGACTTCACAGAACAGCTGTATTTATACTGAGATTAAATTACACACAGGTAGACTGTATTTACTAATTAGGTGACTTCTGAAAGCAATTGGTTCCACTAGATTTTAGTTAGGGGTATCAGAGTAAAAGGGCTGAATACAAATGCACGCCACACTTTTCAGATATTTATTTGTAAAACATTTTGAAAATCATTTATCATTTTCCTTCCACTTTTCACAATTATGTGCAACTTTGTGTTGGCCTATCACATAAAATCTCAATAAAATACATTTATGTTTTTTGATTGTAACATGACAAATACTTTTTTAAAGGGATGTTGGCAACTGTTAGACCCCTTTCAGATGGAGTGGAATCGGATCTGCCTGCTCTGTGGGGCATCTCTCTGCTGATCCGCGCTCAGCAGGTGGATGACAGGTCCGTGTCCGCTCCCCTAAGCAGAGCAGATACATCCCGCTGTTCTCTATGGGAGGGTCAGATGGAGGGTCGGGTGCCGGTCCAGGCACGTGGGTGGATCCAAACCATATGGTTTCAATCTTTTCCGAGCTAGGACTGGCTCTGTGACAAATACAGCTGTACTTCTCCTTTAACCACCTCAGTGCATTTTCACCCCTTCCTGATCAAGCCATTTTTCAGCTTTCAGCGCTGTCGCACTTTGAATGACAATTGCGCGGTCATACAACACTGTACCCAAATGAAATTGTTATCATTTTTTCCCCACAAATAGAGCTTTCTTTTGGTGATATTTTATCATCTCTGCGTTTTTTATTTTTTGCGCAATAAACAAAAGAAGAGCGACAAATTTAAAAAAATATATATATATTTTACTTTTTGCTATACTAAATATCCCCAAAAAATATATAAAAAAAAATTTTTTTTCCTCAGTTTAGGCCGATACGTATTCTTCTACATATTTTTGGTAAAAAAAAAATCTAAATTAGCGATTATTGATTCGTTTGCGCAAAAGTTATAGCGTTTACAAACAAGGAACAAGACACTGCTGCAGCGGGAGCAGCGCTGGATTTTTAGACTTAATATCCCCATGCTCCCTGGTCTAAACGAGACGATTTCCTACAAGCGGAGAGACGTGCAGACGTGCGCCTAGCAGCTCCAGCCAGCCAGCAGCCCCAGGCAGCAGCTCCAGCCTTTAGGAGGCTTAGGAGCCCACAGCCCCGGGGAGCGGGACCCAGCCAGTCCCCCCATCCACTAGGACCCACTGCAGCCCCGCAGGCCCCGCAGGCCCCCCGCAATCAATTGGCCCTTTTTTCTCCGCGCCGGCCGCGGCCGCCCGTCGGGCTTAGCAGCCAGGAAAGTCCCCGGCTCCGGCCTAGTCCCGGCCGAAGCCGGCCATCTGCTTCCCCTCTGCCTTAGACAGGAGTCCCAGCCAGTGCTCAGCATACCTGGACCCCACTGCGGATTCCCGTGGGCCCCCGCAACCAATCGGCCCCCTACTTCCGCCACACCGTCCACAGCTGCCCACCTGGGCTTCAGCCGACAGGCGAGTCCCCGGCTTCGGCCTAGTCCCGGCCATCTGCCCCCCCCCAATCGCCTCTTCAGCCCCCTTGGTCCAACTGGGCTGCGGCAAGTCCCCCCCCCCGCCTCCTAGCCCCCAAGCCCTCCAGCACTCACCAAGAACCAGGAACCACCAGAGCCAGGACAGGCTGCAGCTTGGGCCTAGTCCGGCGGCCATCTTGGTACACCCACTACACCCAGTTACTGCAAGGACATCCCCAGGACCTCCTGGACCCCCCAGCAGACACTTCGGGCACTCCTTCCACCACAGGTCAGTCCCCCAGGTGGGGTCACATCCACAGCCGCCACCGCCGCGCTTCTAGCCTATAGACGAGGAAGGAACCGGCTGCGGATGAGACTCACCCCACCTCATCCCACCCCCCAGCTTATCCTTTCCCCCTTCCGCAGGTCGGCGTGCCCACTCCCCCTTCAGCACACCCCTACCCAGCAACCGACTTCATCGCAGAAGCACCAGGCAACACAGCAAGCGCTTCAGGGATTATCTCCAAACAGGTAAGCTCTCGGGGTCCCCCCCCCCACTAGCAGTTGATCCAGGGCACTGTGGTCCGACCGCCTCTCGGGGTCAGGAAGGAATTTTTTTTCCCCTCGCTGAGCAATTGGCTGGCACAGTTAGGGGTTTTTTTCGCCTTCCTCTGGATCAACGAGAGGGTGGTAGGTTCAACAGGCCCCCATCACCCCTACAGGAACCATTTGCTCCAACTAAGCAACACACCGCAGCTGTCACCAGCAGCATTCTTCTGGTCCAGGATTCCTCGCAACAAGCAGAGGCAGCTGGAACAGCCAGGAATCTACTACCCAACCAAACCGAGTCCTCACTCATAGGGCACCACACGATCGACTTGCTGGCTTTAGTCTATGCGGCGGCAAGTCTGATACCTAGACTGATAAAAGGACAAACCCGGATCAGGATCAACATCTTCACACATAGGGCACCACACGATCAACTTGCTGGCTTTAGTCTACGCGGCGGCAAGTCTGATACTTAGACTGATAACAGGACAAACCCGGATCCGGATCATCAGCTCAGTCATCCAAGGACCATTAAACTTCATCCTCTGGCCATGTGCTACTTTAAATATTCAGCAGAAGTCCTCCACAGACTAAGAAATTCCACCGCAACTTTGCCAGCTCCCATTCAAAAAATTCTACGGAAGGAACATCTATTAAAGACCGATCTACAATCAACCTGCAAAAACAGGAAGATACCGACCCAACCACAACAATTAGCATGCGCCATGATCAACACCGGATCTGCAGCCAAACACAGACTAGAAGTACACGACTTCATCACTCAAAACAATATAGACTGCCTCTTCATCACGGAAAGCTGGCTAACACCCGACTGCAACACCATCCTCACCGAATTGGTGCCGGAGAACTACAGGATCCTAACTGAACATCGGATAGGAAAAAAAGGAGGAGGCCTAGCAGTGATTTTTAAATCGCACCTGGCGCTCACCAAACCAATCTTACAGAACCCAGTACCTTTTATGGAGACACTGACGCTACATCTTCAATCAACACCCCATGATACCACCCACATTTTACTCTGCTACAGACCACCAGGACCAAAGACCAATCTGCTTACACCACTCACGGAGTTTATCTCAATACACACACTGAAATCCAAAAACCTCCTGGTACTTGGAGACTTCAACCTCTGGGCAAACTCTACCCAAGACCCTATCGCGACCGCCTGCATCAGCCAACTAGAAGAACTGGGTCTCCAGCAACTGATAAAGACCCCCACACACGGGTCAGGACATACTCTGGACCTCATCTTCAAACAAAATCTGGACATCAACACAGTAGACAACATACCACTACCATGGACGGATCACCACGCCATCAAATTCAAAATCTCCACCAACATCACCCACCAAAAACAGAAACCTGCAACAACAACCCATTGGACCAGATCGCAGAAAAAACTGCATTCCGAATCCTTCAAAACCACCTTATCAAACAAAATAGCAACTCTGAATTTAACCCACTCATCGGAGCAAACTCTCAGCTCCCTAAACAATGTATTACTACAATCAGCAGACTCAGTGGCTCCAAAACGCAGAACACTCATCAAGAGGAAAAACGCAGGATGGTTCAACAGCTCGCTCACGCTACTCAAGCAAGAACGCAGAAGAGCCGAAAGAGCATGGAGAATAAATCCCACCAAGGAAAATCACACAAAATACAAAGGACTGACACAGAATTATCAGAAGGCAATCTTCAAAGCAAAAAAATACCATTTCTCAAATACCATCTCAGCGGCCTTAAACCGCCCCCGGGAACTTTTTAAAATAGTCGCTCAGTCGATGAACCCAGCATGCTTAGAGCCCCCCGCTAATGAAACCCAAGATTTCTGCAATGAATTATCAGATTTTTTCATCAATAAAATCGTCAACATTAGGATTAAAATTGATCAGAAAAAAACATCCGACGGCAGGCAAACAGAGCAAAAAGTCGATATCGACACAAATATCCCACAACCACCAAGGTTTTCTCTGATCCCAATCACCACGGATACCACTAAAAACATCATCAAAAATCTCAGAGACAGCACATCGTCTATTGACATCATCCCCACAAAACTCCTGAAAGAATGCTCCGACATCCTGGCTCCCACCATAACGCACCTCATAAATCAATCGTTCAAAGAAGGGATTGTTCCAGGCGCCCTCAAACAAGGCATCATCAAACCCCTACTAAAGAAACCCAACCTCGACCCCAGGGACCCCAACCACCGAAGACCGATAACAAGCTTGAACAACATTTCCAAGATCATGGAGAAAGCGGTAGTACAACAGATACAACGCCACCTGGACACACACACACTCCTGGACCCGTTACAATCAGGATTCCGCCCAGGCCATGGGACAGAAACCGCACTCCTGAAGATTTGGGACGACGCCCTCGAAGCAGCGGATGACGGAGAATCATGTCTCCTGGTACTGTTGGACCTCAGTGCAGCGTTTGATACTGTGGACCACAACACTCTACTCATCCGCCTCACAGAAGTAGCAGGAGTCACTGGCTCAGATCTACAATGGTTCGCATCCTTCTTAGGAAATCGCTCTCAGACGGTGAAACTAGGAGCTTTCACCTCTGAAACCCGGGTAATCTCCTGTGGAGTCCCTCAAGGATCACCCTTGTCGCCAGTGCTCTTCAACATCTACATCCGCCCACTCCTCAACATCATCAGAAGATCAGACCTCTGCTTCCATTCATACGCTGACGACACTCAATTATATTTTCGTATCACCGGACAAAAAGACCATCATCAGCAATTAGGAAAATGCCTCTCTATGATAGACGACTGGATGACCACTAGCTCCCTCAAACTTAATGAATCAAAAACAGAACTTCTTATTCTACATGCAAAGCATAACCCCCGAACCAAGATCCCTTGGACACCTCCTACCATCTTTGGACAGACCATCGCCCCAAGGACCAAGGCTAAGATTCTCGGAGTCATTTTTGACGCTGAAATGTCAATGGATGCCCAAATAGGAGCAGTGGTCAGTGGTTCTCACCATCTGCTCCGCCTGCTACGCAGACTCCTCCCCTTCATTCCAAAGGAGGACAAAGCAGTGGTAGTTGGAACAGTCATCAATTCTCGACTGGACTACGCTAACTCCCTTTACATAGGATTACCCCAATATCAACTTGCGCGCTTACAACCTTTCCAAAACACGGCGGCAAGGCTGATAACAGGGAAAAAACCCTGGGAATCCATCTCCCCTTCCCTGAGGAACCTACATTGGCTAAACGTAAGGAATCGGATCGCATTCAAGACCCTCTGCCTTACCCACAAATGCGCACATGGAAACGCTCCGCAATACCTTTGCGAGAAAATAAAACACTACACACCGAATCGCAGTCTTCGATCGGCTAATCAAAATCTTCTCCTTATTCCTAAATCCCGCTACAAATCAAAGGGGGAACGGAGATTCGCTGTCCAGGGACCTCGGCTATGGAACGCTCTACCAACCGACATTCGCATGGAAGAAAACCATCAGGCCTTCAGGAAGAAACTCAAGACCTACCTCTTCTAGAAGCTGTTAACCAAACGCCAACAGCGCCTTGAGGCGATTCAGTTCGCATTGTAGCGCTATACAAGTTATTCATTCATTCATTCATTCACAAAATAGGGGATAGTTTTTATAGCATTTTTATTAATATTTTTTTTTTTACTAGTAATGGCGATCTGCGATTTTTATTGTGACTGCGACATTATGGCGGACACATCGGACATTTTTGACACATTTTTGGCACCATTGTCATTTATACAGCAATCAATGCTATTTAAATGCATTGATTCCTGTATAAATGACACTGGCAGTGAAGGGGTTACCACTAGGGGGCGGGGAGGGGTTAATTATGTTCCCTGGGAGTGATTCTTACTGTGGGGGGAGGGGACTCACAAGGGGAGGAGACCGATCGGTGTTTCTCTGTACAGAGAACACACCATCGGCTCCTCTCCTCTGACAGGACCGTTGATCTGTGTGTTTACACAAACAGATCCACGGTCCCACTGTGTTACCGGGCAATCGCGGGTGCCCAGCGCACATCGCGGCCGCTGGGCACGCGCATCGGGTGCCCAGTGACACGGCGAGTGCTCCCTGGAGTGCACTGAAGGGGAGGACGTCATATGACGCCCTCCCGCGCTGAGAGCTGTGCCGCCTGGCCGTCAATTGACAGCCGGCGGTCGCAAGGTGGTTAATGGAAATTTTTTTGAGCAATCAGCACTGCAGCACCGTTTTCTGACAGCACAGGAGTCCCACTGTCAGAATAAAATAACACAGTGGGGAGGATTCCTCCATCCACCTCGTTTGTGTGGATGAGGCAATCCGTTCAGTTTTTTGCGGCCTGCCCACTGGCCAGGGCTGGTGCAAGGATTTTTGACACCCTAGGCGAAACCTCATTTTGCCGCCCCCATTGGCTCTACCCCTGACTCCACCCCCTTTGTCCTGCCCATGTGACAGAAGGCCCCACTATACAGGAAGCATTGCTTTGCTTCCTCTAGCGCTGGCTCCAGTGCTGCGCTGCACCTCTAATCACACTACCGGTCGGACTGAGTTAGTTACATGCTGCAGCCTGCATAGCATGCAGACGTGGAGGGAAACCAGCGGCCGGGCACCCCTAGGCAGCAGTGCGCCCTAGGCGGCTGCCTAGTTTGCCTAGTGGTAGCAATGGCCCTGCCACTGGCTGATAAAAAGAAAAAAACGGATTCATGTATGGCCGGTTTTATAGTTGTCATTAAGCAGTTTCCATTACATTTTTTTTTACATGGGGTTTCCATCATTTTGCCTGCATTTTGTACGGCCATCCTTTACATTAGTTACAAAGCACATTAGCAAACACAAGCTGCCAGGGTCATTTGTTAAGCCTCTATAAAACCAAGGTTTCCTACAAATACAGTGCTGTTTATTTATTGTTATTGTTAATGAATACTTCAGGGGGAAATAAAACTCCAAATAAGCCATTTGATGTCAGGAATGTGCTATTAAATGTCTCCACAGAGACAGGCTCCAGTGCCACGGGAGGCAGGCAAAGTCAGAACTAATTATAGGAAACCTGTGAAGAAAGGCAACAATCTGCATGAAAGAATTATTAGCAGCGCCTACATGTGATATATGCTCCCACGGCATGATCATTTGCAAATGATTTTAAATAAAATATATCGCTATATAAGATACATTTTTGCTTTTCGTTTCATTAAGGACATAAATTCTGAAAAATCCCCTGCATATGCATATACGGTAATTAAACAGAATATGAATACAGAAGAGATTTAAAGTGATACCAAAACCTTAATTTTTTGCAATTTCTGCTGCAGAGCTGAGTACTTCCAGCTTCTTGATGTAGCGAAGTTCTCTTTTTCTCCAGATTTTGCTGGTCCCTGTAGCACAGACCACACTTTTTTGTTTCAGGATGTCCCCTTTTGCCTTGCAGGGTCCTAGGGAGCCACATTTGTATATGTATTCCTGGGTTCAGACAACAGGGCAGTGGACACTGCTTGAGCTAATAGGCAAAGGTAACCCAAAGCACAACACACATAAGACACTGTGCAAAGGCAATGCCCCAGAAGCCACTGCCAATCCCTTCCCTTAACCACTTGCTTACTTTGCACTTAAACCCCCCTCGTGACCAGACCAATTTTCAGCTTTTGGCGCTGACGCACTTTGAATGACAATTGCGCGGTCATACAACACTGTACCCAAATGACATTTTTATAATTTTTTTCCCACAAATAGAGCTTTCTTTTAGTGGTATTTAATCACAGCTGGTGGTTTTATTTTTTGCTAAACAAACAAAAAAAGATGGAAAATGTAAAAAAAAAAAAATCATGTTTAATAGGTTATAAAATTTTGCAAACAGGTAATTTTTCTGCTTCATTGATATGCGCTGATGAGGCGGCACAGGTGGGCACTGATAGGCTGCACTGGTTGGCACTGATAGGCTGCACTGGTGGGCACTGATAGACTGCACTGGTGGGGACAGATAAGTCGGTACTGATGGGGACAGCAAAGATGGCACTGATGGGCACGGATGGGTGGCACGGATGGGTGGCACGGATGGGTGGCACCGATGGGCACTGATGGATGACACTGATGGATGACACTGATGGGCACTGATAGATGGCACTGATGGGTGGCACTGATGGGCACTGATAGGTGGCATTGATGGGCACTGATGGGCACTGGTAGGGGACACTGATGAGCACTGGTAGGTGACACTGATGAGCACTGGTAGGTGACACTGATGAGTACTGGTAGGTGACACTGATGTGCAGCACTGGCACTGTGGGCACTAACAGATGGCACTGTGGGCACTGACAGATGGTACTGTGGGCACTGACAGATTGCACTGTGGGCACTGACAGATGGCACTGTGGGCACTGGTAGGCGGCACTTTATTAGGCAATAGTGGGTATTGGGCACGTTGCAGTGAGAGGGACTGATGTCCCTCTCACTGACTGATGTCCCTTCAGGGGGCGCGCAGGCAGCTCGTGGCCGGGACTACGTCAATAGACGTAGTCCCGGCACATTAGATCCGCGCTGTAGCCGTCATTCGGCTATAGCGCGGATCTCAGGTGGTTAAAGGAGAATCAGGCGCATGTCTTGTATGTGTAGTCCTGCATTGTGAGTATTGGCCCAGCAGTGTCCTCACAATACGCACATTTTATGAAAGCAGGGATATGCATGCGAGCTGGCGTGAAGAATGGTGGGACATGTTGTTCCAAGATTTGTAACAAATGTCATTATGAGTGTTCAATTCACCCAGAGGTTCAGGGAAGCAGTGCACAGGAAGCTGGAGGAGGCAGCTGTAAAAACGCAAAAAAAGTAATGCCGCGTACACACGGTCTGAATTTCCGATGGAAACAGTCTGATGGGAGCTTTTCATCGGATTTTCTGACCGTGTGTATGCCCATCGGTCTTTTTTTGTCGGAATTTCCGACGGACTTTGGAGAAAGAACCTTTCTATCGGATTTTCCGATCGTGTGTATGTAATTCCGACACGCAAAATTCAGACGCATGCGCGAAAACAATTTGACGCATGCTCAGAAGCATTAAACTTCCCTTTTATAGTGCAGTCGAACGTGTTGTATGCCGTGGTGTTATTGACCGTCGGAATTTGGTGTAGGCAAGACAGTTTGAGTGAAATTCTGTCAGAATTCTGACGGGAAAACCATCAGAGCTTTTTCCGACGAGAATTCCGACTGTGTGTACGCAGCATAAGTGTCTCTGAACTTTTTTTCTCCTGTGTTAAGGCATTATTAAAGGCAATTCAAAAAATGTAATAAAAATAAACATGTCATACTTACATGCTCTGTTTATCAGTTTTGCACAGAGCAGCCCTGATCCTCCTCTTCTCCGCCCCCCCCCCCCCCCCCCCGCTGAATCTCCTGACCCCTCCCTCCTGCCAAGTACCCCCAGAGCAAGCAGCTTACTGTGGTGGTACCCGAGCAGGCTGGCTCCCAGGCCACAGCTCTGTGTGTCCATTCACACACAGAGCCACAGCTCAGCCCTGCCCCCTTTCTCTTCTTATTGGCTCACTGGCTGTGATTAACAGCAGGGTGAGCCAATGGCTGCTGCACACAGAAGTTTTTTTTACCTTCATTCATAGAATGCATGAAGGTAAAAAAGAAAAAAGGCTTGATCCTTTAGAACTACTTTAAATGAATCTATGCTGAAGTGTTGTTAAAAAAGACAATGCTTTGGTACTACTTTAGGGCCATTTCACACCTGAATCACACAGAAATGTAGTCTACGTTCTTGTACGATTCAGTGCAGTGCGATTTTAGCCCATTCATTTTAATGGGCTGAAATCACACTGGACCAGACTAAAAATAGTGCCATGCACTACTTTCCAAAAACACACAGATCGCCTGGTACTGTGGTACCATATGATCTGTAGCAGGCAGACGCAGTGCTTTTGTGATCTGCATTTGGGGAATTCTTCAGAATTAAATTCAAAACACCAAGTGTGTCTGTCTACTGTCTCATTCCTCTGCTATCTGTATGAGTCATTTCTGATGGGTTGTGCTGACTCAAAGTAATTGAGAGGGGGTGGAGGAGGGGACTTCCAGCACATATGCTTGGAAGCCTCAGTTTAACATGTTTCCTATGAGACTGTGTAGAGGGCTGTGTGTCTTTGTCCTCAAGTCTCAGATTACACTCAGCTCTCCTCTCTGAGCTGTGCAGTGTGTGACATAAGCTCCCTGCCCCCTGCCTCCTGAAGCTCAGAAAAGTGGTGTAAATTTTGGAATTGAAATGGCTGTAGAGAAAAGCTTGCTGCAGATAAACAGGTACAACCTATGTAGGAGGATTTGTTTAAGCTCTGTTTATCACCTGAGGCCAGTCACTTCACTGCATATAGGTAAGGGCTTACAACAACTTTACAGTGAACCACCCTAGACAAAGTCACGAGTTTGCTTTATAGAAGATACTGTAGGTCGACCATACTATTATCTCCCATGTTCCCCCAGCATCCTGATGTAGTTACATAGTCACATAGTCATAAAGGTTAAAAAAAGACACCAGTCCATTCAGTCCCAGTTGGTGTGTGTGTGTGCATGTGTTTATGTCAATAGTAAATTGAGTATCCGGGTATGTTTGTGATCGTTACGGTGCCCATCTAATAGTTTTTGAAACTATCAACGCTCCCTGCTGACACCACTGCTTGTGGAAGAGAATTCCACATCCTTACCGCTCTGACAGTAAAGAGCCCTCTATGCAGATTAAGGTTAAACTGCTTCTATTCCAATTTTAGTGAATGGCCATGTGTTTTTTTAAACTCCCTCTGACTGAAAAGTTTTTTCCCTATGCTAGGGTCACCAGTAAGTTATTTGTATATCGCTATCATATAGCTTTCCAAGCATCTCCTCTCCAGAGAGAATAAGTTAAATACTTATAGTCTTTCCCCATAGCTGAGATCCTCTAGTCTCTTTATTAGCTTTGTTGCCCTTCTCTGGTCTCTCTCCAGTTCCAGCACATCCTTCTTGAGGATTGGTGGCCAGAACTGGACGGCATACCCAAGATGTGGCTGAACCAGAGTCTTGTAGAGTGGAGGAATTATCGTTTTATCTCTGGAGTTGATCCCCTTTTTTATGCATGCCAATATTCTGTTGGCTTTGCTTGCAGCAGCTTGGCATTGCATGTCATTGCTGAGCCTGTCATCTACTAGGACCCCTAGGTCCTTTTCCATCCTGGATTCCCCCAGAGGTTATGCCCCTAGTGAGTACAGGGCCGGTGCTACCTAGTCAAACTAGGCAGCCGATTAGGGCGCACTGCTGCCTAGGGGTGCACAGCCGCTGATTTCCCTCCGTATCTGCATGTTCTGCAGGCTGCAGCATGTAACTAAGTCAAGCAGCTGCTCCATCTGGCCGGTAGTGTCATCAGAGGCGCAGCACTGGAGCCAGCGCTAGAGAAAGCAAAGCCGATGCTTCCTGTATAGCACCACCTCCTGTCATATGGGCAGGACAAAGGGGGTGGAGTCAGGGGTGGAGCCAATGGGGGCGGCAAAATTAGGTTTCACCTAGGGTGTCAAAAATCCTTGCTCCAGCCCTGAGTGAGTAACTTTGGTTTGTATTTTTAGCACCCAAATGCATTACCTTACATTTTTCAACATTAAACCTCATTTGCCATATAGTTGCCCATCCTATTATTTTATTTAGGTATTCTTGTAATGTTTCCACATCCAGCGTAGAAGTCATTGCACTGCTTAGCTTTATATCATCCATAAATACTGAGATTGAGCTATTTATCCCATCCTCTATATCATTAATAAATAAATTAAACAGAATTGGTCCTAGGACAAATCCTTGGGGGACCCCACTTACCACACCGGACCATTCCGAATACTCACTCTTTGGACCCGCCCATGTAGCCAGTTTTCAATCCAAACACATACCCTAAGGTCCATGACAACAGACCTCAGTTTGTAAAGTAAACATTTGTGGGGAACTGTATAAAATGCCTTTGCAAAATCCAGATAAACCACATCCACAGGCCTTCCTCTATCTAGATGGCAGCTCACTTCCTCATAGAATGTTAATAGATTGGTCTGGCAAGAACGATTCTTCATGAATCCATGCTGCTTACCACTAATGATACTATTTGCATTACTAAAATCTTGGATATAGTCCCTTATCATCCCCTCCAATAGCTTACAGACTATTAATGTTAGGCTAACTAGCCTGTAGTTTCCAGGGATATATCTCAACCCATTTTTAAATGGTACCATGTTGGCTTTTCTCCAATCAGCTGATACGATTCCAGTCAGTAAACTGTCCATAAAAAATAGTAACAATGGTCTAGCTATCACCTGACTGAGTTCCTTAAGGACCCTTGGGTGTAAGCCATCTGGTCATGGTGACTTATTTGTGTTTAAGTTTTTCAAGTCTATTTCTGATACTTAAAGGTAAATAGGTAAAACAGCAATCACTAATTAAAAGCAGCTAAGCACTCAAGGTCAATATATCAAATCCAAAGTAAAAATTCATAAAAAAGTCAGTGCAGCGCTAAAAAAATAAAAAAAATAACTTTACAGTTCATAAGCAGCCAATGCAACTCATAATTAATTCACATGTGATTCAAATGATAAACTCTCAGACATCAGTGAGTCCCAGTTCATATAAATAATCCGTAGCTCTTCCAAAAGATGAAAGGAGAAAAAAAGGAACACAGATTGATAAAATCTCCACAGCTGTGACAAGTGCGCTCAGAAATCCTCTGTGTGCATCCGTGTCAGTGCCTCCATCACAGATAATACAGGCTGCTCACCTCAATGTAGTGACATCTGAATTAACAGATTGGTCAAAAAGAGCTTTCCAATAAAGGGTATATAAGATGATTCTAGCATCTGTGGGGATCCGATTGGGATAGGAACGTGGTGCTTCAAAAAACCAGCTGAGTCTCACACTCGGTAAGTATCAGATAATATCGTTGCATCATGTAAAATCAAAGGCAGAAATATAGTGCTCTCTGAATGGCTCTAATATATGTTTATTGTAAAAAAATTCACTTACAAGATGGGCACTAATAAACCTAGAGCCCGGTATCAAAGCGTTCAGTGTTGATTCTCAGCAAGACAAATGAATGAACGGTGGCTGCAGATGACGTATCAGAGTCCGTAGTCAGCAACGTAATCTCTGAGGAAGTCCCCGCCCACTGTGACGATACGCGTGCAGGAGGACTCTGTTACGTCATCTGCAGCCACCCTTCATTCATTGTCTTTTGTAACCAAATTCCATTCATCATTCTTACTGTTAACATATTTAAAACATTTCTTGGGATTTTTTTTACTCTCCCTCGCTATGTTCCTTTCGTGGTCTATTTTAGCTGCCCTGATTGCACTCTTACATTTCTTATTGGATTCTTTGTATTGTTGGAATTCTGAAAATGGCCTTATCTTCTGCTTTTATATACATTTATACGTTAGAGTTTAGCCACCCAGGATTCATTTTAGCTCTTTTATACTTCTTGTCCATTGGAATGCACTGCAGAATACCTTTATTTAGTATGCTTTTAAAGCTGTTCCTAAGATTTTATCCCATTTAAAATTGTGTAGCAAAGAGCGCAGTTTAGGGAAGTTGGCTCTTTTGAAATTCAGTGTACTTGTATTACCCTTGTGCTTCTTATTTCTGTGATTTAAACTGAATGTAATTGACCTGTGGTCGTTGTTTCCTAAATTGCCTTCGTATTTCCACATCTGCAATCAGGTCTGTGTTGTTTGTAATCAGTGGGTCTAGTAATGCATTATCTTTTGTTGGTGCATTCATCAACTGACCCATGAATTTGTCCTGCAAGACATTTAGGAAATGGCGAGCCTTTGATGAATGGGCAGTTCCTTCTGCCCAGTTGATATCTGGATAATTAGTCCCCCATTATAATGACATTGCTCTGCCTTGCCACCACTCCTAGCCCTGATAGGAAGTCAGAGTCCACCTTATCTCTCAGGCTAGGGGGCCTGTAGCATACACCCACTATTACTTTCTCATTATTTTCCTCCCTTTGGAGCTCCACCCACAAGGATTCTACCTCCTCCCTTGCTCCATTAGTAATGTCATCTCTCATGTTCACTTGCAAATCATTCTAGATAAACAGGTATACCCCTACCCCTTTCCTACCCTCCCTGTCACCAACGATATAGGGAATACCCCTAAATTGTTGCCAGCCAATCATGTGAGCTGTCAAACCAAGTTTCTGAAATTCCCACAAAATCGAAATCCTCCTCGTACATTAGCAGCTCCAGTTCTCCCATTTTATTAGCTAGACTTCTAGCATTGGTGTACAAGCCTCGTAATTTTGTCCTGTCGCATACTATTTCCTTGTTAATTTTTATAAGGCTGCAATTGGGATTTGCAACCTACTTACCTTGTGTTTTGGTATCCTAGTCACCCTACCACTAATGCCCCCAATATTACCCAATGACCCTTGCTTAATTCTGGCTAGTACTACATCTGGACCCTCCCCCACAACACCTAGTTTAAAAGCCCCTCTAACTTTTTGGCCATAAGCTCTCCCATCAGAGCTGCAGCCCTCCCCATTTAGGTGCAGTTCGTCCCTGCTAAAGAGCCAGTAACCGACTGAGAATTCAGCCCAGTTCTCCAGGAATCTGAACCCCCTCCTTCTTACACCAGTTCCTTAGTCACTTGTTAATTTACCTAATCTCCTGCCTGTCTAGTGCGGCTCGAGGTACAGGCAGTATTTCTGAAAATAGCACCTTTGAGGTCCTTCTCTTCAATTTAGCTCCTAGGTTTCTGAAATCATTTTTTAGGACTCTCAATCTTCCTTTAAATTTGTCATTGTACCAATGTGTACCATGACAGCTGGGTCCACACCAGTCCCACCCAATAATCTGTTCATCCAATCCACTATGTGATTGACCAACTGCATGTTCCAAAATCCCTGTGTGAGTTTCAATTCCACTCCATGTGACAGTTCTGAGGCTGGCAGTTGGCTACTTAGGCACCCGGGAATGCACTGTAGGGAGACGGAGGGAATGTCACATGTTTCTCCATACTGGGAAGTAACACTCTGAGTTCCAAAGACGTGTAGCACCCTCTACATATGTAGGTGCTAGAGGTTAGGATTTTTTGTTAGTGCAGGCAAATTTAGGCAGGTCTAGCTGGAAGCTAGGCATGTTTGTTTTGGTTTGTGTGGGCTGGGAGTGGCTCAGAGTAGCAGCTGATGACTGACAGACAGCATCACTTCACTGTCACCTTCCTCTTTCTTCTTGAGGATTCTAGAAGAAGAGGTGGGGAAGATAGGGGGAGCGTGTCTCAGGGAGCATTGGCCAATCCCCAACTAGGATTGGCAGGGGGCAGTCCTCCTTTAAACACCCAGAGTCAGCCCAGCTGGGGAGGAGTTGTCGGGTGAAAGAACTGAGGATGGAGTACTAGGATGTCGGGGCCTTATGGGAGCTCACCAGTCTTGGGGGCGGTGACCTTGGGCCTGGGACTCGGGTGCAGGATGGAGCCCTTCAAGAAAGCATGAAGGATCTGGACAGGAGGCACAGGAGGCACAGGAGGAGTCAGAGAGGACAGCAGGAACTAGTACTGCTGGGCAAGTCTTCAGGAGGGAACCACCGGTTGTAGCCAGGAGGGCTGGTGAGTGACATGCACAGTCAGAAGGACTGGAAGTGTGTAGTCTGGGATGGGTGCAGAGCCAGCAGTGTGGACTGTGATGTTGCGGGCAGTGACGTTGGGCAGCTGCAGCCAGGAGGGCTGGCAGGGCATGAAGAGGGCTGACTGGGAGCAGTAGTCCATCTGTGGGACAGCTAGCACAAGGAACTTTCTACCATTTTTCTGCTACACTATAGGGGCCCGTGGTCCCTGCCTGTAAAGGGTGTTTGCTAAAGCCTGGCTGAGCCAGTGTCGGGCCTGAACATGTGCTAGCTGCTCCTGGAGAAAAGAGTTGTGCAGGAAGAAAAGAGAGAGAGTAATAGTCTGCAAGTAAGTTGTGCAGGGGTCTGGAGAAGAAATATGTACAAAGAGTGTATATAGTTTCATCCCAATTGATTGCTATACAATCTGTTAATTGATTGTTCCACTGGGCATCCCATATATTGCTTTACCCATCCAAGTTTATCCCCTCAATAAAAACAACAAAAACAAACAAAGTGAATGCCGGGCTGGGCAGGGTAACAGGTGGGCCACAACACTAAGCAGCCCCTATGTTTTTGACAGGTACCCTGTGCCCACTTCCGTCGGACCTCGCCACGGCGGGGTACGTCAGAAGTCAACCCCAGCCCCTATAAATACTTACCTGAGCCCCCTCTCGATCCAGAGATGTGCACGAGAACCTTGACTCTCCAGGAAATTGCACTCCTGATTGGCTTTTGGCAGCCATTGGCTCCCACTGCTGTCAATCACAGCCACTGAGCCAATCAGGAGATGGAGGGGGCAAGGCCAAGCCACGGGTCCATGTGTGAATTGACACACAGAGCCGTGACTCGGGAGCGCGCCAGCTTGGGTGCTCCCAATGCAAGCTGCTTGCTGTGGAGTCACCTGGCAGGAAGGAGGGGTGGCGTGGGACCCGAGAAGAGGAGGACCCGGGCTGCACAGAGCAGGTAAGTATAACATGTTTGTTATTTTAATGTAAAAAAACCTAGAGTTTAGTAACAATTCAAAGTCAAATGTTAAGTCCTTTTTTTTTTTACCGCTAACCACTCCCCCATCTATTAGGATCTAGAGACAGCCAGGACACAGGAAACATTACTGCGTATTCAACAACAGGAGAGCAAGATCCTTTTTTAGACTAAAGTCTGCATTCTTGATCCAGGCCAGTGACTTATTCGCCAGCACCAGGGTCTTAGAGAGTCTTGGAGCTTGTTGAAAAAAAATGCAATGGGCAGCTCCCTTATTTCAATCCTCACAGGATCACTTTAACCCACACCCTGTGCCAAATTATGATATGTAGCTCTCCCTTACCCCCTTGAGGCAATTAGAAACCCCCTCGGTGGACTGAGAGTTGAAACTCACAAACCCAAGAAAAGAGGGATTGAGCACAAGAAACCCAAAAGGACAGTACGCAGACTCCAAAACGTAGTCAATACAGAAGAAGAACCCTTAAGCCAGACCCGCTTTCTGTATTCTTCTGACTGTAAAGCCGTAGCAGCATATTATGTCCCTGAATGAGCCACTAGTGTCCCTACAAGCTCCAAGTTCGTATACAGCTTCTCTGGCCACTCTTCCAGTAGACTAGATTGCTCCCTAATGCAACTATCCAGGTTCCAGCTTCACTCCTCCCTGGGAAATCCTCAGACCAGGCAGCGCAAGCTTTTATGCTCCAAAATCAGGTCTTCCTTCTAAGCACTTGGCCTGCCCAGGCAGTAGACCTGGGAGGCCAGATAACAGTTACACACATGTCCTCCCCAGGCAAAGCCTGGGATCTAAGAGCTTCTAGAAGGTGTCCCCAAATATTTATTAATTTCCCCAGCAAACACCCTTGGCAAAAACCCTCCTAGTGGTTGGCCAGAAAGATCTAAATATTCATAACTCAGGCTATTGGATCTTCCTAAACTATTGCCAAGGACACCACCCAACAGTAAATATAACACAGCACAATACTTTAACCTTTTGCAGAACCACTTTGTGTTCTCTATAGTACATTACCATACCTCCCAACTTTTTTAGATGGGAAAGAGGGACACCTATTAGCAAAAGTATGTAGGCATAGGACACATCCCCTGCCATGTCCCTTAAAGGAGAATTATACAAAAAAAGATTAGTTTAACCCATAAGTGCTTTTTTTTTTTAACCACTACTATTCCTTTATACTGGCTTTCGAAATTAACAAATGCAGCAATTTGGAAATTGAATGAAAGGTTTAGCACTGGGAAACACTTTTTTTTTGTTAGCAGCGGCACGCAGGAACACTGAGCACGCCGCTGATAATGGTGATATGACGCAAGTGGCGGCTCCTGTGCGCATTGCGCGGGAGTGACGTCATCGAGGCTCCGTCGAATCACCACGCCGGAGCAGCGAGTCCCACCAAGAAGATGGAGTAGTCCATTATGCTTTACCTTTGCAGGGAAACAAAGAGGAAGTAAACCCATCAGGGTTTACTTCCTTTTTAATGCTCAATTTGCACATGTTTAAGATGCAAAGTTAGGGCTCCTCTATCTCCCTCCCGAGAAATCTTAAGTATCTTTGGATTTATATTTTCTTATGAAAACCCCTTTAAGGAGCTGTGTCCACTAAGGCGAATTAATGGGGTAATTACTCATTTTTCAGCTGTGTGTCATGCTGTACAACTCATGCTTCAGCGATACCATTTATAGATCAGTCAAAACAACACTTATGCACTCAAGTTCAATACAATGACAGTTACTATTCTTCCATCACAATGCTCTAGAAATATCACACAGAGAGACATCATAAACTTGGCTGGAAAGTGAAGATCAGAGGGGTGACTATGTACTATCTCTGAATTACAACCAGCCTGGATTGCTGCAGAGAATCTAATTACGGTGATAAGATTCTTTCTCTACTTGGTCATGTCCAAATAAAACATTCTAGTCAGCCAAATGTCTGGATCATTATCTTTTAGAAAGACATTTTAAAGTAGAACTCTGGCCAAAATATTGGATTGAACTTGTCGCTGGAACCAGGGCCGGGACAAGGGGTGGGCAGGAGGGACGGCTGCCCTGGGCACTGTGGTATCATGTGAGGGGTGGGGCACCACAAGGAGATTGGGGGGAGATTTGTTTTGGGTGGTGGGAATTTGGGGGTAGTAGGGGTTTAGAATTGTTCTAGGAGGGGACATTTTAGGAGGTGTGCTGGGAGTGGTGATTGGGGGGATTTGTGTTGGGAGGGGAGATGGGTGAAGGGGATTTGTGCTAGAAAAGGTAATATGGTGGGGAGGGGGATTAGGATCATTGTTAAGAATTTTATTTTGGGTGGAGATTAATGCTAGTAGGGATGAATGATGATTGGGGGGTATTTGTGCTAGGAGGAGGGGGGGGGGGGTTTGGGGACTAGAGGATTTGTGCTTGGAGGGGAATGTTTTTTTGAGGGGGGGTGGGGGGATTTGTGCTGGGGTCATATGGGGAGAGAGAGGGTTTAAGCTGGGGGGAATGGGGGGGGGGGCAAAGATTTGTGCCATGAGGGGGGATTTTCATTTGTACTGGGAGGAAGGGGGGGTTATGCTAGGGGGGGGGGCATGTAGATTAGTGCTTGATTTTTTGGGGGGGAAGGGATTTTTGCTGACACATAATCATAGATCTTTGGGGGGGGGGGGCGCAATTTTACATGTTCGCCCTGGGCTCTTGATGACCTTGTCCCAGTACTGACTGGAACACAAGTACCAATTGAGAGGTTCTGGTGGCAACATTTAAAGGTGGGATTTGCACTCACATTTGGGAAGACTTTTTTCTTTATCTTCTAGAGAACAGAAATTTCCCTCATAGAGTCAGAGACAGCAATACAGATTGTACAAAGGTTCTAACTTCTTTACCCTAACCAAAACTAGAAAAAACACTACATAAAAATCCTCAGGCTGGAGCTCAAATTTGAAGGATTCAAACAGCTTACAGCGAAGATTACAGTGCGTTGAAAAAGTATTCATACCCCTTGACATTTTTCAAATTTTGTCATTTTACAACCAAAAATGTAAATGCATTTCATTGGGATTTTATGTGATAGACCAACACACAGTGGCACATACAGTAGTTGTATAGTGGAAGGCAAATGATAAATGGTTTTCAAAATTCTTTACAAATAAATATCTGAAACGTGTTGTGTGTATTTGTATTCAGCCCCCCTTTTAGAACCACCTTCTGCTGCAATTACAGCTGCAAGTCTTTTTTGATATGTCTCTACCAGCTTTGCGCATATAGAGAGTGAGATTTTTGCCCATTCTTCTTTGCAAAATAGCTCAAGCTCTGTCAGATTGGATAGAGAGCATCTGCAAGCAGAAATGTTCAAGTCTTGCCACAGATTCTCAATTGGATTTAGGTCTGGATTTCGACTGGGCATTTCTAAGACATGAATATGCTTTGATCTAAACCATTTCATTGTAGCTCTGGCTGTATGTTTAGGGTTGTTGTCCTGCTGCAAGGTAAACCTCTGCCCCAGTCTCAAGTCTTTTGCAGACTCTAACAGGTTTTCCTCTAAGATTGTCCTGTATTTGGCTCCATCCATCTTTCCATAAACTCTAACCAGCTTCCCTGTCCCTTCTGAAGAAAAGCACCCCCACAACACGAGGCTGCCACCACCATGTTTCACAGTGGGGATGGTGTTTTTAGGGTGATGTGCAGTATTCGTTTTCTTGCCACACATATCGTTTTGCTTTTAGGCCAAAAAGTTCAGTTTTGGTCTCATCTGACCAGAGCACCTTCTTCCACATGTTTGCTGTGTAACATGGCTTCTCACAAGCTGCAAACAAGACTTCTTATGGCTTTCTTTCAACAATGGCTTTCTTCTTGCCACTCTTCCATAAAGACCAGATTTGTGGAGTGTATGACTAACAGTTGTCCTGTGGACAGATTCTCCCACCTGAGCTTTGGATCTCTGCAGCTCCTTCAGAGTTACCATGGGCCTCTTGGCTACTTCTCTGATTAATGCTCTCCTTGCCTGGCCTCTCAGTTTAGGTAGACGGCCATGTCTTGGTAGGTTTGCAGTTTTGCCATACTCTCCATTTTCGGATGATGAATTGAACAGTACTCCATGAGATGTTCAAAGCTTGGGATATTTTTTTATAACCTAACCCTGCTTTAAACCTGCTTTTCCACAATTTTACCCCTGACCTGTCTGGTGTGTTCCTTGGCCTTCATGCTGTTGTTTGTTCACTAAGGTTCTCAACAAACCTCTGAGGGCTTCACAGAACAGCTGTATTTATACTGAGAATAAATTACACACAGGTGCACTCTATTTACTAATTAGGTGACTTCTGAAGGCAATTGGTTCCACTGGATTTTGAGTTAGGGGAATAAGAGTAAAGGGGGCTAAATACAAATGCACACCACACTTTTCACATATTTATTTGTAAAAAGTTTTGATGAAAACCCTTATTCATTATTTGTAATATTCAAAGCAAACTCACTCATCCACCCATGTCTCTATGCTTTATTTTGTTGAGAAAACACTCTGAAAAACATCCCACTAGCATTTCTAACTGTTGCCATCCTGAGTAAAGGCAGATGATTCATGTAGCCTTTACTTCCTGGAATACATCTGCCCATAGCTCAGGCATGTAGACAGGATGGTGTGGTTAGCTGAGAAAGCACCTCCTCCACTTCTCTACATTATAAACAAAAATGCCCATTAAGACTCCTGGGATGTATGACATAATTTTTGCCTTAGGCCAGAAACCAGGAAAGAATTAAAGAAATGTCCAAAAAAAATTTTAAACAAGTAATTATAATTTACCTTCCTATATATTTGCTAATGCTAGCAGCATAAGGATTTAGTTAATGATGAATAAGAGAGTTTAGTTCCACTTTAAAATGTACCTGTTGCTTTGTTCTGCATGGGCAAGGTTAAAGTGTTACTAAACCCACAACAGTAAAATCAGTCTGTATATGCAGTAAAGCATGCTTGTTATACTCACTTTTGAACCTAAGGGGTTAATCCTCTGCATTGTGTAAAAGGGCTGTTTGATCCTGTCTTCTCTGATCCTCCCCTTCTTCCACTGTTTCCAACCCATCTCCTGTTAGAACAGAGCCTTGGGGGCAAGCTGCACATGCTCAGTCTGGTGTGTATTGCTAGAGAATAATTGTTTTCTTGGAAGAGTGCATGTGATCAGCACAGGGCCAATCAGCACTGTCCAGACAGAGGGTCAGGGGTCCTGCAGCCTCATAAAACAATCAGAGTAGAATGAGAACTCCTCCTATAAGCTTTAACGAGAACCCGATATAAGTTACAACACTGCTATATACTGCTGCTGAGAAAAGGTATTTAGCAGTTTATATTTACATGTTCTGTGTAATGTAGGAGACCATATATAGTGAATGCAGGGTCCTGGGTTTAGTAACACTTTAAATTTGGAGCTACCTCATGTACCAAGGGACACCACCTCAATGTTGTGACTTTACAGCAGGAAAGTCAACCTCAAATGAAACAGAGGGCAGAACTGAGTGGAATATATCCTCAAAGGAAAGGATTATGTTCACTGAGGGTCATACCTAATTAATCCCAGAAAAAAATGATAACACTTTGGTAATTAACTTTATAGTTACAACTACAATTTACATTTTATCACAGACAAGGGCATTTTCTGAAGTATTTAGCTGCAAAAAGTATTTTATGAAGTGTATCCCTTATCAACTGGAGGACAGCTAAGGACTCATTAAATTAAAATCCTAAAAGCGGCTGAGGATGCAAAAAAAGTCACAGGGCTGCATGCAGCACAAGACGCCAGGTTGACATTCTTGCCTTACAGGCACATCCAGTAAATACACTAAACAAACTGTACCTGGGCACAGATTAAGGCTGGACATACACTGGAAGAATTTCATTTGAAATTGTTTGTTTTAAGAACGTTCATTTCATTTTCGAATTATTAGTGGGGTCAAATTGATGTTTCCAGCCGCAGTGATAAGAAAATTTGATGGAGTAGGATGGCAAAGTTTTTTCGAACAACATTTGTCAAGTCAATGAATGTTATGAGAATTTCTCATATGAATGTTTCTACAAATGTTGTACGAATGTTAGTTCAAAAATCTACTACTATATGGCCAGCTTTAGTGTGTAGTCAAGTAATTACCTGCAAAATATACTGGAGGACATAAAAATGATTGTAAAGTCTCGTTCTTTTTTGTTTTGTTTTTTAAATAAAAAACATGTTATACTTACCTGCTCTGTGCAGTGTTTTTGCACAGAGCAGCCCGGATCCTCATCTTCTCTGGTCCCTCTTTGCAGCTCCTGGCCCCTCCCTCCTGTCGAGTGCCCCCACAGAAAGCAGCTTGCTATGGGGGCACCCGAGCCGCACTGTAGCTCTATGTTTTTTCAGACATGGAGCTGCTATTTGGCCCCGCCCCCTCGCTCTCCTGATTGGCTTACTGACTTTGATTCACAGCTGCAGGAGCCAGTGACACTGCTGCTGTATCTCAGCCAATCAGGAGGAGAGTCCCGGATGGCCAAGGGACTCGTGGACATCGCTAGAGAGAGATGGGGCTTAGGTAAGTATTAGGGGGTTCTGGGGAGGCTGCTACACACAGAATGCTTTTATCTTAATGCATTAAGTGCAAAAGTGAAAGAAAATCCCAAATTTTGGGTTGTCACCAAAACAGGAAAAGTCAGGGCCATGGATTTCCCTAATTTCAGAAGGATTTCCTCCTACCTGTTATTGTTCCTATGGGATAGGAAGTGAGGGACATAGGAAATCTTTTACCTTCAGGGTGTGAAAAAGCATCCCAATGGAGGAGTAGACAATATAGCAAACAAATGTTAACAGGCTCAAGAAAACAATAGAGAATTGGGGACTGCTTGCAGCTCAGACAGCCACGTGAAGGATCTTATGCCCAAAGCAGCCAACAGATGAGACTGTAATGTTCACCTTACTCCGGAGAATGTGTAAACGGAAGACGGGTGGTGGTCTTGCAAATATGTTAAAGAGTTGCTTAATGCTGAAAAAATACAAAAAGTACTTACTAATCTAGTAGAGTGTACCTTGAAACTGGTGCAGATTTAAAACAAGAACAGGAAGCAGAAAAATTCATCCCACAGAGAAATTCCAGGGGTGGAAGCCCCAAGACTCACACTAAGTAAAAGATGCCTTCTAACTTCCAATGATAGACCCTGCGAATCATAGACTTCTTAGCTTTCAGCGTCATAGGAATTGCAGAGAAAGGGATGCATTTGTTCATCAGAGTCGGGGCTTCAACAGCCATGACCATGAAGCAGGATGGTAAGTGGGACCTTAGAACAGAAGATCCTAATGATTTGGTAAAGCCCACAGAGCGTCTAAGGGAGTCTTTCCAGGTTGGTGTACCACATCTGCCTGTCAGTCCAGAGCAATGAGGATCACCACAATGTCCTACATCTCGATCCTGTGAAGGTTTTGGGGCGCAAAGACATAGATCAGGGTGTAGTGATCCCTCTCAGCCATCAGAACATCCAATGCTTCTACTTGAGGATCCCTGTACCTGGAGACAAATCTGTCAAGTTAAAAAAGTTGTAAAACCTGGAGACCAGGAGGTCCACATCAGGCATCCTCCATTCCAACACAGGTCATGGAACACCTCTGGGTGTAGGGACCATACCTTTGGGTCCAGATCTTTCTGGCTAAGGAAGTCTGCCTGCCTTGTCCATGTCTGAACATTGCTACCAAGATAAAAACATGAAGTTCTGCCTAGAACAGGGTCTGATCTACAATTTTTTCCTGTGGCCGGACTTCTGGTTCCTCCCTGATAACTGATGTATGCCACTACCTGGAGGTTGTTTGATTCAATTTAGATGGTGTGACCATCCAGCAGGATGATGATTAAAAGCTATAGAGAAAGACGAATTGCTTGAAGTCCCAGGATGTTGATTGGGTGATATGACTCCTCCAAGAAATGAATTCCCCTGCACCGGCCGATAACCAGGACTCCTGCCCAGCCTGACAGGCTGGCATCCACCATGAGTATCCTCCAAAGGATGGGACAGAAGGACTTCCAAGCCAAATTTCTGTTCCAAAAGACCAAGGACAACCTGGTCCCCAGACATAGACAAACCAGTCTACCCAGAGACCAGATTAACTTGTCCCATGGCAACAGAATGTTTGAATTTTTCAGGACACCAAGAGAACACATTAGGTCTAGTACTGGGGCCAGTCCCCTTTGTGATTAAGACAAGGTGCAGATGAAAGGCAGTGTCATGAACTGATAGTGCAAGGTCTCCACAGCAAGAGAACTGCTGATGCACTGGAAAGATGATGGAGACACATAAGTAAGCATCAGCATTATAGATGGCCACAAAAAAACAGAAATCATTTTTAGATTTGAATGGAGACAATCTGTGTTTTGAGTTCTAGAATGGGGCAAATGCCTCCTTTCAACTTGGGTATGGGGAAGAGGTTGGAAGAAAATCCCTGGACACACACAATTGCAGTTAACAAATAAGTGGGTGATCTGGGTCATTAAGTCTGACTGTTGTAAAATATTTAAGGCAGAAGGGTCAAGCCATTCCAAAACAGGACCAAAGAGGACTTTTCTGGGCTGTAGACATCAGCACCATCGATAAGTGTGCTGCAAGCAGCCCCAAAGACACTAGTAGAATGCGAGCAGAGGACCTGGAATGGTGGGACTGTGCTTCCATGTCTACAATCAGACATGTTACGACATGATTCAGGCAAGGCTTCAGGTTCAGGATAAGAAGCAAGTCCTCATTTACTCATAAAACCCAGACAGATGGTTGCTGGTGGGTAATGATAGACGGTGGTGACCAAGGTCACTGTAGAGCAGCCACAGGGAGATGCTTCCTCATCGCTGTATGACAGGAAGGAGAGCAAGGAGCACGTACAACACTCTATCCTGTGGATGGCTTCAGCACTGAGTGCCACAGCGTTAGCCCATTCTGTGGCAAAACGACAAAACTAGCTACTTAGTTTTCGAGGTATCTCCTGGTGCTCGACCTGTTAGGCCTACTCACTTCGTAAGTCTTAAGAGACAATGCATGCTCTGAGTCAACTTGTGCCAGCATCTGGAAAGCACCTTGTAGGGAACCCTGTGCCTCTTCCAGGCTATACCCACAATGTCAAGTACAGTAGGGCCTGATATGGTTCTTCAAAAGCCAGGCTGAAGATGACCTTGTCAAAAAGCTATAGTAAAAAAAGACAAAGCTCCAGCAGTGGTATAGAGAGGAGATGTAATTGAAGAAAATAGGGTGCTAGCAAAAAATAAGGTACGGTACTGCTGTCTTTTACACAGCAGAATTGAAAAAATGACTTCCATTCTCCTAGGACACCAACAAAAAACTGATGCATGCTGGTAGTGGGAGGGGTTATCCTGCGGTGTTCATGTGCTCACAGGGAACATGCTACCAGGATAAAAAGCAAAATAAAGATGGAGTTAGTACCCTTATTGTCCATTCTGCAATGTAGGAGGATACTATTGAACACTCTGTAATGCTGCAGTCAAGGATCTGATTATGCTCTCTGGCAGGGATGCTTGGATTACACAGCTGGCTGAAGAAACAAAGCACTGTGACCAAGGAGTGTGAACACCCCCTTACACTTCCTTCGCAGCTTAAGGGAGGGTGCTTGGGGGCGCTAAAAATGCTCCTCAACTGCGTGTTTTCAACACCCCAAACTGCAAGGTTAAACAAGCCGTTGGTGATCTTCTAAGGTTATACAGAGAATACATCAGTTCTGTTAAAAGCCAGACAATCTGCTCAGTATTTATATACCTTGCAATCCAAAGCTTTGTACATTTCAGGTTGGGACTGCATAGGGTTGCCACCTGTCCGGGATTCACCCAGACTGGGTTTTGAATCATGTGTCCGGGTTTAAGTCCGCCTGAATTCCAGACACAATATTCAGACAGGAATGTGTCTGGGAACAGGGCACGATGCACGCCACATTACTATTCTATTTGGAGCGCCCAAAGGTGCCCCCGGTCTGTTACAATCCTATAGTGCAGGGGTCTCCAAACTATGGCCCTCCAGTTGTTCAGGAACTACAATTCCCATCATCCCCAGTAATGTCTGTGAATGTCAGAGTTTTACAATGCCTCATAGGACGTGTAGTTCCACAACAGCTGGAGGGCCGTAGTTTGGAGGTCCCTGCTATAGTGTATGCCACAAAAAAACATTTGCTGTACGCCGCTAAAGTGATCAGGTTTGACTTGAATTAAAAGTAGCAACCCTAGGACTGCAGCTTCTTGTCACAAGATTCTGTTCTGTGGCACCCTCTTCTCTGAGAAGTACTGGCCAGTGTTCAGGATCTGGTAACACTTAAACCTTCATATATTTGGAGGCACAGATGCAGAGTCATGCAAAAAGCAAGATTTATGGTAACAGCTATATGTTTCCATATCTTATATTCTTTCACATTTCTCAGTAAAACATGTTACTACTACTATAAGACTGAAAAATGTAAATGATCCTCATACATAAGGAACTAGCTTGTGTAAATCAAAACGACACATACTTCAGCAGAACAGTTGTTGAGGAACTACAAGTCCCAGCATGCACCCCTAGCTGCTAGCTGACAGGTTGTTAGTGTCTGATGTAAATATTTATCACACCAATGCGCAAGCCGGTCTAACATTTACTACCACACATGCAGTATTCACTACTTCCCATGTTGGTTTCTGGGAAAAGCTTGCATAATATTTTTCTCTCTTTTGAATCTATTAAATTTTATTTTGTAGAAGAAAATATACTATTTTACACATCTTTTATTTTACCTGATAATTCTACTGCAATGCCTCTGCACCATTCTAAATTATTTAAAATCCACCGGTGATATTGTTATTTTTGTGTTACACATATGTCACAATGTATTTTCTAGAAAAAAAAAATTCTTCCAAGTATTAATTATTTACATGGGACCTCTGATAATAAACACTAACATGTGAATGACCTGCTACAGCTAGAAGCCAGCTAACATATCACAGTATGGGACAAGCTTAACATATAAGCAACACACACTGGCTTTTTTGGGAAGAGCACAATTCAGAGTACAGTAATATGTAGTAACCAATCATAATTTATTGTTCATACGTAATATTTTAGGATAATAAAGAAAAATTAAAAATCAAGAATTGGTAGCTAGCTGCAAGTCTTACACACAAGCACATAATATTTCACATTCACGTCTTCTTTAATATTAATTCGGAATTCATATTAACCATAATTATTTGCTATGTATTCATCAAATATATACCAGTTTGCTATATTTTATATTAGATTGAGCGATGTTCGCCTCATATACATGTATGTCAAGTTGTTTGTTTGTTGTGTATTGAAAATAAATAAAAATGTACACTTTAAAAAAAAACATAATTATTTAAACAAAGCATAAGCAAAAAAATAAAAAATAACTGTTTTGTTCAGTCTGTACAAAATAACTTTGCCCTATGTAAGTAAATCAGCGACTTAAATAAGTAACTTATGTATAAAATAAATAAATAAATACATACACATATACATACATACAGAAATAGAATATAAATAACGTAAAATAAAAAATCTCCTAAAAATAAAAACCTAAAATAAATAAGAGTAAACCTTAAGACTTATAAACAAGTGATGTATCCTTCGTATAAATAAAATAAATACATAAAATATTTAAGCAAAATAAAATCTTATGACGTCTTGTCATTTCGTTAAGTGCAATCCCTTTTGAGAGATCACTAGATGCAGAGTAGTCAAAAATCCATACAGCTCAGTTGCTTATTGGCTAATTGGAGTGTTTGTTTATGATTGTGGTAGAGACGTCAGATTGTAAGTTCTTGCGGTGACAAATAACGAGCGGTAACAGCACACTGTTCTTAAAAGCCCTACCTGTGATATATACAGTGATGGTGTATTTCTAAAGGATGGGCTAACCCCAGTGCTGTAAATGCAATCTAACCTGGTTTCCATAGATGTCCCTGTAATGATGTATTACAAAGCCAGCATCTTATATTTGACATCAATCACACTGCACTAAGTCAGGCTATTTCCTACCTTAGTTAGCTGAGCAATCTTCTTGCACATCTTAACATGCAGTTCCTCTGTGTATTCTTGAGTTAATAAAGGGCTTGCTTTTGATCCATTATACTTGCCATGCTGATGATTTTTCCCTGTGGCCATGCTGCTGGGTGAAGGAGATTCAGCAAGTGGGTGCAGTGCTGTCCACCCTGTGCAGTTTTTGTGTAGGGTAAGGCAGTGGCTGTACAGGAGAGGCAGTCCAGGCCCCTGCACGCCTTTCTTGTAACTGCAGATGTCCTGATCCTTCAGAAAGGAGCCAGACTAGGGAGGCTGCAGCATGTGCTGCTGACTGACTGTCTTTCTTATTGGACTAAAAGCTGACAGGGAGATGCCGGGAATTCTTTTCAGTATGCATTTCTCCTCGCAGACAGAGCCAGTCCTGAGCCAGACGCAGAAATATTTCCAGCCTGGCACATGTAATATTAAGGATGAGGTTCAGATTCTCCTTTTCCTGGCATAAAAATAATGCAGTAACAAAGTGATGGATGGGGAGACATAGGCAGAGGCGTAGCTGCAAGCCACAGGCTCTGGTACAAATTCTGAGCAAGAGTCGTGATCAGTTGAGGATGACTGTAGCCAATCACAATTGTCTAGGGATGAGCAAAGATGTGAATAGGTGCAGTTTTTTGGAAACTGCTAGCAATATTCGTGATGTGATTTGGAAGCTGCTCCTCTCCCGTACAATTTGGGCCTAATTTTACCACCTGTAATAATGAAGAACGAGGTCCGTTCAGGATTTTTGGGCTTTTCTGGTTTATCAGGAATGCAACTTGATCTAAAGCTGGTCACACACGGCTCGATGAACCACATATTCTTTTATTTGCTGTCACTCTTCTATATTTCTATGGCTAAAATTCTAGCTATGGGTGGCCCTGCCATCACCACCCAGCTCTTCAAACTTCAACTGAGAAATCAAAGAAACCAGACGGTAAAAACTCAGCCAAACAGTGACTACAGCCAATTAGATACTGGTACTGTTTGGATAATACAATAGCCGACAGTTGGGAAATTTGGCCAGCCACATTGTTTAGCGTGGGTGTGGAAATCTATGATTTTTTTTCTCATACAGTTAATAGACGTGACCTGACACACACTATATGAAACACATGGCGGCCTCCATCCCTGATTTAGTAAATAGAAAGGAGGGATTTTGTGGGACTTTAAATGAGGGTACACCCTGTATAGGAGAAAATGACAACATAAAATGAAATTACAGTACATGATTTATTTATTACAGTCTAGAATACATATCAGATATTTTGTATCGAATAGATAGGTAGTCACCAGACTTACACTAAATATGCTGCTACATAGCATGCAATACAAATAAAAAGTAGACATGACAAATATACATGGTATAGTATATCGATGAAAGACAAATGTAATAAAAACAAGTAACTGTTGGCATCTAGTGGCACTCTACACGTTTCCTGGCATTACAGCCATTCATCAGGAGTGTTATGAAGTCATAAACTAGGAAAGAAAGAACAGGGGTTAATGATAATGCCCTTAGAATAAGGGAGGACAGGGGAATTAAGTCCCAACATGGTGGAGATATATTGGGATACTTACTAACAGCCTCAAGGCCAAGTCCGGTATCCGCCAAGGAAGGCGAGGGTAAGAGGCATGATGTATGCCCCGAGGTTGAAACGGGGGAACCCTCCAAGGACGGAAAACAGCACCTGGAGCCCAACATAGTGGTCACAGCATGATCCAATAGACTATGTGTACACCAAAAGTGCATGGTGTTCCTAGAAAAAATGTGTCAATAAATGATTTTTTCTCATTCAGCTTTATAGGCTGAACAAGAGAAACTTTTATTTGTATGGCCAGCTTAAGTTGTAGAATGATACTCAGGGGTGGGCACACATAGTTGTAATGGTGTACAGCATATAGGCGTGTGTAGGGGGTGTGCCAGATCACCCTAATTCAATAGGCTGCGCACACCTATGGTACAGCATATTATCTTTATCCTTTCCTATCCTTATCCTATCTGAACTATCCTTTCGGTCCTATGTCAAATCACCGTCCAAATCTTGCCGCCACAAAATCTGCAACATCTCCATACGCCCCTTCCTAACCAATGACAGCACAAAGCTCCTAGTTCACATCCTGGTTATCTCCTGTCCTGAATACTGCAACTCCCTCCTCATGGGATTACCTTGTCACCTCCTCCCATGCTCACCTCCAGGACTTTTCCCGAGCCTCTCCCATCCTATGGAACTCTCTACCCCAATCTGCCCGACTGTCTCCTACTCTGTTTGCTTTTAGACAATCCCTGAAAACCCTCCTCTTCAGAGAAGCCTATTCTGCCCCTACCTAACAACTGTACTTTTATTTTCTCCATCAGATTATCCCCCATAGTTATTACTTTTTGTATCACTTGACCCTCCCTCCTAAATTGTAAGCCCTAACGAGCAGGGCCCTCTGATTCCTCCTGTATTGAATTGTATTGTAACTGTACTGTCTGCCCTCATGTTGTAAAGTGCTGGGTAAAAACTTGGCGCTGTATAAATCCTATATAATAATAATAATAATCATAAATCTGCTTTAGGCTTACTCAGCACCTATGCATGCATATTTTACAAGGTTGTTGTGCGTTACCAGTGTGTGTCAACATGCATTAACCATAAGTGTTTTCTATCTCAATCTGCATTTTGAAAAGTAAGAGAGACTATTAAGTGTCTTTTTAAGAAAGAAGAAGCAAATGCATTATTGTCTGGCAGCCAGATAAATTTAAAGCGTTCCAAAAAGGGGCTGTGACATTGACAGTAATAGAAACTTGGTATGGCAAGCTGTCTGCAGGAAAGGCTGAGTTGCATCTTGGACATCTAAGATGTTTCCTGTTCCAGTGCTGTAAGGATGCTGCTATTGCTGCAGTAGTTATTGAGGAATAGCAGGCAAGGAAGAGGTGAAGGAACTGGATGCACTCCGTCATAGCAAATCAAAACAGACTGCAAAGCTCTGTTTTTTTTTTTGTTTTTTTTTAATATAATGATCATTTATACTTGAATATCCTTGAAAATGTTAGCGCCTGTTATATATTTGCTATCCAAATGCACAAATAAAGCCATGTGTTCAATATTTTAGACTACAGTATCTAAGTTTTATAAACCTTGTTATGAGGTACAGTACTGTGCAAACGTTTTAGGGAGGTGTGAAGAAATCCTGTAAAGTAAGAATGCTTTGAAAAAATATATATTTTAATTGTTTTTTTTATCAATTTACAAAATGCAAAGTGAATGAACAGAAGAAAAATCTAAATTAATATTTGGTGTGACTACCCTTTAGCTTTGATGCTTACACTTGCATACCAATTAGGGACTAATGATCATCAATTTCATAAACAGGTTGAAAGTGAAACACAGTCATTAACTGAAACAGAAACAGCTGTGTAGGAGGTTTAAAACTGGGTGAGGAAAAGCCAAACTCTGCTACTAAGGTAAGGTTGTGGTAGACAGTTTCCTGTCACAGGTCATACACCATGGCAAAACTGAGCACAGCAACAAGACATAAGGAAGTTATACTGCATCAGCAGGGTCTCTCCCAGGCAAAGATTTTAGTGCAGTCTGGGGTTTCAAGAGATGCTGCTCAAGCTCTTTTGAGAAAGCACAAAGAAACAGGCAAAGTTGAGGACCATAGAGGCAGTGGTCGGCTAAGGAAACTTAATGCAGGAGATGAAAGACACATCATGCTTACTTCCCTTCAACATCGGAAGATGTCCAGCAGGTCCATCAGCACAGATCTGGCAGAGACCAGTGGGACCCAGGTACTCCCATCCACTATCTGGAGAAGTCTAGCCAGAAGTGGTCTTTATAGAAGAATTACAACCGAAAAGCCATACCTCCAATGTGAAAGTACGGCTAAGCAACTATGCATGAAAACATAAGACCTGGGGTGCAGGAAAATTGCAGCAGGTGTTCTGGACTGATGAGTTAAAGTGGCAGTTTGTTTGCTGAAGAGCTGGAGAACAAAAAAAATAATGAGTGTTTGCAGGCAACAGTGAAGCATGGTAGAGGTTCGGAAGTTTGGCGCTGCATTTTTGCAAATGGAGTTTAAGGTTTAATCAGGATCAATGGTGTCCTTAATGAAGAGATATACAAGAAGGTACTTATACCATCAGGGAGGTATGTGATTGTCCCCAAATTTATTTTGCAGCAGGACAACAACCCCAAACATACAGCTAATGTCACTAAGAACTATCTGCTGCATAAATAAGAACAAGGAGTCCAAGAATTGATGATTTGGTCCCCACAGAGCCCTGATCTCAACATCATGGAGTCTGTCTGGGATGACATGAAGAGACAGAAGGATTTGAGGCAGCCGACATCCACAGAAGATCTGTGTTTAGTTCTCCAAGATGTTTGGAACAACCTACCTGCCGAGTTCCTTCAAAAACTGAGTGCAAGAACTGATGCTGTTTTGAAGGTCACACCAAATAATGATTTGATTTGGATTTCTTAGGTCTGGTATGGATTTTCAGGGGAACCCCCATGCCAAAATTAAACAAAAAAATAGCGTGGGGTTCCCCCAAAATCCATACCGGGCCCTTATCCGAGCATGCAGCCTGGCAAACCAGGAAAGGGGGGGCTAGCTAACCATACCAGGCCATATGCCCTCAACATAAGAGAGTTGCTTTAGGGCAGGCGGACTCTGCCCCCCTCCAACCCCAGAGCACCTCCGCTCCTTACCTATTTAAGAAGTGTCAGACGGCGGAGCAGTTAGTTGGCGGTCAGCCTTCATCGTGAGAGGAGCATTTTTTTTCTTTTTTCTGGTCCGGGTTTTTAATAAAGGAATTGGCAAAAACTGTCTTTGGGTTCTTATTTCTTTTTGACACTTTTTTTGGTGAATGAGTAGGGGTACAATGTACCCAATACTAACTCACATAAGGGAAATCCAGTATCTGGGGGCCCCCGGTGGCTTACAGCCTGGAAAATTAATTAAAAGGTAGGTTCTATGCTCTGCCCCTCAACCCCAAGAACAGCCTCAGCCCCACTGGCACACCTGGCAAATAATGTTATTGAGAACACAACAGTAAATGGACACAAGCTGTAGTGAACTCAAAAGTATTTTTACTAAGGAACTTTTTAGCTTAAAGCCAACAGGAATAATAGAAACAAGTAGTAGTTAAATATAGCCCAGGTAAATGAGTTGAATCTTGTTCACGGAAAGATCAATAGAAATGAAATTCAGCAATATAAACTGGAGACTTTCTGGAAACTCATTAGGGCGAATAATCAGTCAATCAAAGAAAATAAGAACCAAAACCTAAATGTTTACATGAATATTTTTGTTTATGTGATACTGTTTTCTTTTCAATAAAAATTACAATTTAAAAAAAAAAGAAGAAAATAAGAACTGAGTACAGTCTGAAATAAATGCTTACACAACTCTGCTAGAATTGAGCTCTTTTGGTTCAGGCAATAGAAGGGCAGATGAATGACCAGTCTTGTGTCATACCACTACCTTCTATTCCTCGACACCCCAATCCCAAAGAACAGTATAAACACTACATTGAGTTCAACTCAAATAATTTAACCATTAAGTCTTTAGACCCGCTCGTTTAGTAGATAGTGTTGTGGGTGAAAGTATGGGCCCTTATGGCACCAATATGTTGCAGTCTCTCAAAAGAAAGGAAGGCCTTGCGTCTTCAGCTACCTTTTTGGTGGTGCACTTTAGGTGTTCTGACATCAGGGTGGAAAAAAAATATGTTTAAGGTATCCTGGCAAGTAGGGTGATGCAAAGTATGCTTGTGGAGTAATTGACAATGGATCTACATTGAGGGGCATTGTTTTTTTATTTTTTAATAAAGGAATTGTCAAAAACTGTCTTTGGGTTCTTATCTCTTTTTGACACTTTTTTGGGGTGAATGAGTAGGGGTACAATGTACCCCATACTCATTCACATAGGGGGAAGCCGGGATCTAGGGGCCCCCGGTGGCTTACAGCCGGGAAAATAAATTAAAATTTCTTTTTTTTTTCTTTATCTAGCGCCATCCCCGAAGGAGCCACTTGAAAATTTTAGGTTCTATGCTCTGCCCCTCAACCCCAAGAACAGGCTCAGCCCCACTGGCACAATAATGTTATTGAGAACACAACAGTAAATGGACAAAAGCTGTAGTGAACCCAAAAGTATTTTTTACTAAGGAACTTTTTAGCTTAAAGCAAACAGGAATAATATAAACAAGTAGTAGTTAAATATAGCCCAGGTAAATCAGTTGAATCGCATTCAGTGAAAGATCAATAGCAATGAAATTTAGCAATATAAACTGGCTACTTTCAGGGAACTCATTAAGGCGAATAACCCTGAAAGCAAAATCATTTAATGAAAATGATAACTGATTACAGTATGATATAAACACTTACACAGAACCAGCAACTCTGCTTGAATAAACACTACATTGAGTTCAACGTAAATAATTTAACCATTAAATCTTTAGACCCGGTCCTTTAGTAGAGTTCTGGGTGAAAGTGTGGGCCCTTATGGCACCAATGGCCTTCATCCCTTGTGAGAGGAATATGTCATAGTGTATTAGAAGGAAGGAAGGCCTTGCGTCTTCAGCTACCTTTTTGGTGGTGCACTTTAGGTGTTCTGACATCAGGGTGGAATAAAATATGTTTAAGGAGTCCTGGCAAGCAGCGTGATGCAAAGTTTGCTTGTGGAGTTATGGCAAACAGGAGGAACCCTGTCGCTACTCAGAGAAGAGTAAGTGTAGCACAAGGTCTCTCTAAAGCTTAGTTAGAGTGACAAGATAACGGTGTCGCATTGGAAGATGGGCACGTGCCCACTTACCAATCCTGCCGACCGTGGAGCTGTTGCCGGTAAAGCAGTCACACTGACCCTAAAAAGCAGCACCCTTCTGCGTCCGGTCTTCTCCCCTGCCTTGTGGAATCTCCTCCTGCTCCCAGGCAGCCTCCTTGTGTCTACCCTTCCCTTGTCTCTCCTCCTGCTGGGGTTTGTAGTCTGCCCCCAGGGGATTAGCATAGGGGCGGCCTGTCTTCAGGACTACATATCCCAAGATGCTCTGCTTCTGCAGTCCTTGCTGGCAATTGGTCCTCTCCCCCTGCCAATGAGGAAGCAAGGGAGGTATCAGAGCAGGCGGCAGTCCTGATCCACCCCGCTCTCCCTTGGCAGTGGGATATTGTTTCACTTTAAGCATCATTAAAATCACTGCTCCCTAAAAACAATAATTAAAAAAAAGAATTTGCATTAATACATGTCCCTCAGGTCAGTACCCGGACTGCCATACCCTTTTTATGACCAATAACTTACATATAAGCTTTCAAAATGGGGACTGTGACAGACCTAGTCGGGACAGAGGCTGTTGGAGGGGACTGAATGCTAGCCTATTGCCTTGCGATTATTGGCCTCTGGTATTTGGGGGAACGGTGATCTTTGAGCTGCATGCCTGGGGACCCCTGAGCTGGTGTTACTTGGATTCAGGTACATGCTGGCCCCCCAAGACACATAGACTCTGTATATGTATTTGCCATATTAGCAATAGACTGAATGACACTGTTGGGACACAAGCTGTCAGATGCTAATGTCATCAACTCCAGCCAGCCTGTCTGTTGTCTTGTATAATGTAAATGAGGCTGGTCTGGCTTGACGCAGATTCTAAGGAGTATTTCACCTATTGTTGTATGTGCTAATTAACCCTGCAATTGAATGAAGGAGTCCAGTGTTGATTAAGATAATTAGCTCATGCTAATTAGGTTAGGTTTTAGTCATCCGGCTGTATAAATTTGTGTGACATGTCAAATAAAAGTGATTCCTGATGTACTCCAAGACTGGCTTTGTCTAGTCCTTGGGGTTTCCTATAGCCAGATCCATTGGACGCATGTTCCAGGACTTAGGAAGCATTTACGGCGGACACCTTGAGTACAGGATCTGTCACATTGTTGGCAAGCAGTGGGATCGTGCTTCCTGCAGTCTGGGACATCCAAACCTCCACCGGGATCCAAGATCAGGATAGAAGACTTTGGTCACCCCAGCGGAGATATGGATCTGGCATCAGAGTTCCCGGGGCTGCTGCGGATCATCCTTTCAGCATACACCAGGACTGTGTCTGAGGATGAATACCTGGAGCTCAGGCAGCAGATTCGGGTGGAGCTGTGGATTGGAGCCCTCCAGCTCGCTGGTATAAAACAGGGCAAGTTCTTTCCAACCCAAGAGCAACGGGCCAGTGACCAACGGGCATTGCGGATGGCATTCCTGGGAGAGCGGCCCCAGGAGCAATGGGTGACTGAGTTGGACAGGCTGGTCCAGCAGGAGATATAGCTGGACAATCATTATCGGGCTCTGCAATGGCACACAGAGCAGGGATATTTAGGGGAGACAACAGAATGCTCTCCGAAGGGATATGACTTTGGAGGCCCTGGATTGCTGTGGGAGAGCCTTACAGATTGTTTTGTGTTTGGCGATGAAGGGGAACCTACCCTTGAGGACCTGCGAGAATATAGAGAGGCTATGCTCGGTCTTGCAGGGGTCTCAGACCTTAAACCTGATCTGGACCATTTGTTAAGGAAGGAACAGCATCTGGAAAGGGCATACATGAAACTGCTAGAACACGCAGCATGCCAGAGAATCGGAAGTGGAAACTCCGGAGATTGTCGTCCCCAAAGCGGAAGTGCTGACAATTGGGCAGAGCTCTGCTAACTTCTGCCCAGCACCAACAGTGGCTTTGGCCTTTTTGAGGGAAGAGGTAGTTGGCCTTTCTCCCACAACACTGACAGGGACATGTGATTTTCTGCCAGCAGCATCTATGGAGTTACAACAAACTTCTCCAGCTGAAGATCTGGTAACTGAACAGAGGGTCCAAGACCTCTGTCCCACACGTTTAGCGATTCCAGAGACTGGAGATTTAATAGACATTTCTGTAGAGGAGGAACCACCTAGCAAACCCCCAGCAGAAGTGCTGGCAACCGGACAGAGAGTCCAAGACCTCTGCCCCACACCTACAGCAATTCTTGAGGCCCAGGGTGAGGAGGTGGCAGTCCATCATGAGTTGCAGATCAGGATCCAAGAAGAGAATGCAGTTGTCACCTCACAACTGCAGCTTGATCTGGTGTCGGTGGATGGGCCTATGGTCTCCACTAACAGAAAACCAGCAGAAGTGCTGGCAACCGGGCAGAGTGCTACCAACCTCTGCCCAGCACCGGTAACAGCTGCGGAGTTCCAGGGAGCTGGGGCAGTCGGCCTCTCTCCCCAACATTTAGCTGGAGCAGATGATGTAGGGAAGCTCCTATGCCCAGCTGAACTGCTGGCAACGGAACAGAGCGCTGCTGGCCTCTGCCCTCAACTAACACAGGACAGATTTCCTGTAAAGCTGGATGGGAATTCAGTCTCCACCTGTATACCCCAGGGATGCTGGGCAGTAGGCCCATATGCCCAACAGCATGACAGACTGAGCCCAGCCACCCTGTCTTCTCTCCTGCGGCTAAAGGGACTCCAGGAGGAAAGACCAGTCCGCACTTCCCCCCAGCAGTGGGTATGTTCTATGAGAGAGGCAGAGGTTGGCTGGGTTAATCGTGCTATGTCTGAAACAATTTGTTTGGGGTACTGTGTGGGTACAGGCATTAGAGGACTGGAACTATGGACTAACTTCGGAGTCAACCCGTCTGGGGTCTCCTCCTGTGTTAGTCTCCTGCCGAAAGGGGAGAAATGTGACAGACCTAGCCAGGACAGAGGCTGTTGGAGGGGACTGAATGCGAGTCTATTGCCTTGCGATTATGGGCCCTGGCATTTGGGGGAACAGTGCTCTTTGAGCTGCATGTCTGGGGACCCCTGAGTTGGTGTTACTTGGATTCAGGTGCATGCTGGCCCCCCAAGACACATAGACTCTGTATATGTATTTGCCATATTAGCAATAGACTGAATAACACTGTTGGGACACAAGCTGTCAGATGCTAATGTCATCAACTCCAGCCAGCCTGTCTGTTGTCTTGTATAATGTAAATGAGGCTGGTCTGGCTTGACGCAGATTCTAAGGAGTATTTCACCTATTGTTGTATGTGCTAATTAACCCTGCAATTGAATGAAGGAGTCCAGTGTTGATTAAGATAATTAGCTCATGCTAATTAGGTTAGGTTTTAGTCATCCAGCTGTATAAATTTGTGTGACATGTCAAATAAAAGTGATTCCTGATGTACTCCAAGACTGGTGTTGTCTAGTTCTTGGGGGTTCCTATAGCCATTCAGTCAGCATTCCAGCCAACTGGCTGCAGCGCTGACTAGTGTATTCTGACAGCGGTGGAGTCTCCGCTGTCAAAATACAATAAGACAGTAGGGAGGATTACTCTGTCCACCTCGCTTGTGTGGATGGGAGAATGTTTTTCCGCTTTTTTCGATCAATCCACTGGCTGTTCAAAAAAAAATTATGTATGGTCAGTCTTCCCTTCTAAAAATACCAGGAGGTGTTTCTGGGGTCTAATGAAGGAACTCTGCACGACCTGCTTAATCCTAAATCAGAACAGAGTTCCTAAGAATCATCCAATACTCCCCAGTCTAGAAACCTTTGCTAAATTGCTAAGAACAGACCCAAAAATGCTGCAGATCAGCTATGTATGGAGAATCTTATTCTAGGTGATTAGGTCCAATGAAGGGCTTTGGATGTACTCTATCCTTAACAGGGAGTACATACAGCAAGTGTTATTTCCTGACAATTCAGGGGAACAGAAGGTCCTCCATCTAAGGTGCCAAGCAGGAGATGAGGCACACCCAGGTGAAGAGACTACTGGTTGATTAGAGTCCAATAGTAACACCACATCTCTAAGGGCTCTTTCACACGGGCGGATCAGTGCAGATCCGCCCCGTGGATAGCCGCTTGCTCAGCGGGGATCGCCGGAGCGATCTCCGCTGAGCAGGAAGAAGACAGGTCCGTCTCTGCACTCCGTGCAGGGACGGACCTGTCAGAGCGCCGCACTCCCCTATGGGAGATCGGGTGACGACGGACCGTAGAGTCCGTCGTCATCCGATCCGCTCTGCAGACGGATGAAAAAATGGGGTTTTCCTCCGTCTGCAGAAACGGAGCATAGCGGGCACGGACGAGAGCGGGTGTCAGCGGATAATCATCCGCTGACACCCGCTATCCCATAGGGATACATGTATGTCCGTTTTTCATCCGAAAACGGATGGATGAAAAACGGACATACGGTCCGTCCGTGTGAAAGAGCCCTAAGGAAGACTGTGCAGATAAACTGGGGCTACACACTAGAGACGGGCCAAACACCCCCCGGTGCGGTTCACGCCAGAACTTTCAAACATTGCAAAAGTTCAGACCCGAACAACAAACCCCATTGAAGTCTATGGGACTCGAACTGGAAAAATGAAAAGTGCCTATTTTGAAGGCTTATATGCAAGTTATTGGGCATACAAAGGGTATGGTGTTCCGAGTCCTGCCCTGGGGGACATGTATCAATGAAAAATAAGTTTGTAAAAAAAGATAATTTTTGATGCTTAAAGTGAGACAATAAAAATTAAAAATTCCTTTAAATGTAGTTCCTGTGGGGTTCCCTTATGCCACATACACACGATCAGACTTTTCGGCTGGACTTTCCGGCGGAGGTCCGCCGGACTTTCCGAACGTGCGGACTTGCCCACACACCCCCGGACTTTTCCGGCGACTAGATCCAGCAGACAATCCACCGGAGTTTTGGCAAAGGTCCGCCGGACTTCTAAACGGAGTAAAGTTCGTTCATTTATAACGTAACTCCAGGTAGACGGGACTAGCGAAGGAAGTCAATGCCGCCACCTCGATCGTCGAGATTGACACCTCGCTAGCCCCGTCACCTGGTATGGATTTAAAGGGGAATCCATACACCGAAAAAACGGCGTAGGGGTCCCCCCCCCAATCCATATCAGACCCCTATCCAAGCACGCAGCCTGGCGGGTTGGGAAAGGGGGTGGGGACGAGCGAGCACCCCCCCTCCTGAGCCGTACCAGACTGCGTGCCCTCAACATGGGGGGGTGCTTTGGGGAAGGGGGCCCTGCAGCCCCCCCACCCCAAAGCACCTTGTCCCCATGTGGATGAGGACAAGGGCCTCTTCCCGACAACCCTGGCCGTTGGTTGTCGGGGTCTGCGGGCGGGGGGCTTATCGGAATCGGGAGCCCCCTTTAATAAGGGGGCCCCCAGATTCCGGCCCCCCACCCTATGTGAATGAGTAGGGGTACGATGTACCCCTACCCATTCACCTGGTGAAAAAAGTGTAAATAAAAAACACAACACAAGTTTTTAAAATACTTTATTACACAGATCCGGGGGTCTTCTTCCATCTTGGGGGTCTTCTCGCCGGACTCCTCCGCTATCTTCTGCTAGCTCTTTTACTAGCGGAGGAGCCCGGCTTTCTCCTTCGTCGCCGCCGCCGTCCGGGGGTCTTGTTCCAACTTCGGGGGTCTTGTGCCGCTCTTCGGTTCTTCTTGCTGGGCCTCTGCTATCTTCTTGCAGCTCTTTTACTAGCGTTGGCTTGGCTAGCGTTGACGACGGCTCCCGGATTCCGATAAGCTCCCCACCCGCAGACCCTGACAACCAACGACCAGGGTTGTTGGGAAGAGGCCCTTGTCCTCATCAACATGGGGACAAGGGTGCCCCCCTTTCCCCAAGGTGCCCCCCCATGTTGAGGGCACATGGCCTGGTACGGCTCAGGAGGGTGGGGGTGCTCGCTCGTCCCCACCCCCTTTCCTGACCGGCCGGGCTGCATGCTCGGATTAAGGGTCTGATATGGATTTGGGGGGGACCCCCACACTGTTTTTTCAGCATAGGGATTCCCCTTTAAATCCATACCAGGTGACGGGGCTAGCGAGGCGTCAATCTCGCCGATCGAGGCGGTGGCATTGACTTCCTTTGCTAGTCCCGTCTACCTGGAGTCACGTTATAAATGAATGGACTTTACTCTGTGTGTCGGCAAGTCGGTTCATTTCAAAAGTCCCGCGGACTAGCGCACAGACGGCGGGATAGTCCGATCGTGTGTACGGGGCATTAGTCTGCATGTAACGTGGTACATCTGTACCATGTATAGAACCTGCTGCAGCAAAAATTACATTTATAAAGCCCAAAAAATTTAATTTTCCCTGCAAACTTTCTTAATTTTATAAACAACGGCTTGGGGAGCCAGTCTGTATGATGAGGGCACAATTTAGTGCACTCAGAGCCAGATTAGAGATTTTTTTTGATAAATTCTGGTGTCTGTTTCGCAGACTTTGGATAGAAGTAACAGGTGTGGAAAAATTGGGCTTTAGGTGTTGGTGGTGCCTTCACACTGTAACCCTATAGAGGTATTCTTGATGAAAGCAAGAATTTGCCTTGCTGTCAAAAACTGCCGCTGGGGGAACATGACTGCCAATTTGTTGTTTATCAGTGTTCTCCCCTCTCTGGTGTTCTTACCTTACTCAACTTCAGAGTCAGAACCATCATCAGAATTAAGTGATGCCTGTGCATCGTCAGGGAGCAAGCGGCTGACACTGGGTTCAAATAACTAAAAGGATGAGTATGGTTTAGTAAGCTAGTCCACCACCTCCTCTGCATGCTGTGGCTGTATAGCACGGGCAACATCACAAAAGGAAATGGTGCCCTGCTTGAGCACAGACCACATCCACCTTTGCCTGTGGACACATACGCTGCTGGCCCCTCACAGTGCCATGGGAATGTCAACCTCTCCTTGTTGGCCTCCCAGTAATGGTTGGGGCACTTTTTTTCATATCCACGAAGACCATTATTGAAGCAGTAGGAGGTATAGCAGACAACAAGATGTGAAGATGGAAATCGTGAAAGATCCTCCAAAGAATGTGCATCCAACTCCACACCCAAGTGAGTAAGTAGCCTGCTCACCAGCTATCCGTGACCACTGAAACAGTAGTCTCACCCAGCACAGGGAATTCGGTCTCCCCAAGACCCTTATTGATGTCTCGAGGTCCGTGCAGAAGGAAGTTCTTAAAATTCAGAAGACTGGAAAAATCCTCTGTACTGCACTTAAGTTATGTTGGATTCAACTTCTTAGCTGCCTGTGGACGGTGCCAAGTCAGCTGGTGACAATACGGTTTGGACAGACTGGGTCTATAATGTGTTATCAGACATCAATAAGGGTCTTGGGGAGACTGAATTCCCTGTGCTGGGTGAGACTACTGTTTCAGTGGTCACGGATAGCCGGTAAGCAGGCTACTTACTCACTTGGGTGTGGAGTTGGATGCACATTCTTTGGAGGATCTTTCATGATTTCCATCTTTGCAATTGGCTGTTATCCTACACGGATGGATGCTGTTTAATTCTCTATTCATGGACTGAAATGTTTCACTAGGACTCTGCTTTAGTTTTATTTTTTTATAATTTTTCACTTTCAAATTTGAAAATTTTGCAATGTTGTTATTTTTTTAGCGCTGCACTTATTTTGTATATATTCACCTATTTTGAGGTTCTGTATTAGACTTTATGGTGCTGGCAGCTTAGTTTTATCTACTATATTTATATATAGCAAAAAATCTTCTTTTTTTCTAGTGGAGCGTTTGCCTTTGGGCTTCTTTTTTCATAGACAACAAGATGTGGCAGATGATTGAAAGCTAGTATTTTCAGGTCCAAACATGGTAATGTGTTCCCAGATGCGAGCAGATTGTATGTATCCTTCAGGTGCTCATCTTTATCCCCACAAGAGAGTGCGAAAGAACAGGAAATACATTACAAGTATGGGAGGGGCATAGAGAATGAGACAGAAAAAGATGATGCTATACCCAAAATAACCACAAGATGGCAGTATAATAACCAACTATACAGAAGCCAAATAGACAATGGCTAGGAAGTTAATTACAGTACATAAATTCTCAGAAGTGTAACAGCACATTAGGCTTTGGTACCACTTTCTAGACATGTGCAATTCGTTTCATTATGAATTTTTTATGATCGAAAGACTCTTTTGATGAATGCATACAAAAACGAATTGTCAGAAAGCAAAAATCTGAAAGAACAAAAACCCAAAAGAACGAAAATCCAAAAGAACCAAAATCCAAAAATCCAAAAGTTTATCAAGTTTAACGAATCGTTTACATTCGGAGCATTTTTATTTTTGTATTTTCGTTCTTTCTAACTATTCCTTATTGCCGAATATAAAGAAATTATTGATGAATGCATTTGTGTTTCTTTTGGATACAGGCATTTACTGGCCATTGGGACTACCAAGAGCTTCCTGGTGGGCCGATGGCTCAGTGGGTCGGTTTCAGTGACAGCCAGTGGTATCGGTTGGGGTTGGCTTTTGGGGCTATAGCCCCGAATCTGGGGCCCATATCCCTGAGTCCCAGGGGTCCCCAACCACAGGGCTGTGGCCCACTATCAGGCCGTGGCCTCTCTGCAGCATGTGGCAGGCAGCACGGTAAAGCTAGAGAGCGGACAGGCAGTATGGGAGAGCCGGGCGGGTGAGAGACCAGAGATGATATCATCTTTCACCATCCACCCTGCATCACCACTGTTCCGCCCTCACTGTGCAGCCATGGGAAGAAAAGAGTTTACATCATCTCTCACTGCCCGCCTTCTCTCTGGTGACCCTGATGTAAGGAGGGACTCTCTGGGGACCCTGATGTAAGTGGAGGGGCTCTACGGGGACCCTGATGTAAGTGGGGGCTCTCTGGGGACCCTGATGTAAAGGGGGAGGCTCTCTGGGGACCCTGATGTAAGGGGGGCTCTCTGGGACTCTGATCCAAGTGGGGGGCTCTCTGGGACCCTGATGCAAGGCTGAGGCTCTCTGGGGACTCTGATGTAAGGGGGGGGGGCTCTTTGGGGACTCTGATGTAAGGGGGGGCTCCCAGGGAACACTGATGTAAGGAGGGGCTCTCTGGGCACCCTGGTGTAAGTTTATACTTACAGTGGAATGTTTTTACTTATTTTTTTGTGCAGTTGCGTATAGTTTATATACTGTTTGTGTGCATGTTTGCAAAATTAAAGTGGGCCAGTCTGGATGAAGTCCAGGACCAAATTTTTGTCCCAGTCCAGCCCTGTTTGGGTATATTCAAATTCATTCTATTTTTGGATGGGCAGTGTTAGTGTTTTATCTCTGGCCAATGAGTTTGTCCCTTATTACCTCATGTGTTTTTCTGTGTCAGACTGCATTCCATCCAGAGTCCAGACTCCAGACAGGGTGTGATGGGATGATTACAAATACATAGTTACATAGTTGGTAAGGCTGAAAAAAGACACAAGTCCATCAAGTCCAACCTGTGCGTGTGCACTTTTATGTCAGTATTACATTGTATATCCTTGTATGTTGTGGATGTTTAGGTGCCTATCTAATAATTTTTAGAAATTATTGATGCTCCCTGCTGAAACCACTGCTTGTGGAAGAGAATTCCACATCCTGATCGCTCTTACAGTAAAGAACCCTCTACGCAGTTTAAGGTTAAACCGCTTTTCTTCAAATTTTTGTTAATATCCGCGAGTCTTTTTAAATGCCCTATCGTGGAAACGTTTTATCCCTATTGTGGGGTCACCAGTACGGTATTTGTACGTGGAAATTATATTCCCTCTTATGCGTCTCTGTCAGGTCACCTGAGTCCAGGTGACAGATGCACACTGTTGGAGTCAGGAGTGCACTGCTAAGGTAGTGGACCCTACGGCTGACTGCTGTGGATGGAACTCTGGGTGGTTCAGGAAGGCAGGTCCACTGGAACACCAATACGGATCCCACTGGGAGCTAGAGCATAAGATTCCCCAGGGCGCGGAGTCTAAGAGCCAGTAGGTGTTCACCAGAGCTTCTAGTGGTGAGGATGGACTGCGCTGCAACTGACTCCAGGTCGCGGCCCCCAGGGTCTCCTAGCTCATGGTAGGCTACAGGAGGACAGAGAGGAAGCAGCAGCCCAGGACAACAAGGAAGATAAGCCAATGGGTCAGGGCAACTAGCAGACAAGGATAGAAAGAGAACACACCAAAAGGTCAGGGTCACAATCAAGCAGGGATAGTCAAGAACAAGCCAAGATCGGTAAACAGGATCAGACGTAGGACACAGAGCAATGAGCACACGGAAGCAAAATCACACAATATTGATCAGCAGAGCTGGCTTGCAGTGCACAGGCTAATTAGAGTTCCCTGATAGGGGCTGGTGGAGCCATGCTTTGAGGAGAGATTATTTAAGCAGCCAGGTGAGAGTGGCTGGCCTCTTAATCTGAACATAGAGAGGTATGCTGACAAACATTACTGCATAACCACGACAGTCTCCTCTCTAGAGAGAATAAGTTCAGTGCTAGTAATCTTTCCTCATAACTAAGATCATCCGGGCCCTTTATTAGCTTTGTTGCCCTTCTCTCCAGTTCAATCCTTCCTGAGGTTTGGAGGCCAGAACTAGATGGCATACTCCAAGTGCGGCCGGACCAGAGTCTTGTAGAGTGGGAGAATTATCGTTTTATCTCTGGAGTTAATTCCCTTTTTAATGCATGCCAATATTTTATTGGCTTTGCTTGCAGCAGCTTGGCATTGTATGCCATTGCTGAGCCTATCATCCTTTTCTATTCTAGATTTGCCCAGAGGTTCTCCCCCTAGTGAGTAGATTGCATTCATGTTTTTGGCACCCGAATGCATTATTTTACATTTTACTACATTAAACCTCATTTGCCATGTAGTTGCTCACCCCATTAATTTGTTAAGATCTTCTTGCAAGGTTTCCACATCCTGCGGAGAAGCTATTGCCCGGCTTAACTTAGTATAGTCCGCAAATACTGAAATTGAGCTTTTTATCCCATCCTCCAGATCATTTATGAATAAGTTAAATAGGATTGGTCCAAGGACAGAACCCTGGGGGACCCCACTCTCCACATCGGACCATTCTGAGTGCTCACCATTTATCACTACCCTCTGAACCCGTCCCTGTAGCCAGTTTTCAATCCATGTACTCACCCTTTGGTCCATGCCAACAGACCTTAGTTTATACAGTAAACGTTTATAGGGAACTGTATCGAATGCCTTTGCAAAATCCAGATACACCACGACTATGGGACTTCCTTTATCTAGATGGCAGCTCACCTCCTCATAGAAAGTTAATAGATTGGTTTGGGAAGAACTATTTTTCATAAACCAATGCTGATTTCTGCTAGTGATACTGTTTTCATTACTAAAATCTTGTATATAGTTGCAAACTATTGACGTTAGGCTAACTGGTTTGCAGTTCTCAGGGATATATCTTGGTCGTTTTTTAAATATTGGTACTACATTGGCTTTTCTCCAATCCGCTGGTACCATACCAGTCAGTAGACTGTTTGTAAAAATTAGGAACAATGGTCTGGCAATTACTTGACTGAGTTCCTTAAAGAGGTGTATCCCTTAACAAAAAAAATAAATAAAAGTCAGCAGCTACAAATACTGCAGCTATTGGATGCTGGCACCTCATGTGACTTTGGCGGCCATCTTGGGTCAGGCCTGGTTTGGCGCGCATTTTGCGAGTGGCCAGACTAGGGACAGGTCATCTGTCTGTCAGGGACAGTGCTTAGCATCAGCGAAAAGGTTCCGAAGGGGTAGGGAAAGTGCAGGGGTACGCCATTCTTCCTGGAAGCTTTCCCGTTTGGGTACAGACCATTCAGGAGACAGATGCTGTTGCCACCTCTGGTCCACAACTCTATTGTCGCTTTGCTGTTAAAACTTGTGAGTGCTCCTGCTTCCCGGTTGGGTTGCCTTCCTGCCGGGCCTGTTTGTCTTGCTGGACTTCTGTTACAATGTATTCTTTTTACTGCACCTGGACTCTTATGTTTTCTGCCCACCGCATCAAGCTGTATCTTCCCAAACACCTATTTTCATGATCATACTCATGCTTTACACCAGTGACGGATGGTGGGAGTTTTTTTGGGGGGCGGCAAACAACCCCCCCGGGCCGCCGGTGGAGCAGCACTAGCACAACTGCCCCTACCCCCCCAAGGCGCAGCACTAACACCCCCAACAACCCACCCACCGTCTGCCGGTCAGTCCTTACCCTGGATGTGGGCGGTGAGAGCAGCGGTTGGGTCTTCCAGCGGAGCTGATGCGGCCATCTTCCAGCATGATCGCCCCTGTCCTTAAGCGTGGCGGGGAAAGCTCTCTGGTGTCCTCTCCTGGAGCAGCTTCCACGGTGCGTCTCCTCTTTGCTCCTCCTAGTGCTAGGCATCCAATAGAATCACCTGATGTTTTGGCCAATCCGGAAACGGGTTCATACCCGCTTCCCGATTGACCAGGAGGAGGATCAGTGTTGCAACAGCGAATATTCATTTGCTGTTGGAACACACCTGGGTGGGATCAGAGCGCATTCCCTGCGACCCGAGCCCACCCTTTGTTGAAGCCTATTAGAGCCTCTGGCTCTAATCAGGTGCTTAAAAAAAAAAAAAAACCTGGCCACTGTAATTCCTGCACCCGTGCCCTGAAAGGGGCCGGACACATGATTAGGGGGTGGCCGCGGCGGGCGGGGATAAATTCATGCTATGCATGAATCTCTCCATTTTATATAGGGGGGGTGGCGTGGAAAGAGGGGGCGGCGCCCAGGCGCCCCTAATGGACGGGCCTCCACTGCTTTTCACTGCCCCTTTTTAGTCGCTTACCCCCTTTTTCTTTTGCCATCTCTTAAGCTGGCCATACACACTTTGATCAGTTGGTGGATGTCTCTGCTTGGCAAGTAATAGTTTGATCGGCTTCTGTTGAAGAGACATCCAGGAAAACTATTATTTTTCTTACCTTCTCATCTCTTTAACTCCTTTTTTCTTCTTCTTACTTCCCTAGCATCCACTTCTTTTAGAATACCCTCCGCTCTGCCTCTTCTAAATTACATCATGGTCCCAGAGTCCTTTGCTGCAGCTTGGGAGTTACAGACCTAACAGTCACTACATGATTCTAACATCTCACTCTCCCCACTTCACATTTACCAAAACTTCTAGAAAAAGGAAATGTTTTATTAAACTCTATTACACTTTTTGGCATGCACAAATTACAAAAGCTAAATCAATCAAAACAGTTAAAGGTAGATTCCATTTATGTTTTTTATTGTATAGTTGAAGCTTGGACCAATGTAAGTATGCATATACAATACCTGAGGGACTGCTGTGAAAGCAGAGAATCACTGTAGTAGTCTATGCAACTACAGTGATCACCGCTATCATCCAGGTCCCGTGCCCTGTTGCATGGTAACCACAGGGGGTCGCCTGCTCTGCATACAGTAGGTGCCATTTACAGAAAACATTGCATTTTTCTCAATGAATGCAAGAAATTCTCTGACTGGACAACGTGGGGAGATGAGGCATTGACATCACAATCTCCTACTACATTAATTGGAGATTATTGTATGTGCAATAATCAAACACATCTTATTCCTAAGTATCAATAATCAACTTGTAGCTGGCTCAAATAATTCACATAAGTAATAAATAGCTCTTGTAGCATTGCAATCAGGAAGTTTACTGTGCAGGAAGTTGCCACAGGTGCATACCTCCCAACCGTCCCTGATTCGCCGGGACCATCCCAGCCTGAAGGTACCTGGATGGGGGTCCCATGTGACCGGGGGGGAGGGGGCAGTCATTGGGGGGTGTAAAAGTAAGGATAAACTGGGGGGGGGGGTTTAGGTTAAGAAGAGGAATGGGGAGGGGATTTGACCCCCTATATCCTGCCCTACTGACCCCCGGTCCTCCGTTCTGCTGACCCCTGTACCCTGCTTTACTGACCCCAGGTCCTCCCTCCTGACCCCTGTACCCTGCTCTACTGACCCCAGGTCCTCCGTCCTGCTGACCCCTGTACCCTGCTCTACTGAACCCCAGTCCTCCGTCCTGCTGACCCCTTTACACTGCACTACTGGCCCCCTATCTTCTGCCTTTGTGATGCTTCTTCTCTGCCCTGCTGACCCCCGTACACTGCCCTACAGATGATTCTCCTCTGCCATTCCTGTTCACCACAATCCTTAAGCCCCTCCCACTGTTGAGATTGGCTACATACACATTTTGCCGCACTCCACAAATTACTTCCTCCCTCAAGAGTCCCTCATTCCAAGTCAAGTCCAAAAGTTGGGAGGTATGCAGGCAGGGGCATTGCTAGGTCTGCAAAAGATCTGGGGCTAGAGCCCATAGCAGCGGTCACCAAACTTTTTTAAGGCCCTGTGAGGCACACGGGTGCTAAGCAATTTTTTGCAGGCAATGACTGGTGTTGGCGTTTCAATCATCACGGCACCATGGTTGATATGGAGTCAGGGTGATTGAAGCATATTATTTCTATTATTACATTATAATATATAATGAAGCGGTTCAATTCACCCTAATGCAGAATCAGTGGGAGCCCCAAGTGTGTCACTTGCCACATCTCCTGCCACCAGATGCAGCTTGTCACTTGCCACTGTCGCCTGTCACCAGGTGCAGCTTCTTACTTGCCACTGTTGCCTGTCACCAGATGTGGATTTTGTCACCCGCCACCAGATGTGGATTGTCACTTGTCACCGTCACCTGCCACCTGATGTGGATTGTCATTTGCTACTCCACCTGCCACCATTTGCAGATTGTCACATCACCTGCCACCAGATGTGGATTGTCACTTGCCACATCACCTGCCATCAGATGTGTATGATCGCCTGCCACTATTTGCAGATTGTCACTTGCCATGCCAGCCAGTGCCACTAAATGTGCATTATCGCTGCATTGGTGGCAGGCTGGCAGCTCTAGTCCATTTAGTTCTGAGTGAGGGTAGGAGAGCGGTGATATGGGGCAGGTAGTGAGAGATGATGTCATCTCGCTGCGCCCCCCGCAACTCCGACATTAAAGAGGCTGCGCTGTGAGGGCGGAAGAGCGGTGATGCGGGGCGGGCTGAGAGAGATGATGTCATTTCTGCTTGTCCGCCGGCTCGCTTCTCTCATCCACCTGCCTGGTTCTCTCATGCAGCCCGCCCGCCGCAGCCGGCTGCAGAGAGGCCACGGCCCGCTGGTTAGGCAGGGACCCCTGCGGCAAGAGACTCTGGGCCCCAGATTCTGAGCTATAGCCTCAATAGCCACCCCCTAGGGATCCATTGTATGAAGGTGTACTAACACTGGGCACTCATAAAATATTTTGGACAATAAGTAATGCTTGGTAAAATGTTAGGGATAGAAAGATTATTTTCAAACCTTCCAGCAGCATGAGCTCTGGATCATAGCAGCACCACTGGGCTGCTCTCAGAATTGTAAGCAGCCATGAATACTTCTCTCTGTCTGGTGTTCCCCATCAGCTGAGGAAGGAGGCGTGACTTGCCTTTGAAATGCGCTCCAATCGGTCAGTTCTACTAAGGGTTCGAAAGCTGTCTTTCGACTTCCTGCAGCTCGTGGTCCCAGCGTCCTCCCTCCTGTCTTCAAGGAGCCGCCACTGCAGCTAGGACTATTCCACTATGTCATGCTGGATCCTTTACACAGACAGTCTCTCATTATTACCCTGTGAGTTGAATATGTCACTGTGTTTTATATTCACTCATTATACTGTTTTACACTATTGGTTGCTTGGCGCCTCTCTACCCTTCCCCCTCTTCTGTTTCAGTGTGGGTACCCTAACCCCACAGCAGGCTGCCTGTTTCCAATAGATTCTATAGACATTTCTCATTGATTGTTTTGTCTTCTATTCCCATTCAGGCAGAGTATATAAGAGACACTGTTTTATATATAAGTGCATAACTATTTTCATTTCCACAATTCTGGACATTTCATTCACCATCTTTTGGACCATTTATCAGACAAGCTATGGTAGCACTGTGAATTTCTGTTTGTTTGTTTTTTTAATCTATAGAGAGGAAAGAACTCTCTGTAAAGTTTCTACCAAGGTCTTTCTTCAAGTTCTTCAAGTTCTTTAAGTTCGTTAAGTCCTTTAAGTTCTTCAAGTTATCTCAGGTTCTTAAGTGTTGCTCCCAAAAGAAAGTGGGCAACCACCCTATCCTAAATCCCTTCCCTCATATCCTTTCAACTAAGGTAAAGGATGCTTTGGCTCATGCTCATGTGTGTCAAGCTGAAGTAAGTTCAGGTGAGTCATTGCTGTGGTGGTGTCATGCAATGGCTTACCATAAGAAGAAGTCTACCCACGGGAAGAAACCCTTGTGTAGTTCTTTTGTTTTCAAGTTGTTACATCCAGGAACTGAACAGTTGCCCAACATAGGGGGGCAACCCTTGCTACTTCCCAGGAGAAGCTCTTTGTTATTCAACTACCCGAGCTGTTGCCTTTCCGGTGGGCAATTGTTATTCACCCCATCAAGTTTTAACTACTGATAAACATTCTAAGAAAAGGAGTGGTGCTTCTGATGCTGCAAAAAAAAACTCAACATCTTTTACCTTGGGTTTATGGATTTTGGCTTGCAATGCCCTAGGTCTCTTCCACTGTTGCTATGTTGTTGCTAAGTATTCCTGGCTATGGAGTTCTATTCCATAGCAGGTCATGTATATGTAAATATCTAGATAAGTTAGACTAGATAGGGTGCCAGTTTCTGCTTTCTGGAGGACTCTACATGGCAAGATTCAGCTTCATTGTATATACTGTATGTTGCTTATTCAAAGTGATATTGATATAAGTGCTCTTTGTGCCTATTAGGGGCCTGGTAGTATTCTTAGACCACTAGGTGCCATGGCTCTAGCTAAGAGTAGGATTTAGTATTCAGGTGTAAAGGTGTAATTGCATAATAGAGATCTATAGGCGTTAAGCTAAAATACACATATTTGTACTAGTCTAATTCAAAGGACATAGTATATAGGAAAGTAGTGTAGCACCCTGGTGTTTAGGCAGGGTTGCTTCCTAAATTTACCTGCCAGGTGTAGTTGCCTTGGCTCATTGTTAGAATAAAAACAATTGATCCCTAAGTCTGTAATTGCTGCACTTCTCTATTTTGCCACTAGGTGCACTTGGTGGCATTATATAAGACAAGGGCATTGGAAGGTGAGATTATGAGTATATGGGATATCTCAGCCAATGCGCAGGGTTTTTTTTTTTTTAATCCCTTGGCCTGCTGGGAGAACCTATATATTTGGGTGGAATCAGGTGATTAGTGTTCTGTGCCACCTGGACGGCTGTCTGGCTGGACGTGTGTTGTACTGCCTGGACTGCTTGGCTGGAGTTGTCCCTAAAGAAGAAGGGAAACTGCTGGGAAGTGTTGTCCACCCCAAGTGAAATTGATGGACTGTGACATGTCATGGACACTGGGTGTGTAGTTAGTTAGGTAGAATAGGCTGTTGCAAAGGGGCAAATTCCTACCTTTCTTTGAATAATGGACTCATCCATGCATCAGTATTGTTTACTTGATGAAACCCTAATAAAGTTAATATTTGATTAAGAAAGGGGGTGGCATTCTCAGCTGAGAATGGGGCCTGCTTTGATTATGTATATAGTGCAGACATCTTAAAGGGTGTATTTATACTGCCATGCTGTCTTCGGCTGAGGACAATTGAAATCCCTTCAATCACATCAGTATATACTGCACCATGTTACTATAGGATAGGGTGCATTGCTGTTTTTTCTCTTTCAGGTGTTGCTGCTTTGGTACATCTTCCTTGGACAAGGAGAGACAGGGATCTAATCTGACAACAACACTAACTTTTTTAATATATATATATATATATATATATATATCTTATCACTGTATATATTAGATAGATAGCTAGGAAGGAAGTTCATTGCTTATTTTAAATATAAAAACCTTTAAATATTTTGGTGGTACGTTACCTTTAAAACTGTAAATACAAATTTTTGATATTTCTTTGTATATAATCTACCATTTCATGTGTCTGATACTTTCATATGGTATGCCACATATACTATTGTTATTGTTATTCTTCCCTGTTTCCCCACCCATCCCAGTTTTGCCAGGACATTCACTCTCAGGCTTGAGAGCTCAAATAATTTTTTTCCTGCAAACTTCGAGACATAGTTTTGTAGGCAGGGGGAGGATGTAGCACCCTGGTGATTAGGCAGGGTTGCTTCCTAAATTTACCTGCCAGGTGTAGTTACCTTGGCTCACTGTTAGGGATCAATTGATTTCATTCTAATGCCGGTCGGAATTCTCATCGGAAAAAGCTCTGATGGTTTTCCGGTCGGAATTCCGATGGAATTTCACTCAAGCTGTGTTGCCTACACACGGTCACACCAAATTCCGACAGTCAATAACACCACGGCATACAACATGTTCGACTGCACTATAAAAGGGAAGTTTAATGCTTCCGAGCCTGCGTCAAATTGTTTCCGAGCAAGCGTCGGAACTTTGCATGTTGGAATTGCATACACACGATCGGAAAATCCGATAGAAAGGTTTTCCGTCGGAAAAATTAAGAACAGGTTCTCAATCCAAAGTCCGTTGGAAATTTCGACAGAAAAAGACAGATGGGCATACACACGGTCGGAAAATCCGATGAAAAGCTCCCATCGGACTGTTTCCATTGGAAATTCCGACCGTGTGTACGCGGCATAAGCCTGTAATTGCTGCACTTCTCTCTTTTGCCACTAGGTGGCCGGGCACTTGGTGGCATTAGATAAGACAAGGGCAATGCAAGGTCAGATTATGAGTATATAGGGTATCTCAGTCAATGGGCAGGTGGTTTTCTTAAATCCCTTGGCCTGCTGCGAGAACCTATATATTTAGGTAGAGTCAGGTGATCAGTATTCTGTGTCACCCGGACGGCTGTCTGTGTGTACGTGTGTTGTACTGCCCAGGCTGCTAGGCCAGAGTTTGGGCCTATCCCGGGCACATCTGGCTGCTAGGCTCTCTGAGTGTCTATCCAGAAGCAAGAGAGCAGCGCAGGCTTGGGATTGCGGCTTGCAGTCCAACCAGAATTGACGGTTCTGCTGGCCGGAGATCCTGTCGTGGTCGGAGGTAGAAGGGAAGCTGTCGCCACTAAGGGACCATCCACCTTATTACCAGGGACCGCAGTGAGTAGGTGAAGCAAGTGCCAGAGCAGAATTCTCACCAACCGGGGATGGTGAAGAATCTGAAAACTTCAGCAGGTATCAAGCCAGGAACCCAGCCAGCAGAGATGACACTTGCAGAGGAGCCTTGGGGGGGGGGGGGGGAGGGGGGTGAAGCTTGAGAAGTATCTGGAGTGCCAAGCTAGGGACCCAGCAGAGAAGCAAGGGTGACACTTGATGAAGATACTACAGTGAAGATTGGAGAAGCTCAAGGCATTCAGTGGAAGTGAATCATCTAGTTTAAAGAGAGAGACTGGGAGCTCAGTAGGTTGAAGAACTACAATAAGGGATTGTAGTGGAAGTGAAGGAACTGTTACACTTGTGTTAGAAACTGTTAAAGACTGTTGCCATAGGACACAGCAATCCTACACATGCAGATGTGGCGTCTTGCTGGGTGCCTTTCCCTGCATGGCTGTCCTCCTGTAGAAGTCTCAGAGTCTGCCAATTAAAGTTGCAACTGCTTAAGGGTGTCCTGGCCCTAACCCTCTCTCCCAAAGTTCTGTTTAAGAGAAATAAAAATCTCTTTGCATTCAAGAAGTGTCTGGCGCCCATAAATCTATTTTACACTACACCCACTATGCCTTACAACCCACTCTATATGGAAGGATGTCAGCAGCTTTTGGCTCTGGAGGTTCTCATTAGACTGAATAAGGTCTGGGACCTTGCTACATTATGATATTCTTCTTCTGTGATCTCATGATTTTCTTGAGAGTTATCCTTACTGGGATAGTCCTTCAACAACTGTATTGTTTGTAGGATGTGTATATTAGCTTGGTATGATGCATGTACCAACACTGTTTTCTATTAGGGAAAGACTGTGATAGTTTGGCTGAAGTACGAACCTCTGGCTCTGACCCTAAAATGTAAACACTTGTGTATTCAGATAGTGATAGGGATTTTGATAGCATAAATTTAGCGTAAGATTTACTGGATAGAGTAATATGCGTATTTTGCTAGACATTTATTATTATGTCGCCCCACCACTCCCTTTATTTTTGATGGGGGGTGCACTTTGCTAATGTTTCATAGGCTGATAAGTTTATTTAGCCTGTGACTGAATTCACCCCTCTCTCTTTTCCTTCCTTCCTCATAATATAGTAATACTTCCATGTACCATAATGATCCTTCCTGCCTTCCATGTGCCATAGCTATCCTTCTTTCCTGCCTTCCATGTGCCATAGTGATCCTTCTTTCCTGCCTTCCATGTGCCATTGTAACCCTTCCTTCCTGCCTTCCATGCACCATAGTGACCCTTCCTGCTTTCCATGTACCATAGTGATCCTTCCTACCTTCTGTGTGCCATAGTAATATTTACTTCTTTCTTGCCTTCTAGGTGTCATAGTGATCCTTCCTTCCTACCTTCCATGTACCATAGTGATCCTTCCTGCCTTTCATGTATCATATTGATCCTTCCTGCCTTCCATGTGTCATAGTGATTCTTCCAGCCTTCCATATACCATAGTGATCCTTCCTTCCAGGTGTCATAGCGATCTTTCCTGCCTTCCATGTACCATAGTGATCCTTCCTGCCTTCCAGGTGTCATAGTGATCCCTACATCCTGCCTTCTATGTACCATAGTGATTCTTCTTGCCTTGCATGTGCCGTAGTTATCCTTCCTGCCTTCCATATGACATAGTGTTCCCTCCTGCCTCCCTTCCATGTACCATAGTGATTCCTCCTTCCTTTCTTCTATATACCATAGTGATCCTTCCTGCCTTCCATGTATCATGATTCTTCCTTCCTGCCTCCCATGTACCATAATGATCCCTCTTGTCTTCCATGTGCCATCGGGATTCTTCCTGCCTTACAAATACCATAGTGATCCTTCCTCCCTTCCAAGTACCATAGTGATCCATCTTTCCTTTCTTCCATGTACCATAGTGATCCTTCCTTCCTTTCTTCCATATACCATAGGGATCCTTCCTTCCTTCCATGTACCATAGTGATCCTTCCTTCCTACCTTCCATATACTATAGTGCTACTTCCTTTCTTCCATCTACCATAGTGATTCTTTCTTCCTGCCTTCTATGTAACATAGTGATCATGCCCTCTCTCAAATATCTCTCCCTAAGGGTTGGTTCATCCTGAAACATGCATTCCATGTGCATTTCCTGCACTGCATGCAACCATGTTGCCCTTGTGAGACACACGTAGGTGCCATTAATTGTTAATGGCAGCGTGTTTGCGGCCACCAAACCACATGGTAATGCAGTACCATGCGGTTTGGTGTGGTACCGTTTGAAAAAGTAGTGCTTTGCAGAGCATCCTTATTCACTTGAATGGGTTGTGATCGTTGCGCAGTAGTGCCCGCCAATGTATCAGGGGATATAATTCCTGCTGCAGGTACGAAGCAAAGCATTGTGGCTGCAGCATATGTATACCCCTATACCCCTGGCTGCTGCCTCTGCAGCTAAAGGGGGAGCACTTGGCAAGGTGGTAAAACCCTGTGGTTGAGCCACGGTTTTACCACAACTACAACCACTAGTGTGAATGAGACCTAAGTGTTATATTGCATATTTCGGACATTTGAGTTATGATTTCCTTCTGATAATAATTGGTTCAAGCAATGCTGCACTGTATACAGATACTAGGCTCAGTTTCAGCTACTCTCACTGTTGGCCGCAACTTGACTGTGACCATCATTTTCTATTATGTTCTACACGTACTGCAGTACATATACTTTAGGTCCTTATACTTTAGGTCCTTCATAATCCTCTATTTTAACCACTTCCCGCCGCCATATAGCAATATGACGTCGGCAAAGTGGTTCAGTTATCCTGACTGGACGTCATATGACGTGATCAGGATAACAAGCCAGTGCACGCCCGCAAGCGGCACGCAGCGCGGCAATCTGTAGTGCGGCGTGTCAATCTGACACACCGCATCTCTGATCTGGGTAAAGAGCCTCTGACGGAGGCTCTTTGCCATGTGATCAGCTGTGTCCAATCACAGCTGATCACGGTGTAAACAGGAAAAGCCATGTATCGGCTTTCCCGCACTCGCGCCTGACAGACACGAGTAGAGGAGAGCCGATACACGGCTGCTCTCGTGCCGGGGGAGGGGGGGTCTGTGGATGCCCACCCAGAACCACCAGGGATGGCCACCACTGATGACCACCAGGTATGCCATTCATGGCCACCAGGGATGCCAATGTGTGCCCACATATGATGCCAATCAGTGCCCATCAGCAATGCCTCCCAGTGCCTCCATAGCAATGATGCCCATCAGTGCCATCTATCATTGTCCATTAGTGCCACCCATCAGTGTCCATCTGTGCCACCGATCAGTGCCCATTCATGCCCATCAGTGCCACCTATCAGTGCCCATCAGTGACGCCTATCAGTGCCACCCATAAGTACTCATCAGTGCAGCCTTTCAGTGTCCATCAATGCTGCCTATCAGTACCCATCAGTGTCGCATATCAGTGCCCATCAGTGCCACCTCATCAGTGCCAATCAGTGCCGCCTTATCAGTGCCCATGAGTGCAGCCTCATCAGTGAAGGAGAAAACATACTTATTTAAAAAATTTTATAACAGAAACAAAGAAAAACTTTATCGTTTTTCAAAATTTTCGGTATTTTTATATTTGTTTAGCAAAAAATAAAAACCCCAGAGGTGATCAGATACCACCAAAAGAAAGCTCTATTTGTGGGAACAAAATAATAAAAATGTTATTTGGGTACAGTGTAGCATGACCAAGCAATTGTCATTTAAACAGAGACAGCGCTGAAAGCTGAAAATTGGCTTGGGCAGGAAGGGGGGAAAGTGTCTTTGGGAAATAGATATATGAGTGCTGCCAGCATTGCTACAGAGGTTGAAGGGGTGGGGGGTCAGCCTGTCAGTGCTCAGACCATACACTGCACACTGCATCAAATTGGTCTGCATGGCTGTCATCCCAGACGGAAGCCTCTTCTAAAGATAATGCACAAGAAAGCCCACAGTTTGGTGAAGACAAGCAGACTAAGGACACGGATTACTGGATTCATGTCCTGCAGTCTGAGGAGACCAAGGTAAACTTATTTGGTTCAGATGGTGTCAAGCATGTGGGGCGGCAACCAGCTGAGGAGTACAAAGACAAGTGCTTCTTGCCTACAGTCAAGTGTGGTGGTGGGAGTGTCATGGTCTGGGGCTGCATGAGTGCTGCCGGCACTGGGGAGCTACAGTTCATTGGGGGAACCATGAATGCCAACATGTACTATGACATACTGAAGCAGAGCATGATCCCCTCCTGTCGGATTCAATATGCTGGGATCCAGACATGGACAGTGTCCCGGAGAACAGGATGCCCTCCCCCGTGTGGAATGTAGCCAGTCATACCTCCTATTTTCATTAGACTAACAAGCTCCACTCTATGAGGGCTATTCTGCATGATGAATGCCGGCTCCGGTCTGTCTGTGATGATCAAAGGCCAACCTAATAATGGAGGTGGGCCACCGGAGATCAAATTCCAAGATTAGACAACAGTCGGATTAAGTGCAATTCTGGACAGACACTGTCCCCTAGAGACCACTTGTGGCAGGACGATCAGAATCAGTGCAGTAGAAATACTATACGCCCCTTGAAACTGAGTGGTCCACAAGGAAAAAGACTGGCTGGCAATGGGATGCGGCATGAATGAGGTGTGTTTGACAAAAGGGAATTTCTCACACACAACTGTCTCTTTTCCATCAAGAGCATCAAGCCATGAGGACGTGCTAAGTATATCATTGTATTGTATTGTTACTGTATGCTATGCAAATTTGTAACCCCCTTTTAATACGTTAGCTTTCTTATTTCCTTGGGAAATAAATGAGATTTGATTATTCTTAAGCCGTGTGTTTGGTTTCATAACTAACGTTGTATTATTGTGATATTAACAGTAGCTTGCGCTCATAGTTTTAACAGACTAACTAATCTACAGGGACTAGACAAAGTAATTGATACATAGATGAGATAATGTATAGTAAGTAGTAGTATATCGCTTTCTACAATTATTATCGCATTCTACACCTCCCTTCAGAGACTGGGCCGCAGGTGTCAGGTACCAGGTAAGACCAGACTGTGTGGACTGCAAGGAGAGAACCAAAACGCATGTAAAGTGAATAATGATATTTATTAAGATAGGTGATAAATAAGAAAATACAAGCAGTGCACAACCAACCCAACAAACCCACCACCAACAACAACAGTATATATACAGCAAGGGGCAGGACCAGATACACCGATGTCAGCCAGGCCAGGGTCATACACAATGGATATCAGTAGAAGAGGGACTGGGAACAAACAGGACGGGATGGATCAGGATAAAGGTAAAAGGTAAGGGTACCGGAACACAGGAGGGACAGGATCAGGATGGGATGGAATGGAATCGGGTACAGGCTCAGGTTACAAGGTGCAGGACGCAGGTACGGGTCAGGGCACAAGGAAGAACAATACCAAGGCAAGCGTGTGAGGGCTAGCCGGGTATTTGTAAAACTGCCAGTGATTGACCTCACGTAACAGCTGAGCGCAGAAGGTGCTGTCTGCTTCACACTTCCGGGATCCATCCGCTGGTGGACGCCAGTACTGCGGCCCAATGATGACATAACACCAGCAGGGAAAGTCTCTCCTGACAGTTACAAACTGCCAGGAGACACCTGCTGGTGGACCACAGTACTGCACGCCAAATGATGGATCTTACCAGCGGACGGATCCTTTCCTGACAGCAGGGCAGTATTCCAACATGATAACGACCCCAAACACACCTCCAAGATGACCACTGCCTTGCTAAAAAAGTGGAGGGTAAAGCTGACAGACTGGCCAAGCATGTCTCGAGACCTAAACCCTTTTGAGCATCTGTGGGGCATCCTCAGACGGAAGGTGGAGAAGCGCAAGGTCTCTAACATCCACCAGCTCTGTGATGTCATCATGGAGGAGTGGAAGAGGACTCCAGTGGGAACCTGTGAAGCTCTGGTGAACTCCATGCCCAAGTGGGTTAAGGCAGTGCTGGAAAATAATGGTGGCCGCACAAAATATTGACACTTTGGCCTAATTTGGACATTTTCACTTAGGGGTGTACTCACTTTTGTTGCCAGTGGTTTAGACATTACTGGCTGTGTGTTGAGTTATTTTGAGATGACAGCAAATTTACACAGTTATACAAGCTGTACACTCACTACTTTACATGGTGGCAAAGTGTAATTTCTTCAGTGTTGTCACATGAAAATATATAATAAAATATTTACAAAAATGTGAGGTGTATACTCACTTTTGCGAGATACTGTATACTGCGGCAGGTCAGATCTCCTGCGCAAACTGACGTACCTGTACATCAGTCCCCAAAGGTAGGATAGCAGGTGCGTGGGTGCCACGGGTCCCGCAGACTCGGTGTTCACCGGCAGCCCGCGATCGAGACGAGGAGAGGTAGAACGGGGAACTGCCTACGTAAACAAGGTATTTCCCTGTTCTGCCTAGTGACGTGACAGGGATCTTCTGTTCTCTGTCATCGGGAACAGTGATCTCTGTCATGTCCCTGCCAGCCCATCCCCCCTACAGTTAGAACACCCTGAGGGAACACACTTAACCCCTTGATCGCCCCCTAGTGTTAACCTCTTCCCTGTTAGTGTCATTTTTACATTAACCACTTCAGCCCCGGACCAATTGGCAGCCAAAGGACCAGGCCCCTTTTTGCGATTCGGCACTGCGTCGCTTTAACTGACAATTGCGCGGTCGTGCGACGTGGCTCCCAAACAAAATTGGCGTCCTTTTTTTCCCACAAATAGAGCTTTCTTTTGGTGGTATTTGATCGCCCCTGCGGTTTTTATTTTTTGCGCTATAAACAAAAATAGAGCGACAATTTTGAAAAAAATGCAATATTTTTTACTTTTTGCTATAACTATCCCCAAAAAATATATAAAAAAACATTTTTTTTTCCTCAGTTTCGGCCGATACGTATTCTTCTACATATTTTTGGTCAAAAAAATCGCAATTAGCGATTATTGATTGGTTTGCGCAAAAGTTATAGCGTTTACAAAATAGGGGATAGTTTTATAGCATTTTTATTAATATTTTTTTTTTTTACTAGTAATGGCGGCGATCAGCGATTTTTATTGTGACTGCGACATTATGGCGGACACATCGGACATTTTTGACACATTTTTGGGACATTTGTCATTTATACAGAAATCAGTGCTATTTAAATAGCACTGATTCCTATGTAAATGACAGTTGCAGTGAAGGAGTTAACCACTAGGGGGCGGGGAGGAGTCAGTGTGACGTGTTGTGTTTATTTTACAGTAGGGGGCGTGGCTGTACGTCTGACGTCATTGATCGGCGTTCCCGATGACAGGGAACCGCCGATCACTGACAGTCAGTGTAGGAAGCGCGGGGAGAGGTTTGTTACACATACCTCTCCCCGTTCTTCAGCTCCGTAACCCGATCGCGGGACACCAGCGGCGATCGGGTCCGCTGGTCCCGCGGCTGGGGTCACGGAGCTCCCGACCGGGTCGCGAGCGCGACCCACAGGCAGGCACATGCACGATCATGTACAGGTACGTGATTTTGCCTGCCCGTGCCATTTTGCCGACGTATATCGGCGTTAGGCGGTCGGGAAGCGGTTAATCACTGCATTTTTCTAGCACTGATCAATGTAATAATGTCACTGGTCCCCAAAAAGTGTAATTTGGGGGTCAGATTTTTCCACCTCAATGTCGCAGTACCGCTAAAAATCGCATTGTCAGTAAAAATAATAATAAAAAATAATAGTCCCTAAATCTATCCCGTAGTTTGTAGACATGATAACTTTTGTGCAAACCAATCAATATACGCCTATTGCGATTTTTTTTTTTTTTTTTTTTTACCCAAAACTATCTAGAAGAAAATATATTGACCTAAACTGATGAATACATTTTTTTTTTTAATATATATTTTTTTGGATATGTATTATAGCATTAAGTTAAAAAAAAATTGTCCGCCTTTTTTTGTTAATAGCGCAAAAAAATAAAAACCGCAGAGGTGATCAAATACCACCAAAAGAAAGCTCTATTTGTGGGAAAAAAAGACATCAATTTTGTTTGGGTACAGCATCGCACGACTGCGCAATTGTCAGTTTAAGCGACACAGTGCCGTATCGCAAAAAATGCTCTGGTCATTAAGGGGGTAAAACCGTCCAGGGCTGAAGTGGTTAACCACTGCCCTTAAAAGAGAAGTATGTTTTTTTTTTGATTCATACTTACCTAGGTGGAAAAAAGTGTTTAAAAATTATATAAAATGTTAAAGCGTGCAGCATAGGCGAACATGTATATGTAAACATCAACTGCAGCGCACATGTGAAGTATCGCGAACGTCAGTGTACGAGCAAACATTCTAAGGCCATAGTTAACACTAAACTGATAACCTGTAAAGGCTTTTAAAGTGTCACCAGTGGATAATTTTGGGTACCACCCACTTTTGTTATTCCATGGGTGTGTGCAATTTTAAGACTTGACATGTTTGGCATCCTTTTACTCAGCGCAACCCCATCTTTTATATTTTGCCAAAAAAAAATGGTTTAATATTGTGTTTGCACTAAAATTAATTTTAGTGTATTTTTTCCTGAAAATATGCATTTGATAAATAGCTGTACAAATTTACAACAGCTACCATTTTATTCTCTAGAGCAGGGGTGCCCAACCGCTGGCCCACCCTCTGATGTGGCCCGCCACCTCCTGCTCTGGGATGGCAGGTCAGCAAGCCCAGATTGTTGGTTCCCGACCCGCCATCCCTGAGCATCAATGTGAAGAACGGTGCCGGCACTAGAGGAAGCAGAGCCGATGCTTCCTGTATAGCTTTGGCTCCTGTCACAGGCAGAGTGATACCGAATGTACTCCACCTGTGACAGCGCAATACAGGAAGCATCAGCTCTGTTCTCTACTGCAGCCGCATGCTTCCTCCAGCGCCAGGTCCTGTCACACTGATGGTCAGGGATGGCGGGTCAGGAACTTGCAATCTGGGACAGCAGCCACCAGGGATACACGCTAGCAGTACCCACCAGCAGTATTTGCCAACAGTACTCGCCAGCAGTACCCCCTAGCAGTTCCAGCCAGCAGTATGCACCAGTAGTACCAGCCAGCAGTACTCCCCAGCAGTACCCACCAGCAGTACCAACTAGCAGTACCCACCAGCAGTACCAGCCAGTAGTAACCGACAGCAGTACCATCCAGCAGTAAAGGCCGTCAGTACCCGCCAGTAGTACCAGCCAGCAGTACCCGTATCAGCCAACAGTACCAGCCAGTAGTATAAGCCAGCAGTACCAGCCAGTAGTATAAGCCAGCAGTACCCGCCAGTATTATGAGCCAGCAGTACTTGCCCGTAGTATCAGCCAGTAGTAACAGCCAGCAGTATCCACCAGCAGTACCAGGCAGCAGTACCAAGCAATACGCACCAGCAGTACCTGCCCTGGAGGACAGCCAGCAGCAGCCGCCAGCCATACTTGCCTAGGGAACAGCAGCAGCCAGCGATACCTGCAGGAATCCTAAAGGAAGAAGTGAAGATTGAGGTCAGTTGAGATGCAGGTAAACCGCAGTGCATCAGTGTGAAAGCAGCCTTAGGCCCCTTTCATATGATTGGTCCGATCGGGTCCGCCTGACCGTTTTTCATGCAAACCCAAATGGACTCTCCATTCACCTCTATAGAGCGGCAGAAGTAAATAGACTTGTGTCCCTTTACACCCGCCTAGCTCCAATCCGATCTGCTTAAAAAAACAGAAGGGGATCTGTCCCCTTCTGTCTGGGCGGATCAGGGGGCCCATAGAGTAGAGCGAGCAGATCGGACATGGACCTGTCATCTGCCCGCTACGCTCATTGTGGCCGGCGACTGGTTTCCAAGTGGCCCCAAAGGTTGGGCACCTTTTATTCTCTAGAGCAGGGGTGCCCAACTGCTGGCCAGCCCTCTGATGTGGCCCACCACCTCCTGCTCTGGGATGCTGGGTCAGCAAGCCCAGATTGTGGGTTCCCGACCCGCCATCCCCGAGCATTAATGTGAAGAACAGAGCCGGCACTCGAGGAAGCAGAGCCGATGTCACAGGCTCCTGTCACAGGCAAAGTGATACCAAATGTACTCTGCCTGTGACACGTACTTTCCTTCGCTGTTTCTTTCGTTCCCTCTCCCTCCATCCCTCTATCTTTCTTTCTTTATTTCTCTCTCCATCCCTCTTTCTTTTTTATCTATCCCTCCGTCCCTCTTTCGTTCTCTTTTTCTTTCCTTCTTTCTCTCTCTCTCTCTATCCCTCTTTCTCCCTTTTTTTTTCTCTCTCTCTTCCTCCATCCCTATTTCTCCCTTTATTTATTTCTCCCTCCATCCCTTTCTTTCTTTCTCACTCCATCCCTCTTTTTTCCCTTATTTCTTTCTCTCCCTTCCTTTCATCCCTCTTTCTTCCTCTCCCTTCCTCCATCACTCTTTCTCTCTCTCTCTCCATCCCTATTTCTTTCTTCCCTTCCCTCTTTTTCTTTCCTTCTCTCTTTCTTTCTTTCTCCCTCCATCTTTCTCTTTCCCTCCATCCCCCTTTCTTTCATTCTCTCTCCTTTCCTACCTCCAGCCCTCTTTCCTTCTTTCTCCTTCCCTCCCTCTCTTTTTTTTTTCTTTCTCCCTCTATCCCGATTTCTTTATTTCTCTCTGCCTCTTTCGTTCTTTCTCCCTCCCTCTCTCTTTTTCATTATTTGTTTCTTTCTCCCCCCATCCCCTTTTTCTTTCTCTCTCCCCCCATCCATCATCCTTTGCTTCTTTCTTTCTCCCTCAATCTTTCTTCCTCCATCCCTTTCTTTTTCTTACTTTCTCTCTCCCTTTCATTCTCTCTCTCTCTCCCTCCATCCCTCTTTCTCTTTCCCTGTATATTACTCTATATCACCACACCCCTTTAAGCCACGCCCAATATTTAGCGCAGTTTACATTGCACCCTTTATTCACTGTAGCCATGCGCGGCACATTTTTCTGTGATTGCTACACCACGACCACAAATAAATGTCCCGCCCCTAATTAAAATCCTATGCCTACAGAAAAAAAGTGTCCCTAAAAAATTTGTGAGAATGTTGGCAACTGTTTTTGGTGGGTTCACAGTTATTTCTAGCAAAGGATGGTGATTTTAGCATGTGTACAAAATATTGCGTGCAAAAAGTGATTAAATGTACATGAGCAGTACCAAATCCAACACTTTTTTTATGCATTTATCTGTATTGGGTAATCAGTTTGTGTCGCCCAGGTTGCTGTTTGCTCTACGTATGACTCAAGTACTTCATCTCTCTACCCGTCACCTCGCCACAACACCTCGACTTCCGGTTATTCAGAGCAGCGCGTGCGCAGAGTTTACTTTCCCTGAGCGCGCACGCTGGGCATGTCTTGACAGCGTGAGGCGCGTTCTTTAGTCGCATGATGCACGTTTTCTTCCTGTAGCGCGCAGAAGCAGATTTTGAAAGCGGGCGGGAGCGCGTCTAACTGTCCGGGAGTGGAGTGTGTGAGAGCGCAGGGTGTCAGACTTCCCGGAGACGGATTATTGCCGTATATTATATACAGGGACCGCCAGAGAGAAGACGTTATCACAATGACTGTGGAGAAGAAAGGACTTCAGATTAAAGAAGCCTTTGACTTGGCTCAGAAGCCGCACCAGAACCTCGCCAAGCTGGTCACCGGGCTCAGGACCACTTATGACCAGGTGAGGGGGAGGGGGGCTTCTCAGCCGCTTTCATGTTAAAAAAAAAAAGCCCACGAAAAGCTTTTTCCATTAAAATTAATGTTTTCACACTGGGGCAGTGAAAAAACGCCCCTCTCCATTAAAGTGAAATGAAAGCGCCTGAAAAGCTCTTTAAGGCTGCTTTCACACTGGGGCGGTTTGCAGGCGTTATTGCGCTAAGAATAGCGCCTGCAAACCGACCCGAAACAGCTGTTGCTGTTCCTTCAGTGTGAAAGCCCGAGGGCTTTCACACTGAAGCGGTGCGCTTGCAGGACGCTCAAAAATGTCCTGCAAGCCGCATCTTTGGCTCGCTGTAGGAGCGGTATATTTACCGCTCCTATAGCGCCCGGTCCCATTGAAAACAATGGGGGAGCGTGCCGAACCCGCCCGCAAAACGCCGCTGCAGCGGCGGTTTGCGGGCGGTATTGACCCTTTTTTCGGTCGCTCGCGGGGGGTAAAACCACCCCGCTAGTGGCCGAAATGCGCCGCTAAATATAGCGCCGCTTTAACCGCCAGCGCCCCCACTGCTCCAGTGTGAAAGCAGCCTAAAAGCGCTCAGTTTAGAAGCACCTCAGTGTGAAAGGGGCCTTAGTGTCTGATGAATGCCCCCTTCACATCTCTGTGACCCAATAGGGCAGCCCATTCACTAAGTAGCTCCGGTGTCACGTCACATTCGGCTACCCATCACATTTCGCTACGGAAGTGACGCTCCTCTGAGAAATTACGCACTGTGCATGTGTAACTTGCCCATATGTGTTCCAAAAGTTTTACCACAATACGAAGTAGTGAAGCCGTCAGATAATGTCACGGAAGTGGCGTTACACAGAGTATAAACACTGCGGCGGGAGCACGCACCATTACAGCTTAATGAAATGATGTCAAATCATCATTAGTAAGAAGCTTGAACATGTAATGTGATCACAAAGCAACAGTGGGGGGGTGCAATTTCATTTTTGCCAAACACACACAATCTACTACAAATAAACATCTGATTGCTGTCTCGCTGCACTGCCTGTCTCACTG